>JBAPLJ010001068.1:645000-992500 GCA_037832345.1 Rhizophora mangle | reverse complement strand
TAGACTTCTGCCGCATGGGAAGCGTACTGAAACGGCCGTGGGGGCGGCACAAAAGGAGAGGGCACCAAAAGATAGAGACAAAACAGATGCCATTGGAAAGGCATAAGCCCTAGCATCAGCTCTTTTGCCGACTCGTTCGAAGAAGCAGGTGAAGGACAAGGGTTTTATCCCTATGGAGAGGGGAATGAAACCAACCTTTACGACTACTTTCTTTTTTTATTGGGTTGGGTCAATCAATTGAAGCATTTTTTGTGTGGGAGCTCGAGGATAATGATGGTGATGGATTCAAGAAGGAGGGGGGGTAAGCACACGGAATTGCGTGTATATAAGATAAGAGAAATTGCGTGGTTAAGCCGGCAAGCGAACAAAAAAAAGCCTTTTCCTTTTTTTTCGTTTTGGAGGGACGAGACTGATTCTGAAGCCGTTACCAGCAAGCAAAAAGTTGTGGTGTGGATGGGATATTTCTTACGAGAAGATGATCCAGCACTCGAAAAACTAACAGAAAAAAGGGGGAATCAGAAAGACGTCAAGAAAAGGGCGGTGGTTACAATCAAGTGGAAAGACTCCAGGAAGCGAGAGAGGGTGGCTGAAATATCCACTGAAGCATAAGCCTTATAATAAATAAAAAGGCGTAGGATTCCTTTTCGACGGTGGGTGGTAACCATAAGTCGAAAAAGGCGCATCAGAAACAAGAGGTCCTTTTCAACAACATAGGAAAAAACGGATTCAAGTCAAGTGTAGTAAGGGGGAAGACCTTGATCAGAGAAGGAAGAAAGAGAGAATTGTTTTGTTCCTGAGTCATGCCCTCAGGGAATTAGTCAGGAGTCTTACAATTAGTTAAAGTAGTTCCCACTCGTGTTTGAATTCATGTTTTCAGTCTCAGCTGTAGTAGACCCTTATCTCATAATATGAGTTGATAGTAGAAGGAAGTCTCCTCTAGGTGGGTCCACTCTTTGTCTTCTTTCAATGCTTTTGGAATTTAGCACAGTGAGAAGCTGCTTTTTCTCTGTTTAGCTATCCCTAACACACTACACCAACCGAACCATCTCACACCGAACTGTATAACCTAGATCTGAGCTCTCTGGATCAGTCCAGTTCAGTCAGCCGGTAGTGGAATCAGAGTCTCATTGATCAGTCATTCCAATCCTGGATTGAACTGAACGTACTTAGCTTGAGAAAGACCTTCTTTGTCGCCTACCTATAGCTATAACAGTGTTATAGAAGTCCTAACCAATAGTAAGAGTAGTGCTAAGCGAATGCCCGCATTGATTGACTTCAGCAGTACCCACCTTAAGTCGACTAACTGTACTAAATTGAATATATAAATAAGTGCTCTCCGCTCTTCTAGTAAGCGGTTGGAGCTAGGACTTTACTGCTATCAGAGTTAGAAAACAGGTATTCCCCTCTCCCTTACTTCGGGGATAGTGCCCCATACCAACATTAAAAGATAACCTGAGATAAGGTATGGAAGCAGTCTGATTATTTCCACTTGAATCGACTTAAGTCTTTCTCTCCTCGTACAGGCTCGTCTCTAGTAAAGAGGAAAGGATCTCTCCTTACCCTATTGTAGGAAAAAGAACTTTCCCCATGTGCTACAAAACAAACTTCTCTAAGCACTCAAACCAAAGCTTAAATAAGAAATGGAAGAAGCTATATTGCAGATCACTTTTCAATTTATCTAAAGTTCAGCCCTTGGACTTGGTTCTATCAGCTATGGAGTCTTCCTCTGGGTCTTCTCGTTTCTAGTACAGAGAAAATCGCAGGATCTCCTTATGTATGAGCTGATGAGCTATATCTCCTGGACAAAACACTTCTCAAACCTGATTTCCGGAATGGCAGCAATCGACTTATTTCTGTGTTACAGCTCTCTTGTAGTACCCCCTACTTGATACGCTAAAAGAAAAGACTGCTTTCATCACTAGTACAAACAAGTATATTGTTAAAACACACACGTTCTTTCTACGAAAAAAGATTAAGAAGCAAGTGTGCATCCGTGGCTAATAAGGCTTAAGTAAGGACTCAGTTACGATATTTTCCCGGCAGCAAGCACGATAAATAAACTTATTTCACGAATGTTTACCTCTTTTTTATTTCCTCCACCGACTGTGGTTCAATTCAAGTAAGTAAAGGATTGAGCAAGTGAACTGACAGAAAAGCAAATCATACCGCTTGGATTGCTTTGTAAGCAATAAAAGAGATGCGCCTTACTAGGAGCTAAAGGTAGCATTCCCTTAGATAGGCTGTCTACGGAAATTTCTCTGTAGCAAGAAGCCCTGTGAAAGCCATCTCATGGGTGATTGGCCTAGGCCGGGAACAGCACCACAGCGGGAACTACCCTACCCGCCGGTATCAGGCCATTAGTGATATGGGCAAAACTCCTATCGTTACAGCTGCCGAACTACGTCAATTCCGTTTCCGTATATTTCTTTCTCCCTTGTCTCTCTTCTTTAGCTAACGATGAAGCAACTATCCCTAAATAAAAAGTATTCCATTCAAGCATCTATTTTTTTCTGTTCAAAAAATTGCTTATGTAAAGATGTGTTGATCTTCCTTTCTTCTCTTTTCTTCTAGTAGTTAGCCTGGATCGAGAAAGCTACGCCCAATAGAGCTTAGCCATGTGTAGGCCGAAATGGTCTCGCGAAGCCGGTCAACGTTAGCCTAAGAGCAAGTCAAAAACTAAGCGCGAGAAGTTTTTTGAAGGTATATTTTCTCAAATCATACTTTAGGTTAGTGTGGCGCGTTTTAATCAGGCTTCAACCACCCCAGGCTTCGCCCAAATCCCCGTCGTTGGTTTCGAGATTCGTCTAGCCAAATGGATTCGATGAATCATTCTAGAACGAATTTAGCTTCGGTGTATGACAAATTGGCTTGTGATTCCCCTTCTTCGACGAAGGCGTACACGTGCGATAGGGGAAAAATGAAGAGGAAGGCGCTAGATTAACGGAAAGCGGCACCGAACATAGCTTTCATTCTGGTTCCTGAACGGGAGGTACGCGGGGCCCCTGGCACATAGCTATTTTTGAATCCTTCCGGCCTGGGATAACCTGTAGGTTGGCCGGTATAATGGAGCCTCTCTCGGGGTTCTGCGATAACGGACACCTGCCCGTCGCGAAGCAGGCGAACAAAGGATTTTGTGCTAGCAAGGATGCGTGCTAGTAGGTGAACGTATCACCAGCCAAGCTAGCCACTTGGAATAATAGGGGAAAAAATCCCCGAGCATCTGGGCCTTTCGAACCGACTTCCGAGTTGCTCCTTAGGTACTGAGTAGCAATAAAGGGGTGGGTTTTTGAGTGTTGGGTTTTGACTTCGGGGTCCCGGATTTACCGACCCGGTAAAGTACACTGTTCACTGTTAGGTTTGAGCTTGAGTCCAAGTAGTATCTATCGCTACTTATTCCCATGGTTCTTTGCTAATTAGTTTCAAAAGCTTTTGTTAGCTTAGTAGTAAGTTTACGGCGAGGAGCCAACTGGTTGTTGGACCAACCTATGGTGTGTTCCGGCGAAGCGCCGGGTTGTTGGTAAGGAGCGTGAGCGGGCGGGGAGCTCACACAAGTAAGTTCAGGATCCCCTTTGGCCTTTCTGAAGTGTGGCCCACACACGGCCAGTGGGAAAAGAAAAGGTAGGGGGGAGAATTCCATTATACCTTCTAATCGAATTCTAAACCGGCGCTAAGCTGCTGGATGCTTCTGATCAATAGAACAGGAAGAGGAGTCAGCCAAAAAGAAAGACCACCAAAAGTAACGACCACCAAGATACGCATAGTGATTCGATCTTTTGATCACCCATTTTTGGAAAACCATTTTTGGGGGCTTCCGCCTTACACACGGAAGATTGGATTGCCTGAATCACGAGTCTTATATACTGTGTTACGATCACCTCATATTGAGAAAAAGTCCAGAGAACAATTTGAAATGGAAAAAAAAAAAAAATATCTGGTCATAAAAACAGAAAGGCATGAATTGCGCAAGAAGTTCTTTCGGTTAAAACGACAACGTATATTTGGAGCTCAATATGAAATCCTATTTTCTTACAAGACCCGTTCGGATAAGGGAAAACTCAAGAAATTGCTTTGAAGTAAGATCCTTGCTTAAGTCTTAGTTGCTAGCGTACTTCTTTGTGGAACTCCTTTATTTTTCCGCTTTTCATTCCTCATGCACTGATAAGTAGCAAGGGAGACATAGATGCTGACTTTGCCGGGTATGCTTTATTAGGAGATTAGGCCGAATAAGAGAAAATAGCAAGTGCTTGAGAATCAGCTGTTGTTGGAGTATCATAGAATAAAGAAAATCCCCCTAATTAAAAAAAATAGAAGGGTTCGCCTTTCAGCTTCTTTTCTAGTCTTAGTTAGGGTCTAATACCCAGGTAGAATAAAAGAAAAAGTAAGAGAAGAAGAGAATTAACCCGAAGAAGGGAAGGAAAAGGATAACCTTTCAAGGCGTCTTCTTAGCTTTCAAGAGGCCTTTCAGCATCAAAATACGAGATCCAATGGTCGAAGCATCCCTATGCAGAGGGACTTTCATCGGCTTGAGGGATATAGAAAGCTTCTTCTTAAAATTGTTCGACTATTGATGAACTTCCTTCACCACCAGCATTGCTTTCATTGATTGCTATTCTATTCTAACCTCTTTATCTGCACCTGAACCAGGAAGGAAGCATGGGATACTCGATTGAGGAAGCCCAAGGGTTATAGCCCGAATAGACCTGCAGTTATGGTACCCCTGCTGGCTGACTGATTGCAGGGAGCGCAGGAAGCTAAGGCTCCATGTTCGGTTCTGGTCAAGAGGGTGGTGGGTAGGTTAAAGCAGTAGAGAAGATAGGGCATCTAAAGAAGCAGAGGCAGAGACGACGGGAAGGGTAGTAAAAGAAGGAACGGGTAGACTCACTTCTGGTGGTTCGAAATCCAAATTCTTCCTTTCTTTCCGGACCTTCTCCACTTTTATTTCCATTCTTCCTTCCACCCTCACTCTCCTTTCCAAAAAAAAAATTTCAATTCAATAGCTCCCTAAGGGGCCCCCCTCTGATAAGGAAAGAAAAGAATATCAATCCATTTTATGACAAATCCGGTCCGATGGCTGTTCTCCACTAACCACAAAGATATAGGGACTCTATATTTCATTTTTGGTGCCATTGCTGGAGTGATGGGAACCTGCTTCTCAGTACTGATTCGTATGGAATTAGCACGACCCGGCGATCAAATTCTTGGTGGGAATCATCAACTTTATAATGTTTTAATAACGGCTCACGCTTTTTTAATGATCTTTTTTATGGTTATGCCGGCGATGATAGGTGGATTTGGTAATTGGTTTGTTCCAATTCTGATAGGTACACCTGACATGGCATTTCCACGATTAAATAATATTTCATTCTGGTTGTTGCCACCAAGTCTCTTACTCCTATTAAGCTCAGCCTTAGTGGAAGTGGGTAGCGGAACTGGATGGACGGTCTATCCGCCCTTAAGTGGTATTACCAGCCATTCTGGAGGAGCAGTTGATTTAGCAATTTTTAGTCTTCATCTATCTGGTGTTTCATCCATTTTAGGTTCTATCAATTTTATAACAACTATCTTCAACATGCGTGGACCTGGAATGACTATGCATAGATTACCCCTCTTTGTGTGGTCCGTTCTAGTAACAGCATTCCTACTTTTATTATCACTTCCGGTACTGGCAGGGGCAATTACCATGTTATTAACCGATCGAAACTTTAATACAACCTTTTTTGATCCCGCTGGAGGGGGAGACCCCATATTATACCAGCATCTCTTTTGGTTCTTCGGTCATCCAGAGGTGTATATTCCCATTCTGCCTGGATCCGGTATCATAAGTCATATCGTTTCGACTTTTTCGGGAAAACCTGTTTTCGGGTATCTAGGCATGGTTTATGCCATGATCAGTATAGGTGTTCTTGGATTTCTTGTTTGGGCTCATCATATGTTTACTGTGGGCTTAGACGTTGATACCCGTGCCTACTTCACCGCAGCTACCATGATCATAGCTGTCCCCACTGGAATCAAAAAAATTTTAGTTGGATCGCTACCATGTGGGGGGGTTCGATACGATACAATACAAAACACCCATGTTATTTGCTGTAGGGTTCATCTTTTTGTTCACCATAGGAGGACTCACTGGAATAGTCCCGGCAAATTCTGGGCTAGACATTGCTCTACATGATACTTATTATGTGGTTGCACATTTCCATTATGTACTTTCTATGGGAGCCGTTTTTGCTTTATTTGCAGGATTTCACTATTGGGTGGGTAAAATCTTTGGTCGGACATACCCTGAAACTTTAGGTCAAATCCATTTTTGGATCACTTCTTTCGGGGGGGTAATCCGACCTTCTTTCCCATGCATTTCTTAGGGCTTTCGGGTATGCCACGTCGCATTCCAGATTATCCAGATGCTTACGCTGGATGGAATGCCCTTAGCAGTTTTGGCTCTTATATATCCGTAATTGGGATTTGTCGTTTCTTCGTGGTCGTAACAATCACTTCAAGCAGTGGAAATAACAAAAGATGTGCTCCAAGTCCTTGGGCTGCTGTTGAACAGAATTCAACCACACTGGAATGGATGGTACAAAGTCCTCCAGCTTTTCATACTTTTGGAGAACTTCCAGCTATCAAGGAGACGAAAAGCTATGTGAAGTAAAAGAAGAAAAGGTTGCCGACTGCTACTAAGAACCTAACAGAAAAAAAATAAATGACATAAATGTTCACAACTGCTCTAGCACCATTCCATTGAGTCCTGAGGCTGGTCAAGATACCAAGGCAAGTCTAGTTCCTGTCTGTCTGTTATGAGCCTTATGAGGTCCCTGTCTCTTATTAGAAAGTATCTATCAGTAATGAGAAGCTACATACTCTCTTTTTTTAGCGTAAGAAGAAAAGGTATGCATCCCTTAGGACTCTCCGCTCCGAATATCTTTATTCTTGTTTTGTTTACTATGTGTTCCCTATTGAATCCAATTTTCTTTTGCTCTGGGCTAGAGCTGGACAAACTGATGAGGAATTTCCTTGGGTCGGCAAGTGAAGCAAAAGTAAATTGGGACTCCGTTTTTGCAAGCCTAAATCTGAAGGAACGCGCAACGGCAACACTTTACTTTGCCCATGCTGGGAGAGGATTCTTAACTTAAAGATTCCCATGTCAGCCTTGCTTCCTTGAGAGGTTTTCAGCTTCTCAATGCCTGGAAAATCTCGTCGGCATCAATGAGTCGCTGAATGACGGCTCGAAGAGTCAAGCAGTTATCAGTAGTGTGACCATGATGCCTGTGGAAGTCAGAGTTCAGATTCTGATTCCACTTCTCTGGGAGGAGTTTTCTCTGGTGGAAAATTATATGATATCCTTGAAAAGAGGCAAGAGCTTGCTCATGGGTATCGGCAAAGGAGGATACTCGGGGCTTTGATTAGAGCCGACGTTCCTTTTTTTTTTTTTTTTTTAGAATAATCATAGGGGATGCGCGCGTTTCTGGTTACGCTGCCTTCTTTGATCTTCATCAGGGTTTGGTTGGGCTTGGACTGGACGACGATTGCCATTTCTTTGCCCCTGATTGCGACCTTGTGTCGACTTCGTTTCGGGTTCTGGAAGCCGAACCTCTACAACTCCTACAGCTTCCTCTTGCACGATAGCAGCATTAGAAGTAGTAGTAGTAGTAGGTTTGACGGCCTTTTTTTTTCGCCTGAGCGACTGGCGGCTTTGAAGAGGTCGACGCATTTTTGAAGTAGTGGGTATCGTGCCGTCTTTGATTCTCCTTTCCATTCGTGAAACTCTTTGATAGAGTTTTCACTTGGGTAGTTGGGTTTCCGACTCTAGCCAGAGGATTCAAACATGAAGGAATATACATCTTCGAGGGAAAGTCTATGGAGGCTCAGGCAAATCAAATAGGTACGGAGCCTAATCTTTTTTGGCATTACAGATTGGATTGGGGCATCTTAACTTCACTAAGCTGTTGAAGTTAAGTAAGACTGATTTATCAACTGAATCAACGGCATAATCATCAGAACCGACTGCAGCTTCATTGACTGAATGAATTGGTACCTTTATAGGCACCATCCTGGTGCTGGCTGTAGCCGTGGGAGGTGGGGGCTCTACCAAAAAGCATACAACGACACAATCAACAGGTGAGTCCTTACCCGCACTCCAAGCAGGTGGGTGTATGGACGAACACAACGACTTAATCAACTGGATCCACCGAAGCTATTTCCTCTAGACAGAAATAAGGCTCTCGTTGAGAGATCTATTAGTGATTGGGCCACCCCTCCTGGCAAAGGCAGGTTCAGGCGCCTTTTGGAAATGGGTTACAATCTTTCCTTCCCTTTCTTTATGACAGAGCAATTGAATGAAGCGGTGCGGGTGCAGGGCCTCTAAGATTATGAATAAGCTATTCCATTTCTGTCTTATTTGAAGAAAAGACCTTCGGCATGATGGTGGTAGAGTAGTCGATCTGATCTCGCGCGCGGGCGGATAGAAATGCCTATAGATGAGGTAGGCGAGGATAGCTTGCCGGCAAAAGGCGTGTATGGTAGTACTTTTGTTTGATGATAACGGGAAGGGCAATTCAAAAAAGAAGAAGGCAAGCGGTCCCACCCAATTATCGGTCAACTGAGGTTCGGCCTATTCTGAAACTCACTTATTCCTCTCTAACATTTTCTTCTGTCTATTTCTTTCTAACAGTGAGTTATCGGTCCGACTACCAAACTCTGTTTGCTCAATAAAAAGTGAAGGCAGTCTACCCGAATCGTCAAAGAAGATATCATGATGCTACCTTTTGCGAATGACGAAAGTACAATGATTTCGGCTTTTCAAAAAAGATTCCTACTTGTTGAAGGCCTATAGTGATGTTATAATGACAATACAATGAAGTAGTTACAGTAGTTTGCCTATAGTCTCATTCATTGACGTAGATAACGAGATCGCACTCTCGTTGACTACCTGCTTCTAGTCTAGTGCGACAGAGAATGCAAACAAACAGAGTCGCCGCTGCCTCTTCTGAGAAAGATTGAGATTAAAGGATTGACATTGTGAAAGTATTACATTTTTTTTTTTTTTTTTCCACTGGACATCCTACATTCTAAGAGGGGAATCCGCTTGGAAGAGAAGAAAGGATCACTTCTTAGGTAGCCAACCAAAAGAAAAGATGGAAGGAAACGGACGCTATCCCATCCTCTTTCACGGGTTTCTCAGCTCACAAATCAGCCACAGCCACTGTCCTTTGATGGCTCTCCGCGTCAACAAGTTCGAATTCTGACTCAAAGACCATCTAGCTAGTCGTCTTCCCTAGAGAGTTGGGCTGGTTCAAGTTCAAGAGAGACCCCGGATTGGATCAGCCCTCGTTCTCACAAGAATGGTCCGCCCCAGCGGAAAGCGCCTCCACTTCAGCGAGCAAGTTGCATTCCACACGGACATTGAAAGTAGGTCTCTGTTTTTCTCATCCAAGATGACTCAAAAGGAGGAGGGGAAGGCTGGGCCGTAGCTACTAGGATAAAAGCATGACCTCTTTAAGATCTGGGATAGATCTTTTCGACGATATCCATGGCCCAACCTCGAAATGGCCAAGGCTTGATAATCGGGTATAACTCGGAAGCCGGCTTGCGCTGGATTGGTCCATACCTCTGGCAGGCATCGCAGCTCTTAGCATGTGCTATGCAATCTGACAGGACCGTAGGCCAGTAGTGGCCATGTCTCCGGATCAACCAACGCATTTTCACACAAACTCATGTGCCCCACTTAGGGGAGTCAGTCTTTTCGATGAGCTAACTAGAAGCTTAGAGGAGAGCGCTAGCGTGCACACTTCCGTTGATGTGCTTCACCGATCGATGGAATCTTCTTTTGGCTCGTATGACTCCCACATAGAAGAATATTAATATTTTGACAATTGTCCATTTCTGGACCGAATGTGGGACTTACCGTCCAGATCCATCCAATGATAGGCTCCGTTGGGCAGCATAGTTTTGATCAAAAAAGGACCTTCCCATCCCAAGTTGGGGACCCTTTTATAAACTTGGGATCCTTTGTTTGTATCAAGAGGTAGGATAGTTTTCCATACCAATTCTCCTTCCTAAAAAGAAAAAGATTGAATTTGGACTCTGCTTGAAGAAGCAGTCAGTAGTCTAAGTGTTATTGTTAGGAGAATAAGTGTCTACTACAAGGTGCCTAAAGCGCATTTCTCGAGCTCTAGGAGTGATTCTTCTCCGTTTGTAAAAAAGAGTAAGAGCAGTAAAGTTGACCGAAGAGATTCTTTTTTGAAGTCAAGATGCTCTAATAACTGGCTAGGGATTCGCATTTCCCTCTAGGTAAAGTCAAGAAAAAAGCTTATAGTATCTGGCATGCCTAAAAGAGATAGCAGGCATATCTTATCTTCAACTTGATTCTATTATAGAAGTGAATTCTCAAGCCTTTAGTGAGTTCCAGCGAGCTAGTTTCAGTCACAATAGGAGGGGGTTTAGTTATCTAACGTGCCAGGCTCCTTCCTTTACAACCATTGTAAGTTCCCTTGAAGGCAGCATGAAAGTGTAAGAAAGAAGAGAAGGTTGAAAGTCTTATCTTATTTAAAGAAAGAAAAGAAGGTTGAAAGAAGTTAAATTCTTTCTTTTTTATACTTTTATTTATACATAATATATTATATACATAATATATAAGATTAAATAAGATGCTTTTTAGAAAGAAAGTATCTTGAGTCTCTTAATACAGCCCCATAAGGTTGCAATGATTCGCTCCTCTATCAAGTCTTCAAGCTTTGAAACGAACTTGAGTATGATAAATCTATCTTGATAGCTGCTCTTTCCCCGGGGAGGCCTTGGGAATTCCTTGGCGTGATCCAATAGGCTCTTACTTCACCTCGAAAGGGAGCTAGTAAGTCGCAAAAAACAGTCTTTCAATTCCTCCTGAAAAGAGGGCTCAAAGGGCATTCATTTCTAGTTTTAAAAAAAAAGTTTTCGGCTCTATTCTATTCAAAAAAAAAAAACTAAGCGAGATTTCGAGAAGTGGTGTCTGTAGCCTGTTGATCGGCTTTCTCCTATCTGTTCTGAAGAAAAGTTCTAGAAAAGGGGTGGGCGTGATCGTCTTCTAACTCTTCTCTTATCCTATCCGCTCTTGAAAGAGAAAAGAGCCATTGGTCAACCAAGCACAGCACAAAAGGAACTCCTTTTCTTTTTTTTTTTTTTTATAATATATATCTCTTTCTTCTTTAATCGATGCCTACGGCAGGACTTTCGTTGTGATTCTGGTACTCCAAAAAATCAAGCACTTTGCTTACTGCCATACTTTTCATTTCCCGCCCTTCTGCTGCTTTCCTCGCTCCCTAAGTCTGATTGAAGCTCTCGAGCCCGTTCCGAATGAGAATTGGATTAAGCTTCCTATTTGGTTGGCGTTAAGTCTTTATTGAGATTGTGCTTATAATGCTAAGAATAAATAAATGCTGCGAGGCATGGTTTGCTTACCCTACGAGGGATTCACAAATAGCCCAACCGGACCTCTCTTCCGAGGTCAAATCTTCATCTTCAAGCTCGGGAGATCCTATTCAAAAATATCTTAATTTGTCGTTCGTTCTCATCCGAAAAAGAGGCCCCAAACGAGGTCGAACAGCCGCAAGGAGGAGAGGCTCCTAATCTCCCAAGGGAGCAGTCCGTTGAGGTTAATCAGCCTGGTCCTCGCGCTAATCCAGTCGCTGGACCGGTGGAGGAAGCTGGTCCATCTGAACCCAATCCTGCCCCGCCCGTTTTGCCACCAGAAGTCAGGAACGAAGTTTTTGACAAAATCAATACAAGACTGCTCTTTGCTGCTGGGAAAAAGACGGGGTGGCAGCCCCCCATAGGGAAGATAGAAACTTTGATCACCCTCAAAGGTCAGGTTATTTCCCGTATGGCCGAACTGGACCCACACCCTTTCTGGGTGGAGGAGCAAAGCCGAAACCGCCTTATTGCGGAATCCATTTGAACAAAAAAGAATTGGGAATACAACCCGGATACTCTAAGTAAACGGCTTTCCCAGTTGAATGCACATGGAATAAATTCGAACTTTTTCCATGAACTGCGCAAATTGCGCGAAGATGGGGGACCGTGAACTATCGCCATAAAGACAAAAGTTTGCTGAGGTGGGGAGGGAAAGCGAGCTAGTCCCCGAAAAAATGCTCGTTACTAAAAAAAAAAGTTGGGGAGATGATGACTTATTTTGTCAATTTTTAAAAGTTTGAAAGTAGGCTCAGTGGCTGTTTCTAAGGAAGATCGAGGAGGGCCCCCTCCAACCAGATTACTTTAATAGAAGGATTTTTCACGTCCAGGAACTGGTTTAACAAAACGGGTCGAGAACTACATTATGGATCTGAGACCTTCTTCCTTGGTCTGGAAGGTAGGTTATGTAGGCGTACAACTGTTTCTCGGTTGTATTCGATCACGAATGGCCAAAGAATCTCTTATTCGAAGAGAAGACTAAGCACTGCACTCGTGGCACACTCGCTATATCCGTGAGGAAGAAATGTGCTGCAATTTATTTCGCTACAGTCCCTGGACTCACAAACCCAACTACATCCCTTTCCTCCCGCTCACACACAAAAATGGACGCCTCCCGTGAATCCCCAGAGACCAAAGCAGGGCTCGACAAAACTGAAAGTCTCATGGTACCCTTAGTCCAAAAAGCCTTCCCTGAAATGGAACTCTCATGCTAGTTCTTGCTCCAGCATGAAAGTCGATCTATTTATTACGACCAGCGCGGTTGTTTCTTCTTTCATTTTCTTTCTTAGAAAGCACTCACTGAGTGACTTACGGGTCCGTGAGTCTACTCGTTAAGAATTGGAACAAGGGAACCAAGATCGGTGTAAAGCAGTTGTAGCAACAATTAATCTTTCTTTTGCACTCTACCCGGGGGGTCTCTTATCCCCGTTGAGCACTCCTTCCTTACCCTAATGGTGTTTAGACTCATGGGCTTTATCCTTTTCTTGAAGAGAACAATCGCCAGGTCTACCTCCGCCTCTTCCATCTTGCGCGTGGCTCTCATATTCTTTCACTTCATTGAGGCTGAAGGTAGTCACAGGGGGCTGCTCGTTTCTAGTAGTAGGCGTGAGCTCCTTTTCCATTTGTTGGATTAATCCAAATTGCTCTCTTTGTGAGGTTACATCAAAGTAGCCTTCCACTGCTTGACGCACTTCAGAAACTTCTTGTCCATCTCCGAGTGCGGCCTTTCTTCTTTCTAAATTACTACCTATCAAATCTTCTATTCGTTCTTCCAAGGCGGAAGGTTCTTCGGGCGGTACGCTCTCTATTGAGCTTGACGCGCCGATGCCCGCCTCGGGTGAATTGGTTTGTTCATCCCCGTCGGCACAATAGGCAATGACGGGAATGCCAAACCATAAAAAAACCAGAGAAAAAAAAAAAGGAATAAGGGACCCTTGCCCAAAAACCAATGACCAAGGCAAGTCCACCGGCGAGGCCCAACTTACATAAAGCGAAGGATAGGGCGCGACAGAGTAAAGAAAGGGTTCCTTTATAAAGTAGCGTCTGAAAGAAGGCAATTTCCACTACTAGATGAATACAATAGAAAATACCAAACAAGAGAAAAACGAGATAAATCCGTAGAATATATCTAGAAAAAGAAATCTGGAAGTGTGAACGTAAAAAGAGAAGACCGAGTGGGATCAAAGAAACTAGCAGACTGATCACTAAATAGATACAAATAGGTGAAAATTCTGACATTACCACAACCCACTTGGTTCTTTCGTTTCGCTCCTTCCTTTCTCGCGGAGCGGCATACCGGAAAAAAAAGAAAGAAAGAAAAAGAATTAGTTCAAATAGGATTCGTTCAAAGAGAACCCTTCCACGACAACAACGATCACTCACTGAACACTCTCTATATCTGGTTTTTCGCAAAGGGTCGTCTTTCCGGCTTAGCTACGATCTTGATGGATTAGCCCTCTGGGGTTCAACTAGTTAGGCCAGCCGGGAAGACTCTCGAATCAAAGATCAACGAGCCAATCTCTTCATCTACGCTAATCGATTGAGTTGATTGATTAGCCTGAACAGGAGATCATGTCTTATCTTAGTGATAATAAAAGCGTTATGCTTGATGAGGATTTCTCCCCTTATCTGACTGGTGGTTCTAACCTGATATCTATCATTGAGTCGGGATCTGAGTTCACCCGCTTGCCCTAAGGCTGAATGCCCGAGTAAGGCAAGCAAAAGGAGTGCAGAGAAAAGGAGACCTGGTGAAACTCTCTTCCATGTCTCTTTCTCTTATAAAAGATATTGTAAGAGCACGGGAAGTGTCAAAGCTGTCTGTCTGACTTCAACAAACAAACTGACAACAGCATTGAATGGCAGAAGACAGCAATCCAGCAAGGAGAGAACCCGCCCTTACTTCAATGGAAGTCGGGGAGGGGGAGTGGAGAGAAAGAGATCACATTCTATCCTAGGGCTAGGGAGAGAAAGATTCCAGCCTTCTTCCCAACTGAGGCAACAAACAATCGAGCAGAAGGTCTGGCTGTGCGCGAAGAAGGACTTCGGCCATTAGTTAAACTGCTTTCACGAGTTGTTGAGGTTCATTCAATCGAACATCAGCTTCGGAGCTTAGAGCACGCCAAGCACAAGCTACTTCCTTTCCACTTCCTACGAGATTTGAAAGAGAGGTCTTTGTCCCAACCTTTCTTGTCTTCAAGCAGTGTCTGTTTACGGCCGATTTCCGGGGAAGGAGAAGCCTCAGCGTACCAAACAGATTCATTAGGTTCAGGGGCTGAAAGGGACGGATTCCCCATTGGGTTCAGGGACGAGTACGGAAAGTCAGAGTCCAAGTCCCAAAGAACGAGTTCAGCCACTTCCTTCGCTATTGATGGGACATCTAGGTCAGCCGCATCTGCAGTTGAAGCAGTTGACGGCCGGGCCAAGGCCAACAAGAGCCATGTTTGCATTTGATGAGCCTGACTAGTAGCAGCAACCAGGTTATGTCTGTGCTGTGACTTTATATGAACCGTGTCAGAATGAGCATAAAATCAACCAAAAGTTCTCAGCTTCTTTCTTAAGTGCTGAAGTTCGACGTGATCTATCGCAGACGGTTTTGAATCAGACTCTTCCTGCCCGCTCTTCCGCTCCTCTCGCTCTCGCTCGATCTCCCTTGCCTCAAGGTATTTCCCTTGCTTTCGGGCGATACATAATTGAGTTGAATATTCCTATAGGATTTCCTAGCCAAGTGGGAATAATAGAATAGGATGGATCTGATGATATAGGGGCTTCCTGCGAATCTATCTTCCCAGTCAAGTCACCAGTAACATATTCCCATTCCCCATAAGAGGACAACCATAGAAGTATGGGGCCTTGAAGTCCGTCCTCTAAACGCCGCAGTTCTTGAATCTGAACTAGAATGATACAAGATGAAACCTTCTAGCACTGATAGCGCTATCAGTCTCAATCTAGGAGGGGAAACAACCAGTAAAGATACATCTATAGGAACTCTCACATTAAGATGATCATACATTAACCATTCCGTCCCGACTAAGCCGTTCAGTATCGACCCAGCAGTCCCAACCTAGCAGTCCCAGCATTCCAGTCTAGCCCTTCCAGTCTGGGTATGGAAGTCAGTGCTCTATCGCCCCCGCTCTTTCGACCAAGCCTATAATTGAATCTCATGATAGTTCTGATGTAAGTGTGAAAGAACGCATATATAAGCGTATATTGAGATTCGGTATCATAAGCGACTATAGAGGGATCAATACTAGTTGGGACTATCCACTAAGATATTGGGACTTACATCCCTTAATGCGCTTGAAGTTCTAGATGGTGACATTAGTGCGTTTTCCCGGGAAAAAAGGCATAACTGACTTTTCCCTTCATAATTGGCATTTGAAAATTCATTTATTTCATTTTACCGGGATTTTTCGTTGTCACTGACTTTTCGCTAATAAATTGCATTTGAAAATTCATTTATTTCAATTTCCCGGGTTTTTTGGCATAACAGAGATTTCCGCTCTAAAGTGGCATTTTCAAATGACATGATTTCATTTTACCGGGAAAAATGGCTGACTTTCGATGGAACACTAACCCAATCAGTCTAATTTAAAGCATCAGTCGCCAAGACACCTCTCCTTGAAGTCGAGCGTACGTCCTAACTTCCCTCTCGCTTCGCTCACGCCCGCTAAAGGCCCTCTCCTGTAAGTCGATCACATGGACATATTTCCAGTCAGTATGGAAGGGGCCCCATAAGATTCAACCTTAACGCACTGAAAGCTGGGTTTTAGATCCTTGGGAAATCCCTTTTCTTAATACCCCAATTCTCCTTTCATCCGGAGCTGCCGTAACTTGGGCTCATCATGCTATACTCGCGGGGAAGGAAAAACGAGCAGTTTATGCTTTAGTAGCTACCGTTTCACTGGCTCTAGTATTCACTGGCTTTCAAGGAATGGAATATTATCAAGCACCCTTCACTATTTCGGATAGTATTTATGGTTCTACCTTTTTCTTAGCAACTGGCTTTCATGGTTTTCATGTGATTATAGGTACTCTTTTCTTGATCATATGTGGTATTCGCCAATATCTTGGTCATCTGACCAAGGAGCATCACGTTGGCTTTGAAGCAGCTGCATGGTACTGGCATTTTGTAGACGTGGTTCGGTTATTCCCATTTGTTTCTATCTATTGGTGGGGGGGTATATGAAGGAACGAAAGAGTGGATTGAGGAATGAAAGCTCGAAGACAAAGAGAACCGGGCTTTTCCAAAGAATTACTGCAGTTTTGCTGCTCCCTTTGATTATTATATACAAAAAAGTCTCTTCCACTTTCCTACCAAATCTCTCTTTATTCTGGCATATAAATGAAGGGATCGAAGAGATTATGGCAGATTATGTTCACCAAGAAATGACCCGAAATTGGATCTTGGTCTATTTGAGATTGTTCCTTTTAATCGTAATCAAAGATGTTTTCTTGTCTCTCGTTTTCTTTCTGGATAAACTGAAGAACCTAATGGATCGAACTCATACATCAATAAAATCCTTTTTTTTTTTATGGCTTTTCTATTAAGGATAGGAATTAACCTATGTCAACTTTCAAGCATATAACGGTGGCCGGTAGGTATATAAAAAAGGGCTCGTAATGATCTTATCAAAGATCAAAAGGTGCTGAAGTGGCAGGATAGGGGGGGATCCATAGGTTTTTGTTTTTGTGCAAGGGATGCTCTTTGAATGTTATTGCTGAAAAAAAAGAAAAACCGAATTCCTCTATTTGATGTCAATTCATCCACACTTCCATTCCTTGTAGAGGAAGGCTAACTGCTTGCTGGCTGGGAGCTGTTTGAGCGGTAACGTCCACGTACGGTTCCGTGAGAAGGGCGGTGGACAGAAATGGCCTTGTTGTACCTCACTCTCGTCTTCAATGGGGTCTGCTCTTTTTTTTTTTGGGAGAGTATGCCAATATGATCTTAATGAGGTGCGGGGCTTTGCATCTGACATTCGTTGGGCTTCCCTCTTCGGGAGCCTACGTCCCGGCGTTTTTGTGCAATAAACCCCTCCGGCTGAAGACTAGTGGTAGGTGGTCCCGCGGAGCTTTCGGAGAAGGGTAGCCTAGTGTGTAAGCACAGCAATGAACCGCGGCGAACCCTCAGACGACCTATCTAAGATTAGGGGGGAGATCCTCAGTAGTGGTGACCCTTTCACTCTTCCACGGGCTGATACATGTACCGAATGCTCATACGGGGGAAAGTTGACTCCTGGGGGTTGCTTTGATAAATCCTTTCCTTCTCGTCCACTCAGGGGGGTGCGGACACACCTGCGCGGATTACAGGTAACGGTTACAAGAATGGCGGGGAAGTGAACAGTACCCGACGATATTCAGGGATGGATGTAGACCCATCGGGCAGGGAAAATCATTCTGGTCCTGGGAGAGGTGGCGACCATTCTCAAGAACCAAAAAGACTGAGCTGAGGGAAGCCCTATGAGTCACTGAAACGACGGCAGGAGGGCCCTTGATCTATCATCAAAAGAGGGAGCAAAAAAAAGGGCTTTGCTCCCCTCCCCTTTACAATATGAAGAAAGAAAGGAAGGGTCGAAGTTTAGACCGCTCACAGTAATTCTACCTATAGAAAAGATCATGAAAGAGGCAATCAGAATGGTACTCGAATCCATTTACGATCCCGAGTTTCCAGACACATCGCGCTTCTGCTCGGGTCGAGGCTGCCACTCGGTCCTAAGACGGATCAAAGAAGAGTGGGGCTCTTCTTGGTGAACATAATCTGCCATAATCTCTTCGATCCCTTCATTTATATGCCAGAATAAAGAGAGATTTGGTAGGAAAGTGGAAGAGACTTTTTTGTATATAATAATCAAAGGGAGCAGCAAAACTGCAGTAATTCTTTGGAAAAGCCCGGTTCTCTTTGTCTTCGAGCTTTCATTCCTCAATCCACTCTTTCGTTCCTTCATATACCCCCCCACCAATAGATAGAAACAAATGGGAATAACCGAACCACGTCTACAAAATGCCAGTACCATGCAGCTGCTTCAAAGCCAACGTGATGCTCCTTGGTCAGATGACCAAGATATTGGCGAATACCACATATGATCAAGAAAAGAGTACCTATAATCACATGAAAACCATGAAAGCCAGTTGCTAAGAAAAAGGTAGAACCATAAATACTATCCGAAATAGTGAAGGGTGCTTGATAATATTCCATTCCTTGAAAGCCAGTGAATACTAGAGCCAGTGAAACGGTAGCTACTAAAGCATAAACTGCTCGTTTTTCCTTCCCCGCGAGTATAGCATGATGAGCCCAAGTTACGGCAGCTCCGGATGAAAGGAGAATTGGGGTATTAAGAAAAGGGATTTCCCAAGGATCTAAAACCCCAATCCCTTTGGGGGGCCAAATACCTCCGATCTTGTTAGAGAAATGTTCTTTAATGAGCAATTCTCACCACAATACGTGAGCTTTTAGTAAATCCACTTAATCATTGAAAAATAATTGTACCAAATAAAGAAATTTAATGTGTGTATATATATATATATTTAAAAAAAAATAAAATTTGTACTAAACAAGAGAGTAATTTTAAATTTTAATTCTAAAGTCAGTTGAAATTTATTGTAATTTGATCCAAATTGGGTTCTATTATACAGTTAATACCAAACACAACCCCAAGGAAGACAGAAGTGTTTCTTTGGAAGGTGGCATCGGAACATTGGAAGGACCACTCTTTGATGATCCATGTCTTTTGTAAGTTTCAAAAGCTTAGATTATTACAACAAATACCTTGATTCTCATCATCGACAGTCTCTAATCGGTCAATTTGTGGAAATTTCTCTAGCTTGCTCACTCTTGATCTGTGAGCACAACAGAAAGCTAACCTAAGGCACCGATAGATGGTTGAGACTTGCTTATCAATTGCTTCTTTTTTTTTTTTTTTTTTTTTTTTTTGTCAATTTGTTTCTGAAACTCAACTTCACACTTCTAATTTTAAAGATGACCATACGACAATTAAATTAAAGTTCATCATGTTCTTGCAGTGAGTCCAATTCATGGGTGAGTATATATCGTGTGATATATATACTCTTCACTAATCATTGCTTTACTCATCACTAATTTGAAGATTGAAGCATTTCTCGAACAAGAACAAGAACGTGTAAATGGGTGTTATCCACACCACGCTTTTTAGAATCAGAATCAAATGGGTGGCACCAGGACCAGGACTAGGTCTACTGATCCCTAACTAAACGGAACTTGCTACTTCCTCATAGAAAACTCCTTTCTCAAAGGCGAGGTCGGTTAGTTTCCTACTCAATTTCCCACCCTTCGTTTTGCCCTCAGACATTTCAACGAGAGATCCAAGTTTAAAGGAAAGGTACCCCGAAAATTGTTTGGAACCTAATGAGATTGATGGGTTTTAGTGATTAATTTATCTACTTAAATAATAATAATAATAATAATAATTGACGGTAAAAAGGCGAAGTAGCGGGTCCAGCCGGGTTGCCAAAGCTACCAACGCCGGCAGGTGGCCTCATTATGACCGCTGAAAACAAACAAACAAAAAAGAATCGGCACGTTAGCTTTCGATGAAGTTAGAATCGGCACAAACAGTCCGGAGTACTGTTCACGACCCGTTTCAACACGTGGACAACCTTGGTGACGTGTACTGATTTGATTGGATTACTCTAATGCCCTCTTTTGTGTCACAACATGGGACATGTAAGTCGGTTGGGTCCTTTGCTAAGTAGAGGGCAACCTTGGTGGGTTCATATTCTATTGCGCTTTGTCGTTACAACAAACCCGGCAGTTTTCTTGTCTCGTACAAGTAAGCCGCCGGCGGTCTATTCTGGCAACCTCACCGCCATCCCTAAAAATCACCCCACTCCCCAAACCCCAAAAAAAAATTACGGTTTTTATATGCTTGCGGAAAATAGGAAATTCACATTTGAAAGGAAACACCATAACAATTTACCTTTTCTTTTTTTATTTTATTGGAAAAAGAATATAACAAACTATTTTCTTATTTTACACCATTGGGTGGAAACCAAAAATGGGTAATATGGGAAATTTAAGGATTGGTGAAAAAAAAGCCTACTGTTGTTGTAGTTATATATATATATATATATATATATATATAATTTTTAATAATGTTCATTTTTCAAAAACGAAATCTACAAATTTGGTTTGAGTCTCCTGGGGACCGAAGGGAAGAATGTCCAACGTGGGATAGAGAAAATGACATTTCAACCACCACTGCGGATTGTTCTTTTAGGGATATTCCACAGGTGC
Organism: Rhizophora mangle; assembly: GCA_037832345.1. Lineage (NCBI taxonomy): Eukaryota > Viridiplantae > Streptophyta > Magnoliopsida > Malpighiales > Rhizophoraceae > Rhizophora > Rhizophora mangle. The sequence continues at coordinate 971,796 of JBAPLJ010001068.1, read as the reverse complement.
ATCTGATTCTTATTAATTTTTTGCTAATTAAAATTCTTTCCTTATCCTTGGGATATTACTCCGGTTTTTTCCTTCGTAGACAATAACCTTTTATCTTTTAACACAACCCCTATTTCGAAGTGAAACAAAAAACTAACATATTGTGTTGTTCCCTGTCTCGCCCTCTCCCGTCCAAGTGATTGGACCTTATTTCTTTCTTCACACGTACTGTGTTTAGATTTAAAATGGTATCGGAAAGAAAATTGTAATATATATATATATATATATATATATATATATATATATATTTAAAGTTCAAATAAGATCCTGCGACATCTAATATTTAACGCGTATTTGGACTTGCACAAGCACTTTGGGCATTCGCTTGAAGTTTAATAACCTCTTCACCACGTAAGCATATCCAAAGCGACAATTTTATTTCCATCTTTCATGCAGTGAAAAGAAATTGCTTCCAAAATGGTGAGTCCTCTGATTTCCAACAGCAGCCAGAAAAGAGTAATTGATGTCGAAGGTCTGGCCTAAGATTGCTCACATCCCTAATATCCAAATTGGAGAGCCATAATTTCAATTTTGTGGGATTTACCATATATAGAGCAACCCTTTGCACTTTGAGCAATTCATTAATGTTGTGAAGTCCTTTAATGATTTTAAGATGATGGTAGTTTGGCCACTTAGGTTAGATGGCATGTTTTAAGATGATGGTAGTTTGGCCACTTAGGTTAGATGGCATGTTGAGGGTCTAAGTAATTAGGATGAACCTTAAATTGATTAGGTTTCTAGTTTGAAATTTTGATTGCACTAATTCATGTATGAATGTGCATGAAAGTGAGTGGATTTTATCCTTGGTCAAAGTTGAATGGATGATGGGAATCTCATCAAATTGAGGGAAGCAGGCATGCCACCACCAATAGAGTGGATTTTCCCTTGGAAAAGGGAAGATTTTCTGTAAAATCCATGAATATATCAGCCCACACTTGGGTTGGGATGGGAAAAGGAAGAGTAAAAGCAATAAGGATTTAATTGGCGATTAACACAATCCTATCACTTTCACAACATGTTCTCACAACCATTGGGTCTTGACCACGGGAAGAATTAGCATGAATCTTTTGACCAATAATATTATGACCTATTGTTGCTGTCACAATTGTTTATCGTCCTCTTTGTCCACGTTTGAAGGGGGTGAAGGCCCCATTCCACATGCACTTTTAATTATTCCTAATTGGATCACCATAAAGGGGAGCCACAATGTTCAACAAAAGCAAAAAGGAAGATGAGGGTTTGCAGCAACTCCACCGGCAGAAAATCTTCTGGCAGATGCTCAATATCATCAATCTTCAGTTGTTTCAGAGACGAAGAGAGATTAGATGGAAGAGAAGAAGACGACGGTGCTACTCTTATGCTAAGATTATAACGAGGTCATGTAATATGCCTCTTTTTTTTTTCGAGAAGAATGATTTTAAACTCTTCTAATATGGAGATCATCTTTGTTTGAAAAAAAATTATAAATAAATCAACTTTAAATAATGCTAATTGCTTACATTTAATTCTTTTTTTTTTTTAAATCTTATAGTCTCTTTTTCATCTAAATAAATAAAATTCATTCTTTTAATTAGGAGATTTTCTTTACTCTATGATACTCCAACAACAACAGCTGATTCTCAAGCACTTGCTATTTTCTCTTATTCGGCCTAATCCCCGGCAAAGTCAGCATCTATGTCTCCCTTGCTACTTATCAGTGCACGTGGAATGAAAAGCGGAAAAATAAAGGAGTTCCACAAAGAAGTATGCTAGCAACTAAGACTTAAGCAAGGATCTTACTCCAAAGCAATTTCTTGAGTTTTCCCTTATCCGAACGGGTCTTGTAAGAAAATAGGATTTTATAAATTTGCTAAAAATTTTATGGCGTAAGTTTTTATTCGTTTGTTACCATGCAAATAACTTTGTGAGTTTGAAAATCATATTTCCCATACCATCTCCAGTTTCTAGGTCCTAGATGCCTAAATAATATCTAGAATATCTTCTAGTTCAAGTTACTATCAATCCCATCATCATTATCTTTGTTTTGGAAAAAAGGATACTAACTTTGCCTAATTAATCTTTTACTAAATTTATTTCTATTTGTCTAATTAATTAATTTGTAAAGTGCAAAATATAAGAAGATTTCTCAAGGATCATTCTAGTAGTTAAAGATTAAATTTTTATCCTTTTGAAATCTAATGTTTCAACTTTGTGAGGAGATATAAAATTTGTAAAAATGAGAAATATTATTTTTATTATGTAAATTGCAGTTTAATTAAACTTTTAATAATATTAAATGAACTTTTTTTTTTAAAAACCTTTAAAGGACATTTTAGGAGTGTAACTCGTGTATCCAGGCTGCCGTACTGATTCACACTGATATTCCACGCCTACATTTTTTCTCCTTAAAAGGGGTATACGTCAAACGGATCATTTGGCTACATGCAGGGTTATCACTGAACTTTGATCTTGGGTTGATACCTACTTTGGTAACACAGAGTGCCACTTTTGTACACTTTTAATTGCCATATTGAAGCTATGCTGGTTTTATTGTTTTAAGCTCGGCCTATTACACCTTCAGACTGGTAGGTGTTGACTGGAAGTTGTTGCCTACCAGTAAGCAACCGTCAACTCATGCTGATTTGGTTTGCAAAAAGCGTCCAATCACGAAGTCGGGAAAGACTTTGCAAGGAGGAGACGAGACTGGCAGATCCTATGCGCCAAATACTTTATATATATATATATATATATATATATAGTTTTTATTCTTAGAAGAGAACATATAATGTGCAACAAGTAGTAGCTATTCATTATATAATGAATCATGGGCGGCTTGCTCGGCTCCTCCTAGTCGGTTCAAAAGCTGGATGCCCTTTCTTGGAGCATATCAATGAGTTTTTTCTGATCAATATCGCCCACCAAAGGAATGCCTACGCCTCGCCTGCAGGTGCATAAATAGTAGCGCAGGAAAGAGAGTTGTTTTCATGAATTTTATTGGACAAGTTGACGAGAAGCCTTGTAAAACATATGGTGTGAAAACCACGTGCCACCTTTGACCATGGTTTTTCGGCTGCTGGAAATATTGATCAACCAGTGGTAGCCTGCCAATGGAACTGGACGGCCAAGAGAGAAACTAAGAAATAGAAGGTTACTGTAAAGAATAAAGTGAGCCATCCACCTGCTGTTATATTGATTTTCTAAAATGAAATGTTGGAAGTTGCGGGGAAGGTTCGGCAGGGGCCACTTGGAAGTTAGAAGGTTACTGGCAAGCATAAAGTGAGCTATCCATCCGCTGTTATATTGACTTTGATAATGAAATGTTGGAAGTTGCGGGAAGGTTTCGCAGGGCTGGGGCCACTTGGAAGTTGCGGGGAAGTTTCCCAGGGCTGGAAGCACTTGGAAGTTAGAAGTTTACTGTGAAGAATAAAGTGAGCCATCCACCTGCTGTTATATTGATTTTCGAAGATGAAATGTTGGAAGTTGCGGGGAAGTTTCCGCAGGGCTGGGGCCACTTGGAAGTTGCTCGTTGGAGCTCGGGTTTCCGTCTATAACTTACCGTTGGAAAAAGAAAATCTAGAAAAAGTTGCGTAGTTTAAGTTGGGTACATGAAGGCCCATTCAAGATAAAATTTCCTCTTGTTTCCCTCCTTCCCGCCCTTTGCTTCTGCTTCGTCTCTCTTTGCGGAGGGAGGGAGAGAGAGATCTGCAGAAGAGTTGCAATGGAGCTGAACACACCTAATAAGAACCAAAGCACTTCCACCTCCACTCCTCTCTCTCAATTTGCGGCCTCTCTCTACAACTTCTATCATATATTCTTAATTCTTGAATTTCTTGCATTTTTTCCTTGAATTAGATGCATTGTTGTAGACTAATGGGGTCATCCTTCGTTTGAACTTATTGTTTTTTTAAATAAAAAAATTATTTTTTTTTCTAATTCCTTTTGATAGAGGCTTCAGGTCTGAATTAGGGTTCTTATTGCGAAACTACTCTTGGATTTTTGTCTCTTACACTGCTTTTTTTTTTAATATATATATATATATATATACACACGTCTAAGTCTTTTGTTAACAGATCTAAGTGGGTTTGGCTCCTTTGGCGTTAATTCTAACAATGAAATTCACATTCATTGTGGTATTGTAATTTAATTTAGAAAATGAAAAAAGGTTATGGAGGAACAAATCCTCTTGCTTGTTAGTTCCTCAAGGCTTGCGGAGCATTAGTAATTGCTTTGATGATTACTTCTTGTCGGCTGCAGGATATTTGTGCTCAGAAACAAATGCTTTTTTATTTGTTTTTTGAATTTGCAGAACTCTCCTGCATTGAATTATATAAACAATCTCTCGCGCATTGAGCTAGTAGCTAAATACACGCATGCTGAACAGACATTCAACTCGATACTGCTTCCCCAACAGCAGTATTCACTTCACCCTATCTCATTTCCAAACGAGATGGTGGATCTTCCATCAGAAGGCAGAACAAACTTCTCCTTTTTGATTCTTTTTGATTTAAGATGAAAAAATTTGTGCTTTCTCGTGCACGAGTTAGCTTAATTTGCATTGGGTTTTTTTCAGCGTCAATTCTCAGAGGCATCAAAACTTGATGTCCATCAAATTGAAGAGATTAGTGCAGGGCCACCTAATAGGCAATTGGGATGCCTTACCTCTGGGAGCTCAGTTAATGAGGTTTTTACTGAACCACCAAATGAATACTTGAAAGGTGACACTGAGCTGCCAAGAGCACTAAAATCCAAAGGTGATGTGGTGATGCTTAATTCTGTTACGACGGATAACGAGATAGAAACTGCAGCCAATTCAGACGAGATATATTGTCTGTACAAGAGTGAAAAGGACTTGCATAGAATCTGTCGTTTTCAATAGGGTGAAGATAAAGAAGGATGTGATTGGATGAGATTGATTTCTCATATTGATGACATACTGATCTTTGATTCATCCATTATTGAAGAAGAATCCAAGTAGCAGAAACTAATGGATCCTGGGATGATTTCTTTCATCTCAAACGTCTTAGATATCCCAGAGGACAATGCAAAAGGTCTCAAGAATGATGAATCAATCAGTTGTGTTGGTTTTCCTGAACAAATTGGAGTGGGAGCATCAGGAACTCAGACAATAAATGGTGCAGAACAGAGTCCAGCGAAACAGGCACCAAGTATGATCGCTGGCTTTCCAGTGAAAAATCTGGTTGGAAAAAATGTAGCCAGCAAGGTGAAAACTCCTATTCAGTCCACTTGCAAGGGAAAGCTTAAGATTTACTTTTCTTTACAAGCTTTGTGTTGGTACCACTCTTTGACACCATACTGATGACCTTTTTAGCTGATTCTAATTATAGATTTGCATGCTGTTAATACTGTAGAAAGATACAGATAACAGTAATTAACAATCTAATTTAAGATAATGCTTGCAGATTTGATTAAGATGTAGGTTTTCTTTTTCTGTGAAATGAGCATCATTGGAAGCTGCCCTTCCATGAATATTTAGAGGCAGACAAAAGGCACTCGCTATAAAACTTGGGCTACCTTTGATTAAATTCATGGAGGAAAGATGGTGTGGCTTGGTAGGTCCATTTAAGCTAGAAGTATAACATTGTAGAAATTGCACCAAAATTTGCATGCATATAAAAAGGATTTATGGCATTGCTAAGCAAAGATTGAGCATCATCATTTAGCATATTCAACTGCCACTGCTTTTTTCTAGAATTGAAGATAGGTTTTTAATCAAATTAGTCAACATCCATTTTTGTGACAGAAAGTCATTGGCGGCCTCAGCTGTCATTTGGTCTTATTATCAAAAAGCAACAATACCCAACCACCAGCAAAGCTTGCTGACTCAATGCTTGAAACTTCATTTCCTGTTATCATTTTTCTCTTATTGTCTAAACGCGGCACTATACGTCCATTATCTATTCATGCTTTCTCGGTAACTTAAAAAGTTTTTCCTGTTACTCACCTTTGTCAAATATTGCTTGAAAGATTATTGCAACCAAATTTTTCTGTCTTTCATTTTGTTCCAACATCAGTAACCCTATTGACAGCATCTATATTGCTTATGAACAGCAGCATAAAGTACGAAGACATTGCCTGGTTTTTGAGATGGCAGGAGCTTGTGAAAGGAAATCTGTATGCAAATCTAATGATGCGTCTTCAGTCTTGATGGAATCAGATTGTCCTGCCTGCATGGATAAAACCAGGACCCCACGTAGGTTGGGAATTGATGATACGTTATCCTCATCATCTAGACGGAGTATTGGATTGCATTTGAATACTCTTACAAGCAATTTAAATGGTGCTAAAATTGTCGAGATTGAGGCTCTAGCTTCTGGAAAGCAAGGAACAAGTAAGCCGACCTCTATTTGTATTCTTTGAGATTTAATGTGTAGTGTGCACTAATACTTAGTTTTAAGGTTTTCAATGACAAGGAAAATGAGGTCATGGAATATGCGTCCCAGTTATCAATGGCTTTCAGTGAAGAATTTGACAATGGCAGTCTCAAAACTAAGAGGTACATCCAGAAATCAGCAATTTCTGACAGCTGAGTTCAAAACTTACGTAGCTGGAACTCTTATCTTCAGCTTTTATTTCACTTGCAGGCCCAAACTGGAACATTATGAAGCAGCCTGCAAGCACTGCAACTGCAAACAGTCAAAGTGCTTGAGCTGTAAGTTTATTCCTTTTGCATTTTCTCTGTTTTTTGAACCTATTCATTTGTATATAATCCCCAACTGTTAAAAATCAAAAGCAGTCATACATTTTTCCACGTTTACAGTGTCACAGTGAATGTATTTGTTTAAATAATGATTCAAATAATAATATATTTTCATCAATAGTCTGTCAGACATTCTAATACATGTTCATCTCATCTATTCCATGTTAATAAAATTCTAGCCTGCACTTACAGTTACTGCGAGTGCTTTGCTGCTGGTCAAGAATGTTTCAACAACCCGGCACATGAAGCCACTGTTCTGGAGACTCGCAAGCAGATTGAATCACGCGACCCTCTTGCATTTGCACCCAAAGTGATTAGAAGCACGGATTCTTCTTCTGAATATGAGGTAAGGAATTCTTCCCGTGAATATGCTATTTAACCTTAATCCAGATTGCATCAGAGCATTCACATCATCATATGCTCTTCTTAATTCATAGGGGAGGGTGCAATATGTCAGGTAATGAAACAATGAAGTCTTGTCATTGCCATAAAAAGGATATAGGATTTTGAAGGCTGTAATGCCATTTGCATTTGGTAAAAAAAAAAAAAATTGCCTTTTTCCCCCTCTGGCTACCTGCTCTGAAATTGCGGTTCATGCAGGAATCAAATAGTAAAACTCCAACTTCAGCCAGGCATTAAAGAAGAGGCAACTGTAAAAGATCAAGTTGCTTAAAGAAATACTGTAAATGCTTCCAGGTTTCCCTTTTCTTAAATATTTTTATTCCCATTTTTGTCAACTCTATCTAATGTGGAAAATGTTCTTTGGATACAAGGGTGGCGTTGGTTGCTCCTCCCACTGTAGATGCCAAGGGTGTAGGAACACTTTTGGTAGCAACAATGGTGAGATTTTGGCACTTGCTCAAATTATCGCACTGTGGCAGTATTGTCAACGATGATAAGAGGCTTAACGTCTTGTTTCATCTCCCTTCTTATACGAGTCGAAGGAAACGAACTAGAAGGTGAAGAATCTGAAGATGAGGAGAAGAACTTATCGGATGCAACTTTACAAGATGATACAATGGGAAAGTGTGAAGAAGAGCAATCAGATCTTCCTATCGCTTTAAAGACTGTCAGGTTCTTTGTTTTGGCTAAACTTGGCTTCTTTCTATATGGGCATGTTCACTGGTTAGAAATCTGCCACTAAAGACAGTAACATTTGACATGCCTTAAGTCTCCCGTCACTTCCCGGCCACCTCTAGCTGGCAGACCCCACAACCTCTCCCCCCTATGGCTGCTACGTCAACTAAAACATGCATTAGACGGAAGCTTGGAACAGCTGATCTTTCTCTTCATGAGCCTAAGTTTGAGAAGCATCTTCAGGTGACTTCAGAAGATGAGACTACCGAGACAACAACCATCAACTGTTCATCTACAAGCGTGAAATCTTCTCCGAACTGCAAACGTGTTTCACGGCTAAAAATGCAGGCTTCGACCAATATCATACCGTTACTTAACGGCTGGCAATATTTTCAATTTCCAAAGGTACAGGCCTAGGCCCAGGTGACGTAAGTTTGAGTTGGGCCCAATTTATATCATACTGATTAAATCCAATAGAGTATATGTATTTTTATTTTCTTTAGCAATAATTTATGTTTTAAATGATTATATATAAAAAAAAAAAAGAGAAGAAAAAACCTAGAGCTTTACCAAACTTTTGACTATGTTATTAAATGTCATGTTGTGGAATTGATGTTTAAAAAATAATGAATGTTATAAATATTTTTTTATTTGGTATATTTAATATAATTTAATTTAATTGTTTTGTTATTAAATTTAAATGTTTGTATGTAATTAAAATTTATAATAGATGATAACTAATATAATTGTATAATGTATTTGAATTAATGAGTGAAAAGAAAAAAAAATTAAAATCTTAAAAATTAAAATAATTAATTAATTAATTAATTATTTTAAGAGTTATTATATGTATAATATTATAAATTATATAATAAAAATAATTATTTTTATTTTTTAAATTTAAATTTAAAATTTTATTAATTATAATTTAAATTATTCATTCTATGCTGTTGTTAAGTCATGACATCAGCTTGCTTGTCATGTCATGACATTAGACTTGCATGCATGTCACCATTTGGCAAAACCGGGCAAAAGCAAAAGTTGGCCGAAAGTATCTTTTGTCGTTTTTCGTCTTACGTCCACCGATAACTTAGAGACCTATAATTAAGTTGAATGAAATTTAACGAGCAAAGGTGTTTTAACGAGTAAAGTTGTAAATTTATTTATTTATTAATTTTTATTTATATATTTTATTACAATAAATAAATAAATGATATCATATAATCAATACTTACACAATTGCCTAGCAGAAATATCACAAAATCAAACTTCAACAGGCAAAACATTTTCTCTTTTCCGTTATTTTCAAAAGTGAGGTATAATATAGTTAGTTAATATAATTAATTACTAAATAATTGCCGTTTGGTTGAAAGGTCAAAAAAGTCATCACCTAATGCTGTCTTCGACATGCAACGGCATCGTTTCCCAGACAACCGCCTGCCCCATCAGCCCAATCATCAGAGTCGCTTGAGTGCCACCTTTTACAGATGACAGGCCATAATTCTTTCTTCTGGTTAGGGAAATAACCACCACCTTCTTTTGATTGAACCGTTGCCTCAGGGATATCAGTGCATGTATGACTTTTCATGCTTCATCAAACAATTGCCAAAATACATGTGCGACAGATTGAATGCTATATATGCGCACATCTTAAATTAATTGCAAGCCACCCTTTGGCCTTGTGGCTGCCACTTGCCACGACCCTTTACCGTATCCACAACCATATATGAACCACCTTTATTATTATCTATTCTTTTCTTTCCGTGAAGCCACGAAATGGGATTAGGGTAGGTGAATCTACTTCTTGCACTGAAAAGAGAAGGCAAAAAGATCCTGCGACATCAAATATTTAGCGAGTATTTTGGAACTACACACGCATTTTGGTCGTTCGATTAACCCCTTCAGCACGGAAGTATATCCAAAGCGACAATTTCATTTCCATCTTGCTATGCTTGTAGGCTACTGCTACGCGAAGATAATCCAAAAATCGAGTCACTTAGCCTGCAGACATGGCTGACTCTCGGGTTGGTTAGATGTAAGCTTGTAAATTTATGGGTTCAGAGAAACCAAGCTAACATGTAATTGTTAATTCTTAAGAAGCAATAAGAGCTACTTTGGCTTTACCGAAAAAAAAAAAGTTGACGTATAATATTATATGCCACTTAATTAAATACCAAATATCTATATATACATCATAATCTAAATAAATATAAAACCATATTTTATTGTTTTTTATCCGATACAATGAGCCTTTATGAAGGATAGATATCACTTGACAATCCGAGCAGTGGCACAAGATAGAGCAGCAATGAAAATGCAAGCACACCACAGCTTCCAGTCCAGCTGCTCAGTATTAACTACTTTATTTGAGGACTCCACTATCAGCACCTGAAAGATTATGGTGGCAGCCATAACCACAGTGAATAACTTATTCTCAAGTAACCCTTTGAACATGTTCTTCCTCAAAAATACCCTAGCATTAAACAAGCTGAACACTTGGCATAGGGCCAAAATATTGAAAATAAGGGTATTCTTAAGTTTCTTGTCCCATCCAAAAACTGCTCTGCCCTTGAACTGAACTGTCAGTAGGATAATCACTTGAAACGCAGCCTGAACCACAACTTTCTTCCATATGATATAGGAAATAAGCGGCTGCCTCCGGGCCACTGGAGGCCTCGACAGCAGATCATCAGTGGGGCGGCTAGTGGAAAAGACATACACTCCCAATATATCTACAAGAAGATTCACCCACAGCAGCTCGGCCGATGATAGAGGGGTTGCCCCAGACCAAACGGCAGCAATAAAATGGAAGACAAAGGCGGCAATATTGAAAGTGAGCTGTAACTGAATGAATTTTTGAACATTGTTGAATACACACCTTGCCCACCTCAAAACAGTTACCACAGATGCGAAATTTCCATCCTGAATGAGTATATCTGAGCTCTCTTTCGTTACTTCTATCCCTTGTGTTCCTATGGAAAGACCAACATCGGCTTCCTTTAACGCAGGAGCATCACCCTCTCCATCACCAGTGATCGCCACCACATGGCCTTCTGCCTTTAAACATCGCACCATCAGAAGCTTGTCCCGAGGGGACGATCTTGCCATTACTCTTATATTATCTGCCCTTTCCTTTCTCTCTTCAGATGAGTAGTTTCTAAATTGGACACCTTCTATCACAACATCAGTTGCTTCAATATCATGTTCAGGATCAAGAATCCCAGATTCAATTGCTATGGCTCTTGCTGTGTAGATGTTGTCTCCAGTGACCATTTTAACATTCACGCCTGCCTTCTTACATGATTCAACTGCTGCTCTAATCCCTTGTCGGAGTGGATCCTTCATTCCCACAAGTCCTAGCAACGAAAGTCCAGTTTCTTCAAGCTCCTCAGAAGCATTGCCAATGGCTCCAGTGACCCTTTTGTGGGCAAAGGCGATGCAGATTAGGCCTTTGGCTGCCATACTTTGAATTATATCCTTAAATTGCAATCGTCCATCCTCATCCATCTCCTCTTCTGCTCCAGTTTTGACATAATAACTTGAACACATGGCCAGCATCATCTCAGCATCTCCTCTCCAGTGTGTATGAATTTCATTCTCACTTCTTTTTCTTATCAGCAGGGCTCCACTTCTCTTTGTCTCTGGATGGATGGAAACTTCTAAGTGGATTATTTTACAGGTTTCTTTTGTTTGATTAACATCCATGCCCATATCCAAAACAGCCCAAGAAAGTATTGCTTTTTCGGTTGGAGTACCGGAAACATTGGGAGATGAATTGGGTCGTGCAGGTTTGTCAACGGTACCTGTTGTGTTTAGAGAAATCCCTTCTTTTAGCAAAACATAGACCTCTGGTGCTGTCTCCATTAAAGTATTGAACTCAATTGCCTCTTTTCCTAGCCGAAACTCCTCAATCTTCCTTTGGTTCAGCGTAAGAGTGCCAGTTATGTCTGCGCAGATCGTTGTTGCTGAGGCCATTGTTTCGTAAGCAGCGATTTTAAGAACCATCGCATCGTTCATCATCTGCTTCATAGAGTAAGCTAAGGTTAGTGTTGCAGCCAGCGGCAGACCTTCGGGAATAGCGAGTACCACAATTGTAACGGTTTTGTTAATAAAGCCTACTATGGCCTCAACCATATGGATAATATTCTTCTCTTTGTGGTTGGACCACAGAATCATGGAAACAACCATAGCCACAGCCAATCCTGCCTTACTGATACGAGAAGTCAATTTGTTGAGGTATGCTTGTATCGGAGTCTGCTGCTCATCCAAGATAATTAGATCATCATTTCTAGAGCTAATTATCTTTCCCCACCTCGTATTCATGCCGACAGATGTAACAATCATGGAACCAAAGCCACTAATCACCTTCGATCCAGAAAGAAGGAATGGATTTATTGTGCTATTGACCTCTACGACTTGGTGACCATCGCCTGATCTCAAGGTTGACTCGTCCACCTTCAAGGAATAGCCTTCTATGAGCAGGCCATCGGCAGGTACCTGATCCCCATACCTTAAACAAGCAACATCACCAACAACAATATCACATAAAGGTACCGAATAATGTCTCCCACCTCTAACAACTTCCACCTTTATACGACTCATCATCTCATAAGAGACCTTTCGAAATTGTCTTGACAGCATATATTTGGTCATTGAAGAGACAATAACCGTGAGAAATATGCCAATGATGTTGCTTGCACCATCATAGCAGCCATCTTTCAGCCCATACATTTTAATGCCGAAAGCTAGAGACATAACAGCACAGACAAAAAGGATGATTAAGGTTTTCTTCTTGAGTGGCTCGAGGAAAAGTCTGGCAAAACCTTTTATGAGTTGTTGTTTCTTGCACCTATTTGCACCAAACACCTGCCTTCTACGTTCAAGATCAACTTCAGCAGCAGCAGAGAGACCTTCCTGTACATCGCTTCCAAGAATTGCAGCAACTTGCTCGGATCCTCCGAGTCGGTTCAAAAGATCGATGCTCTTTTCTTGGAACATATCAATGAGTGTTTTCTGATCAATATTGTCCATCAAAGGCATACATACGTGCACCTCGACTGAAGGTGCATGATTAATAGCGCAGAGAAGAGAGTTGTTCTCAAGAATTTTGTTGGACAAGTTGATAAGAAGCCTTGTAAAACGTATGACTGTGAAAGCTACGCGCCACCTTTGTCCATGGTGTTTCGGCTGCCTGAAATCTTGATCAGGCATTGCTAGCCAGCCAATAGGAACTCGACGGGCAAGAGAGAAACAAAGAAATCGAATGTCACACAAGAGCTTTTCGAAATTTAGCCCGCACAAGGCCTGGGAAGAAACAAAAGGAAAGGGGAAATGATCATAATTTATAAAAAAATTATATTATTTATATAATATAAGGAAAAACTTGGAAGCAAACTACTAGCGACTGTCGGCGAGAACCAGGTTTGGCTTGGTTAAAAGTGCTCGCCCGTTCTGTCTCGCCTGCCTGCCGACCCGACCCGCTCTTCAGAGACTAGAAGCGCCGTATCCATCCATTACTTTTATGCGGTGATGAATTGCACGTCGGTCTTGAATATCTTTGATGGTTAATTTTCCCGAAAGAAGCAGCGGGGAAGGTTCACATTTGCACATGCTGACTTTTGATTGGGGTCTCTTTCCTACCAGTCAAAGTTGAAGTGGTTTGATTTTGGTTTATCGTTTTTTATTAGGAGGTATCAAGTACTAACTATCAGTTCGGAGTTGCATAAAAAATATAATTTACAATTCAAAGTTTCAACTTTCAGAGTCTCCTTTTCCTTTTCCTGCAATAAATGCTGTGGAAAAGTGCTTCTAAATTTATACCGTCCCTTGTTCGAACCAAACTAAAAAAATTTTTCTTATTTACTCCCGTCATCTAATCCCATCATCATTATCTTTGTTTTGGAAAAAAGGATATATTTTTGCATAATCTAGAATATGTAGAATATCTTCAGTTCGAAGTTATCAATGCCTTCGTCATTAATCTTTTTTGGAAAAAAGGGTTCCATAATCTAGAATATGTAGAATATCTTCTAGATCCAAGTTACTATCAATCCCGTCGTCATTATCTTTGTTTTGGATAAAAAGGTTCTCCTTTTGTGAGGAGATATAAAATTTATAAAAATAAAAAATATTATTTTTATTGTATAAATTACAGTTTAATTAAATTTTTAATAATATTAAATAAATTTTTTTTAACCTCAAAAATGGACATTTTAGGAGTGTAACTCGTGTATCCGGGCTGACGTATTGATTCGCACTGATGTTCCACGCCTACATTTCTTCTCCTGAAAAAGGGTATACATCAAACGGATCATTTGGCTACATGCAGGCTTATCACTGAACTTTGATGTTGGGGTGATATCTACTTTGGTAACACAATGTGTCACTTTTGTACACTTTTAATTGCCATGTTGAAACTACGCTAGTTTTATTGCTTTAAGCTCTGCCTCTTACTCCTTCTGGTAGGTGTTGCCAGGAAGTTGTTGCCTACCAGTAAGCAACCGTGAACTCACACTGATTCAAAGTGTCCAGGCGGGAAGGATTTTGTCGGGAGGAGGCGAGGCTGGTAAGTCCTATGCGGGAAATAATAAAAAACACACATATATATATATATATGTGCAGTTATTATTTTTGGAAGAGAGCATATATGTGCAAGAAGTAGTAGCTATTCATTGTATAATGAATCATGGGCGGCTTGCTCGGCTCCTCCTAGTCGGTTCAAAAGCTGGATGCCCTCTCTTGGAGCATATCAATGAGTTTTTTCTGATCAATATCGCCCATCGAAGGAATGCCTATGCGGACCTCGCCTGCAGGTGCATGATCAGTAGCGCAGGAAAGGGAGTTGTTTCCAAGAATTTTATTGGACAAGTTGACAAGAAGCCTTGTAAAACGTATGACTTCGAAAGCCATGTGCCACCTTTGTCCAAGGCGTTTCGGCGGCCGCAAAATCTTGGTAAGCATTGGCAGCCTGCCAGTGGGAACTGGACGGGTAAGAGAGAAAAAAAGAAATAGAAGAAGGTTACTGTGGAGCATAAAGTGAGCTATCCATCCGCTGTTATATTGATTTTCGATAATGAAATGTTGGAAGTTGCAGGGAAGGTTCCGCAGGGCTGGGGCCACTTGGAAGTTGCTCTGGAGCTCGGATTTCCGTCTATCACCTACCTAGTGTGTCCATCGTTGAAAAGAAAAAAAAGCTAGAAAAAGTTGCGTAGTCCGGCCGTAAGTATGCGATAAATAATGTGTACATATATATATATATATATAATTATTATTTAATGTAAAATCAGTTACAATATATAATTATATTTATTACATATTTTTATACGTAATTATTGTATATTTTGTTTAATTTTGTTGCGAATCAGAGAGTTTTTATAAAATAAAAAAAAAAATTGCTTGTTGAGTATGAAACTGACAAAATACTTCCGGCTTCTAGATGATACCCTTAGAAAGCTAGTAATTTAAATGGTGCTAAAGTTGTTAAGATTGAGGCTCTAAATTCAGGAAAGGAAGGAACTAAAGTTGTCAAGATTGAGGCTCTAGCTTCTGGGAAAGCAAGGAACAAGGAAGCCGACCTCCATTTCTATTCTTTGAGATTTAATGTGTGATGTGCACTAATACTTAGCTTTATCATTCTCTTTGGATACAGATTCGGTTTCCAATGACAAGGAAAATGAGGTCATGTAATATGCGTCTCGGTTATCAATTTCTCCCAGTGAAGAATTTCGCAAGGGTAGTCTCAAAACTAAGAGGTACATCCAGAAATCAACAATGACTAATACAAAATGTGTAATACTTATCATTAAAATATGTAACAATTATTGTTTATACAACAACTCTTATACGATATACAACCACATTTGTTATAGATATACATGTAGTTGTTGTTTATATTATTTAATTTTATTGTGTATTATATGCTTTAAAATAATAATAATAATAACTTTTTTAGTGAGAAACTCACTAGCCCAGCCTGACCCCTAATTGCTGTACTCGGTAACGCAATCTGCTTTTAAAAAAATAAAAATAACTTTTTGAGATTCAAGCAATGTGTTTTAAAAATAATAATAATAATTTTTTGAGTGAGAAATTCACTGGGCCAAGCCGACCCCTATCCTCTGAACCCGGTCATGTAATTGAATTATTTTTAAATCATAGAAAGGGAAACAGATTTTACCGTACGAAAAAAGTACATTGAGACGTCATGACGGTTGGCTCGACTCCAGAATAAAACAATTAAAACTTTTTCCTTTTGACGCAAACACTATTTGTTTTATTCTGCAAATATTAGTTTAGACATTTGAAAATAGAAATATATTTTGCGGGCAATTCGTTCAATAAGGACAACCTAGCTAGAAATCTCAACACAGTGCTCGAATCTCTTGGGAATTGCAG
Organism: Rhizophora mangle; assembly: GCA_037832345.1. Taxonomy (NCBI): domain Eukaryota; kingdom Viridiplantae; phylum Streptophyta; class Magnoliopsida; order Malpighiales; family Rhizophoraceae; genus Rhizophora; species Rhizophora mangle. The sequence continues at coordinate 955,589 of JBAPLJ010001068.1, read as the reverse complement.
AAGGATTCTCTAGTTGGTTCTGTGGGCAAAGGCAAGCAAGTTTTGCTACATTAGATTGGACAGCAAAATTAAATATTCCTTAAAAATGATTATAAGTAGAACAAACGTGGGAATGCACATATGTTTTTTTAATTTTTCTTAGAGTATATTTTATTTTTATATTTGATTGATTTTCATGGCCTGAGAAACTCACATAATAAAAATGTTGTGATAAAGAGTTGAAGCAGAGGGAAAGCCAGCATTATTCAAAGCTAAAAAAAATTAACCACTAACGCTGAACGGGGCTCATCCCTCCCCGTGCAAATGAGCCTTATCTCTTTCTTTCTCATAGTTTGTATTGATTTAAAATGGGATGTAAAAGAAACTTATTTGCAAAATAATTATGAAAAAAAGATAAAGAAAAAGAAAATAAATTAAAAATAAATTTTTTTTTTATATGATAAAGAAATAAAGAGATTAAAAATAATGTTTATAAAAAAATAATTATATAATAAATAAATAAAATTGTGATGTTGAATTTTTTTTAATATTTTAAGTTTTTAATTAAATAAATTTTGAATAGAATAATAATTTTTTATTAAATTTATTGTTATTTGTATTTGTGAAGTAAAATATATAAGTAATTTTAAAATTTCTTATTTTTAACTTATAAAAGAGATACAAATTTTATAAAAATAAATTATATAATTTATTATTAAATAATTTTTTTAACATAATAATATAAAAAAAGATATTTATTTTGGGTAGACGAGTAAATAAAGCAAACAAAAAAAAGGAAAGATTAGAAAGCAGTCACGATGATGTAGGGCATTTAAATGGTCCCAAGTATAGGCCCATTATGAATAAACTGAATGAAAAAGAAACATTGGGTTTAAGTTGAGTCCATTAAGGCCCATTAAAGATAAAATTTCCTCTTGTTTCCCGCCTTCCCGCCCTTTGCTTCTGCTTCGTCTCTTCTCGCGGAGGGAGTGAGAGAGATCTGCAGGAGAGTTGCAATGGAGCTGAACACATCTAATAAGAACCAAATCACTTCCATCTTCACTCCTCTCTCTCTCTACAACTTCTCTTTTAAGTTCTTAATTCTTGAATTTCTTGCAATTTCTCCTTGAATTAGATGCATTGTTGTAGACTAATGGGTCATCCTTCGTTTAAGCTTCCTTTTCTTTCTTTTTTTTTTAATAATAAAAAGAAAATTGTCCTTTTTTTCTAATTCCTCTTGATAGGGGCTTCAGGTCTGAAATTAGGGTTCTTATTGCCAAACTGCTCTTGGGTTTTTGTCTGTACGCTGCTTTTATTTTTTCTTTTTAAATATATATATATATATATATATATATATATATATATATATATAGGTCTAAGTCTTTTGTTGACAGCTTACAGCTTTGAATCTAAGTGGGTTTGGCTCCTTTGGCGAGAATTCTAACAATGAAATTTACATTTATTGTGGTATTGTAATTTAATTTAGAAAATGAAAAAAGGGTTATGGAGGAACAAATCCTCTTGCTTGTTAGTTCCTTGATAACAGTAATTAACAATCTAATTTAAGAGAAAGCTGGCAGATTTGATTAAGATGTAGGTGTTCTTTTTCTGTGAAATGAGCATCATTGGAAGCTGCCCTTCCATGAATATTTAGAGGCAGACAAAAGGCACTCGCTATAAAAATTGGGCTACCTTTGATTAAATTCATGGAGGAAAGATGGTGTGGCTTGGTAGGTCCATTTAAGCTAGAAGTATAACATTGTAGAAATTGCACCAAAATTTGCATGCATATAAAAAGGATTTATGGCATTGCTAAGCAAAGATTGAGCATCATCATTTAGCATATTCAACTGCCACTGCTTTTTTCTAGAATTGAAGATAGGTTTTTAATCAAATTAGTCAACATCCTTTCTTGTGACAGAAAGTCATTGGCGGCCTCAGCTGTCATTTGGTCTTATTATCAAAAAGCAACAATACCCAACCACCAGCAAAGCTTGCTGACTCAATGCTTGAAACTTCATTTCCTGATCATTTTTCTCTTATTGTCTAAAAGCGGCACTATCCATCCATTATCTATTCATGCTTTCTCGGTACCTTACAAAGTTTTTCCTGTTACTCACCTTTGTCAAATATTGCTTGAAAGATTATTGCAACCAAATTTTTCTGTCTTTCATTTTGTTCCAACATCAGTAACCCTATTGACAGCATCTATATTGCTTATGAACAGCAGCATAAAGTACGAAGACATTGCCTGGTTTTTGAGATGGCAGGAGCTTGTGAAAGGAAATCTGTATGCAAATCTAACGATGTGTCTTCAGTCTTGTTGGAATCAGATTGTCCTGCCTGCATGGATAAAACCAGGACCCCACGTAGGTTGGGAATTGATGATACGTTATCCTCATCATCTAGACGGAGTATTGGATTGCATTTGAATACTCTTACAAGCAATTTAAATGGTGCTAAAATTGTCGAGATTGAGGCTCTAGCTTCTGGAAAGCAAGGAACAAGTAAGCCGACCTCTATTCCTATTCTTTGAGATTTAATGTGTAGTGTGCACTAATACTTAGTTTTAAGGTTTTCAATGACAAGAAAAATGAGGTCATGGAACATGCGTCTCAGTTATCAATGGCTTTCAGTGAAGAATTTGGCAATGGCAGTCTCAAAACTAAGAGGTACATCCAGAAATCAGCAATTTCTGACAGCTGAGTTCAAAACTTACGTAGCTGGAACTCTTATCTTCAGCTTTTATTTCACTTGCAGGCCCAATCTGGAACATTATGAAGCAGCCTGCAAGCACTGCAACTGCAAACAGTCAAAGTGCTTGAAGCTGTAAGTTTATTCCTTTTGCATTTTCTCTGTTTTTTGAGCCTATTCATTTGTATATAATCCCTAACTGTTAAAAATCAAAAGCAGTCGTAACATTTTTCCACGTTTACAGTGTCATGGTGAATGTATTTGTTTAAATAATGATTCAAATAATAATATATTTTCAACAGTAGTCTGTCAGACATTCTAGTACATGTTCTCATCTATTCCATGTTAATAAAATTCTACCCTGCACTTACAGTTACTGCGAGTGCTCTGCTGCTGGTCAAGATTGTTTCAACAACCCGGCACATGAAGCCACTGTTCTGGAGACTCGCAAGCAGATTGAATCACGCGACCCTCTTGCATTTGCACCCAAAGTGATTAGAAGCACGGATTCTTCTTCTGAATCTGAGGCAAGGAATTCTTCCCGTGAATATGCTATTTAACCTTAATCCAGATTGCATCAGAGCATTCACATCATCATATGCTCTTCTTAATTCATAGGGGAGGGTGCAATATGTCAGGTAATGAAACAATGAAGTCGTGCCATTGCCATAAAAAGGATATAGGATTTTGAAGGCCGTAATGCCATTTGCATTTGGAAAAAAAAAAAAAAATTGTCTTTTTCCCCCTCTGGCTACCTGCTTTGAAATTGCGGTTCATGCAGGAATCAAATAGTAAAACTCCAAGTTCAGCCAGGCATTAAAGAAGAGGCAACTGTAGAAGATCAAGTTGCTTAAAGAAATACTGTGAATGCTTCCAGGTTTCCCTTTTCTTAAATATTTTTATTCCAATTTTTGTCAACTCTATCTAATGTGGAAAATGTTCTTTGGATACAAGGGTGGCGTTGGTTGCTCCTCCCACTGTAGATGCCAAGGGTGTAGGAACACTTTTGGTAGCAACAATGGTGAGATTTGATGCCAAGGGTGTAGGAACACGTTGGTTGCTCAAATTATCGCACTGTGGCAGTATTGTCAATGATGATAAGAGGCTTCACGTCTTGTTTCATCTCCCTTCTTATACGAGTTGAAGGAAAGGAACTAGAAGGTGAAGAATCTGAAAATCAGGAGAACTTATCGGATGCAACTTTACAAGATGATACAATGGGAAAGTGTGAAGAAGAGCAATCAGATTTTCCTATCGCTTTAAAGACTGTCAGGTTCTTTATTTTGGCTAAACTTGGCTTCTTTCTATATGGGCATGTTCACTGGTTAGAAATCTGCTACTAAAGACAGTAACATTTGACATGCCTTAAGTCTCCCGTCACTTCCCGGCCACCTCTAGCTGGCAGATCCCACAACCTCTCCCCCCTATGGCTGCTACGTCAACTAAAACATGCATTAGACGGAAGCTTGGAACAGCTGATCTTTCTCTTCATGAGCCCAAGTTTGAGAAGCATCTTCAGGTGACTTCAGAAGATGAGACTCCCGAGACAACAACCATCAACTGTTCATCTACAAGCGTGAAATCTTCTCCGAACTGCAAGCATGGATCAGTTTCTGCTGGGAAAAGCAGCAGGAGGCTGATTTTGAGAGCTGTCCGTCCATTCCATCTCTCAACTCGCAGCAATGACTCTACGTCGAAATACCCCATCTTGCGCGCAGAGTGCACAAGCATCCCATGTACAATGGTTGTAGTAAGAACTTGCTTCCCAATGTAAGAATAGGCAATGCCTTCCATATGTAGACCTGTAACGGTCGTTATGTATAAGATAGAGAAATACCTCTAACATAGGCATTCACTTCCGTAAGTTGAAAAAATTTTGTTAACTTTTCGATATCTGTTTCTATGCTCGTTGGCACTCCTCTAACTGATCCCGAGGCATCCTAGCTACCGGGAAGACAATTCTGCAGGATTTCTAGCATTTTTTCGCTTCTCCCCATCACCAGCACAGTTTAGCTTAGATAAAATACAGAAATACTAGGAAGCCTAGTGCCTGAATTGTTGTTGCATGAGGGGCCTTCAAGGTGGGTCCTCTTAGCTCTTTGAAGATCTACATGGTACAGGGTCACTCACGTCTAATCTGTACCTTGCTGAGGGAAAGGGGCCAAACCATCACCGGTGTCCGTTTTCAGCACAAAAAGGTGAGAAAGCAATGTCAGCTAATATAATGTCGTTTAGGAAACTTTTTATTTCGATACTTGATAAGGACAAGTTTACTAGCTAATTATGGGAAAAAAACATCTATGAACGCTAAACAGGAATCCGATGTGGCTCAAAAGATCAGACATGTCTGACCCATCTTTTCAAACAAATGTGAATGAAGCATCCAAGCAGAGCCTATAATGCCACGGTTACCCACCAATCGTTAATAAACCCTCAGAATAATGACAACACAGAATTCAATATGTAAACTCAGAACAAATAAGGTTACTAAGGATAATAACATCACTGAAAACAAGAATTCAGGTGACAACTAGGCCATACTAGTCTTCATTTCAGTTCCAGCAGTGAAACATCAAAGAAACAAAACAAAACCTCTTCTAGGGTAGCCTCTAAAGAAACCATTCACAAAGCCGGAAATGGGAATAATGTCATCACAATGTAAATTCTGACTCCCATTAGGCTGCTCCAACAACCTCAGTCTCCCTCTCTGTCATTGTCTCATCAGCAGGCCTTTCCAGCTTGATGCCAATATCTTCAGAGTAGTCACCGTGAACCTGTTGATAAACAGCACCAATAAGTTTTCAGAAACTTGGGCAAAGAAAATGTTTTATTTGAATCTCTTGAATAATGCAAGGGTAACAAGTATGTAGATAAGTACATGAGACTGCACTTTATTAGTAAATGGTAACTGCAAAAGCTTTGAAAATTTGCACTAATATGTGACAAAACATTAAATCAAGAAAGTGGAGAGCTTGAAGAATACCTCCATCAACTTCCCAAGATCAAACTTGGGAGCCTTCAGGATCTTGACCTTTCGAATGAAGACATTTTGTAGTGGGAATATGCTGGAAGTTGCTTTCTCAATCTCTCTACCAATACTCTCAGGGATGAACTTCTGAACCAGATCTTTCAAATCGCATGATGAGGCCTGGTTAACCATAATTTCCCTCATCTTGCGGCGGATCTGACATTTAGAGCAAGCCAAACACCATCACAAAGCTAGAATATGTGACTAACGGATAAAAAATCTAAAAGTTATAAAGCAGTGAATTGTGAACCTGGCGGATCTGACTGGATTGGGCATAGCAGGTCCTCTTGACTTGGTTTGCACGTCTTTTAGTGAATGCAATGCAGAACAACCTTAAGCTGTAATTATCAGTGGTCTTGACATCTACATGAGCTTCAATCAGTGTCTGCCACTTGCGAACAAGAGACCTGAGCTTGTCTGTAGTGAAATCCATTCCCTAAACAAAAGTGTTGGCAACATTAAGCATATTTCAAAAGAGTAATACATAGAAAACAAAAAAAACAGAACTTTCCACCCTTCAAGAGGATAACATATCCTAATGCATCATACCCAGAAATTTGTGAGCACATTCCTCCCTTGCACATCTTCTGCTCTAAGGCGTATCTTCCTGTAGGCATGATCCTCGTCATTTTGAAGATCAGCAAGAGAAACTTCAAAGACTCGATGTTTCAGTCCTTCAGAAGCAATCTGTTAACAACCAAGAAAACACCCAGTAAACAAAGGTGCTAAAATTCTTGATCAAAAATTCAGAAAGTAGAATATTGACGAACAATTCTACCCACTAAATGCTCTTCCATTACAACATGACAATTCTGTGCTTAAACAGAATTGTTGTAAACTGGTTTTAACAAAAGCTTCCACACAAGGTAAAGATCATTCATCATTCCAAGGAATTAGTTGAGCAATATTCTCTTTCCCTTCTACAAGTTGAGAGCTCTAATATGTGTTTTACTCTAACCAAAGTGAATTCTGCACAGGCAAAAGGAATATAGAGAGAGAGACCTTGGTTCCTTGGGTTCTGGTGACAAGGGTCTTGCCAACGTTTCTGACTTTAAAGACAGAAGGTGCCTTGATATCATACCAATCCTTCTTGGCAAATGGGTCGGCTCTGTTTCACACATCCATCATCAAAATCCAACCAAAACATTCAAAAGACCAAAATAAAGCACACCATTTACCGCCAAATACAAAATGACTTCTGAAGAGATAATGGATCATAAAGATTCAAGATTGCATCACTAGAATCAATAACAATAACCAATATGAAGAAGGCCAGTGTAAAATATAAACTTACGCCTTCTTCTTGCTTCCCTTCTTGCCCTTGGAAATCCGCTTGTTCTTTCTGAGAAATAACAACCAAACACATCAAAGATCCAATCTTTTAGCTTCCGTATGCATCCAAACAAAGAGATAATGTGAAACAGAAATATTACCCAACAGCCATGGTTGTTGCTTCAGAGCAGCCGAGATTTAATTTTGGTTGCTGCTGGTGAGAGGCGGAAGATAAGCGTACAGCATGCAAACACCCATAAGTAGGGTTTGCCACTGTTTGCAATTGGACTTCTATGGCCGGCCCATCGTTCTATCCTATATTTGCCAAAATACTTTCACCAGCGTTCGAACCCACCCAGGTGTATGGACACTAGTGGACCGGGCCGCAAGGCCCAATTAATTGCCATGACAAGCTTATTTGTTTATCAATGGTAATTGGGGAGCTTTCTCATGCCAATTATCTTACCAATAACAACACTGAATCATGTAAACTTAATTAAAGTACAATAAATTCCTGTATTTAGTGCATGAAAAATTGGTTCATGATGAAATAAAGTCACACGTTTTTAATTTTGAAGTTTCTAAATCAACGGGATGCTCCCGTTAGTCCTCCTATACATGTGACCTGGAGACCCAATTCTCCACAGAAAGTAAGAAATTCCAAATATTTTGACCAATTCTCAAGGAAACAACGCAGCCGCTAGGCAATCCAGGGACCTTGCTGGATTTTGAATGGATGCAAAAGCAATTTTTTTTTTATTTTTTTTATTTGCGTAAGACCCGTTTATCAAACAATGAAAACAAAAACATGATCCTTCACTGATCTACCTCACCTGAACACAAAGATCTGTGAGATACACATCCGCAGGAAATGTAATCTGAATCAGCTCTTTGATACACTTAAAGTATGCCCAAACTGGAGTAGACAGGGCAGGCAATAATCCCTTAACAGATAAGGTTGATTCGGATTCACTTTTTTGCTACAAAATGTAGTTAATTATCAAATATTTTAGACCAAATTAAACGAAACTATTACAGAGAAAGAAAACAAACCAACCAGAACTCTTCTGCATTATACAAATAGCCACAACCATGTAAGAAATTTGGGATTCTGGTCCAGCTACGACATCCCAAAATATTTCTCCGTCAAGCCTCTCGCATATCAAAAAGCAGAGATTTGATTACTTTTCTATCAATAGATCCTGGTGGTAACCAATGGGGGCACTGATAATGAGAAATTGGACATTCTCCCCGTAGCTTTCCAGAGAAATGTATATCATTCCCAAAGCATCCAATTAAGCAAACAGAGCAAAAAGGACAGCTACACGTAACGTATAAACACTCAGGCTGGGAGCTGGAAGCTCTATACAAACGTTTATTCATGAAGCATAAAATGCCAGAAAAGAAACATAAAGAAAGCTGAAAGCAAACGTGACCATTTCAGCATTAGCTTTCAGTGGCAGTCAGGCAATTGATGGAGGATCAACGAAAAAGCAACTAAGCCAATTAAGTCAGAATTGTGACATTAAAGGTACCCATTGAATTATCTTACCACTTAATACCCACATCTGGAACTCAAACATGGGAGGAAGAGGCATAAAAGGGCACTGTAAAAGAAAGAAATGGGATTGCCCTTTTTACGTCCTAACCTACCAAGGCCATTTTGGCTGCAAGATAGGTCTCCTGGAGATTTGGAAGAATTCTCAGTGAACTGCAGCAGCCCCACATCCCACATACTCATTAAAGTTGGATTATGCCAAACCAGAAATGACCAGGAGTGAAACAAACCCACCAAAAAATTCTCATTTACCATAACCAATGTGAGCAATTGGTTACTTTTATGCTTAACAGATAATGTAACCAATGGACAGCTCTGCCAGTTGCTTTCCTGTGGAGCATTTATCATGTCACAAGCGTCCAATAGAAAGCCAGAAGGGGAAATGTCAAGAAAGCGTAAGTACAGCGGACCCTTCATTTTAAATTTAAAGCTTTACCTTTGAATGGAATGCTTATCAAGGAAAAAAGCAACATCAGAAGAAGTACCTGCGCAAATATCATAGTAGATAATTGCACATCTGACGTTTAAAAATGAGTTAATTCTGATTAAAAATTAGTATTTTAAAAAAATAAATTTACATTATAATATATATATTTATAATTATTATATAATATTATTAATTTACTAACATTAAATTTTTATATAACTATCTAATAATAATATTCAAATTATTGCGTTATAATAACTAATTAAACTATAACTTTAACAACCGTATAACAGTTGTGTTCTAGAGTGTGATTCTTGAAATCATTGTTATCATAAAAAAAAAAAAAGAAAGAAAATGTTATAAAAGAAAATCGAATTAAGAAAACAAGCGAAACAGTAAATATCAAGAGAAAATGGACAGAGGGAAGAGAAAATATTTCAAGAAAGAAAAACTTTACAGAAAAAACGGGAAACAGTAAATATCAAGAGAAAATGGAGAGAGAGAAAAGAAAATCCAGAAAGAACAAGGAAAACAAACGAAAGATTAGAATTGGTCAAATAAATTTAAAGGGGAAACCGAAGACATGAACACTTTTTGTTGGTTTGTAAGGAAACTGATTGTCACACCGGCTCTTGTTTTTCTTTGTTTTGTTTTTTTTTTTTGTTTTTTTGTTTTGGTTTTTTTTTTTGCAAACCAAGAAAATTGATCCAGAATACAATGCAGGAAAGCATTGTAATTCTTGAAATTAGTGTTATTCAAAAAGGAAAAATTCAATGCATAATCAAATTAAAAAAAAAAAGAAGAGTTGGACGGTTAAATTAGAGAAGAAAATGGAAAAGTCAAGTTGACTGGACCTAAACCAAATTCCCAATAAAATGCCTTGCTAGAAGTCCAACTCAATTATTATTTTATATATCGTTAGGCCCCGGGAACTAGTGGCAAGTAAAATCCATCTCCTTGGATGGGTGCGTGGGTGGATTTTGAATAATTGATAAACGTGGGAAAAAATAAAAAGATAGCGTATGTATTATACAGTTATTTAGGAATCAGAATTATGAAATAAATTCCATCCGGTCTTCCCATGTCTAGAATAGAATTGGCATAAAAATCATGGTGACATTCCATAAATATGATGATTCATGGAAGTTCCCTTCAATCAAATGCTTCAGTCAATGGAAAAGAGAAGCTCAAGACGAAATTTTCAAGCCTTTCAGGGCTGAAGTAAGCACGGGGAGCTTGCCGGGTGATCTCCACTTGTAGTCTTTCTCCAATGCTGCTATTGTCAGTGAGTGCAGGTCTGGGGCGTCCTTGTCTTCCTTATTGCGCCCTTTTGTAAGCTGTGCGATGGCAGATGAACACTGATAAAAAGAAGTAAAACTTCTGTGTCAGGCAGAGTTCCTGAACCAAGTATAAGGCAGCAGCCAAAAAACAAAAAACCAAGAAACAAGCAGGTCCCAAGTTCTATAGACAACAAAGCCAAGAGAGCCTGGCTTACTGAATGCATAGTAAAATGTCTTGAAAGATAAAATTAATGTAGGAAAGGAAACAAAGTTCAATGCCAGCTTCATCCAAATGCGTGAAGGTTTTATTAAGACATGTTAGAAATTTTTGTGCCAGGTATGTGTGTGCTTGTGTGCAAACGAGGAAGAGAGCTCACCAAACAAATACCAAAAAGGGCCCTGGTGTTCTTGCCCCCAGTCAGATCTATGGTTGACAAATAATATTTCTTAGCTGTCTGAACGTTTTCCAGTCCACCTAACGTGTAAAGCACCTGTATATCCAAGACCAAAAATCATTTGATGGTTGTTACCTTGTCACACAGGGTTGGGTAGAAATACGATAAACACCTGCATTACTACTCCCTCCAAATAAACTTATTAAAATTTTGTTTTGAGTTCCTCACAGAAATGTCATGCAAGATAATAGGTTCAGAAATGCCTATAGCATCACCACATCTCGATGAAGGTTTGGCCCTAAATTAGCATCTTATCTTAAGCCTTAGATCAGAAAGATTCTTCATAAAGTTGTTCATCAGGTGACAACTACTAGAATCACAGCCAACTTTGGATGAAGTCAATATTATTTACCGTCACAGAGAGGTGTCTCACTAAACAAGACAAAGCTAATCATGAAACTAAAGAAGATACTCACGTCAGCGTAGGCTAAATGATATAGTGGCACCATGGGTTGAGATAATACTAGCTCCTCATAGCAAAATGCTGCTTGCTTGTACCTAATAATGAAGGCAAAGTCATAGCTTAAGCTGATGATCCAAAAATCAGAGACACATGATAAATAAAAGCTTTCCTCTAAAGCCTCACATCTGAAGGGAGACATATATTTCAGCAAGCTCTCTCCAGGCATCATAGTCGGCCATGAATCTAATAAAAATGGATGAAGGAAAAGCACCAAAAGAAAGAAAGTCAGCATATATTGCATATTTGCACTAACTTTATCATTGGCTGGAGGGAAGGGGGATTTTAAGATCTTACTCACATTTCAAGATACTTGTTAAGCAGCTCAATAGCTGCTGACATGTTGCCCTGAGCCTTTGCCAAAGCTACCCTCCTTTTATGAATTACCTGCTCAAGAGCCTATCACTGTGAGATACAAATATTCAGTCCAGTTACAAAAAACAGTGTTGGTTTCCAATTTGAAGAAAATGAAACACTAAATATAAAGAACTGATAAAGAATTGGCCAGAAAATGCACTTGATCTAATTGATTATCTTCTAGAAGGCTTGAATAAGCCTTTTCTGCCTCTTCCCAAGATCCCCTTGCTTCAAAGAACATTGCCTCCAGCCTTCCTGTTATCATGCCAAGACCGACAAGCCATTTGTTAAAAGCTTTGTAGAGAACTAAAGAAATACATTGCCCATACCAAGCCACACAAACTGTTTCGTGCTCTAGAACAGATATCAGCAATATAAGATCAAGTCAAGCTAAATAATCTCTAGAATTTTCTCCACCTTTATGCCTTTGGAAACAGATGTAGCAAATATTAGTCAGATTTATAAATCTTTATCTCATTCCATTTGTTCAATAACTGAGCATGGGTGCTGAACAAAAACAATTTTTTACTATCTGACCAAGAATACAAGTCACATTAAAGTACTTCCCTCTCTATTTCTCTCTATTTCTAACTGCACAACAAAGAAATTTCTAACAAGAATGTATAAGAATTGCATCAAAGACATTACAGGTAGACATCCTCCTACACTACTGCACTATAAACCCATAGAAAGCTTAGATATCACTTTTATTTCCTGCTCAGAATCAAACTGCAGTGAAGGACACTGAATTGTCATCAGTTATATTTAACTTACCAACTCTTTTACTCGCTGGAAATCTCTTCTGCAGAACACTTATGCAGTCCTGCAAAACGATGCAAGAATTAAAATCCCTTGAACTTCACATATCTAGTTGGAAGTCTGAGATTACCAAGCTTTTGTGTGTGTGTGTGTGTGTGTGTGTGTGTTAGTGCGTGCACGCGAGTGTGTGTGTGTGTGTGTGTGTGTGTGAGAGAGAGAGAGAGAGAGAGAGAGAAAGAGTTTTGAGAATTAAATCACTTTGGCAGCACAAATCTGAATGGTCAGTACCATACCCAGGGGTAGACAAGCAATGAAATTAGGTAATCAGATACAAGGCCTAACATGCACCACTAATGTGTAAAGAAAATTCTCTAAACCAATGAAACTTGGTTACCCAATTATTCTGCATGCATGATGCACCTATAGGGTGATTCCACAGGCAGATAAAGAGGATGGACAGGACGGGAGTATGGTTGGTTACTGGAAAAAGCATTGCTTTATCAGCACCCATGGTTTAAGTATGATGATAATCTTTGAAATGGACAGAGGACCAGTGGGACGTGAATGTAACTGTTTTGTTTGAACCTATGAGACCTCAAGCCATAAAGGCTTATCACAAACATTCATAATCAGGTCCTAATAAGAACTTTGGGCAAGTAATTGCGTGAGATGATTAAATCAAGGATAATCACATGAATGAAGCAAGCAGAACATGGCAATCCTTAAACTATAGTCATACCATCAACACAATATGGAGCTAAATGAAAAATCTTGAAAAATATACATATATTTTCATTCGTGGCTTGGAATAGAGGGTGCTTCAATTAGTCTCAACTGCTACCATGATGGTCAAATGAAAGTTATTAGAAGCAATTCAAAATTATAATCAAATGAAGAAAAGAGTAATACCTTTGCAATATTTAGACATAAACAGTCCAAGGCTGCAACTGCAACCTGTTCGTATAGAGTCCATTCTTCATTAAGAATAAAGTACATTTAGTCAGAAAGAAAGTCCAAATTATGGACTGTAACTCAAGTGGGGAGATGAAGGTAGGAGAACACTAAATTAGGGAGACAATCACCAGTTCATTGTATTTTAAAAACTGTTATATCCTGCATGGTATCTTTCTTACACAATATGTCATAGAATAACAAAGAGAAGATGTATTTAGCCACAACATAAAATGCCAAGATGCTAGAAACAGGAAATTCAGTCTAGCAATTAAAAGTATTCCTCAAGCTGAGCATGGAGAAGAAAAAGTTCTAACCATCCCAAATCAGTTATTTTGTTTTGTGCAGAATTCTCATGCTGGCCCTTAAACTAAGCACACCATTTTTACCAATTCACCCTCTTAATATTTTCAGTCCTTGTATCTTCAGGTTTCTCTGTCTCCACATATTCTATGTTCTTCCAAACCTACCCTATTAACCATAGCAACAGGATTTCTTCTAACTGATACTTCAATTAAGAAACTGAAACCCCAGTGAAACCCTTCACTTTTTTTCCAGTGGCCCAAAGAAAAGCTGTGAGTTCAAAGTAAGTGACAAAGATAGACCTAATTGAGGTTGTGATACAAAGGAACTTTTTGCTAGAAAAATGAAAATATTCAAAAACTCACTCATTAAAAGATGTAACCGCGTTACATAGATTGATATGCCTTGTACAACCAATCAAGCATCAATCTTTCGAATCTCAATTGCTCACTAATCAAACAAATAACTATTTTACTACATCAAATAGTTTGATATACCTTGTACAACCAATCAAGAATCAATCTTTCAAATCTTAACCATTCACCAATCAAACAAATAAGTGCACAACCAATCAAGCATTAATCTTTCAAATCTCAACCATTCACCAATCAACAAATAACAAAGCATATGGAATTGCACGGGTGAGAAGTCCAACCTAGCCCCAAAATTTCACAACCAAGAAACCAACCCAAAACCGAACCAAGAAGAACATGCAATACCCAGATAAACAAATCGACAAAGTGCCCAGAAAGAAAGAAGGGCGTACCATCAGGACCAAGGGTAGATCTTTTCTTGGGTTCGTTCAAGATGGAGAGGCCATGCTTCAAGACCTTGTCTGAACGTCTAACCTTGAGCTTCCTGACCAAGCAGAGATATTCCCATGCCCCTCCTCCTCCATTGTCCACTTGATTCTCCAATCTGTTCAATTGGGTCTCCTCTGTTTTGGTCACCATAGCAGAACCCCCCTCTTCGCTCTCTCTCTCAAAGTATATTATGCTTATGTGTGAGTGAGTGCACGTAATGCTCTCCAAGTCCCAAAAGACTCGCTTTTTTCTCTCTATCCCTCTCTTTTCTCTGCCTCTTGCCTGCTCTTCAATCTGTTGATTGCGGGAGAGAGAGATAGAGAGAGTGTGTGAGAGGGAAAGTATGGATGGACATCGTTGTACTTAAGTAGTTTTGTTTTGCTCATGATCTTGTTTTCGCTTTTTGTCTCAATTATTATTAATGGCCGTCCATGAGAAAAGGGTTATGATTAGTAGCGATACGTCGCCGTTTCACGTATTAATTGAATTTTTTTTTTTAAAAAAATACCGCCTGGTATTCCTTCCGTAAATTGAAATTACCAGGGAGTGCACATTTTTATTTATTTGATTTAAAGAATGTCTTTCTCAGTCGAAAAGAGTGAATTTTCAGTAACTAATCAACTTTCATATATTAGTCGGAGAAGTAAGGAAAAATGTTCAACAACTGACTATGCTTACTCCAGTTGGTATAGAGAAAAAGTTTGATTTCCTTATATATATACATATAAAATATCAGTTTGCTTTATAAAGAGTAGAAGCTTAATTATATATATATATATATAGTTCAACAAATCTTTATAAATGGACTAGAAAATTTGCCACAAAAATAAAAATAAAAAAAAAAAGTTGTTCAAATACTATGAAATGATGGTATTTAGGGTCTAGGTCTCCTCCATGCAATGCCTTGGCTTAAGTCTTCTTTATTTTTGAGCTGGGTGAGCTGGGTACTCTGAACGAAACAACTATCTAGTTGATATTCTTGTAATTTTAGGAACTTTCTTTCTATTAACCTTTTTTTTTTTTTTTCCCTCAAAACTTATAAAACAAAAATTCCAACGGGATCGGGTAATTGATATGGACCGGACTTTTAAAAAATAAAAAATAAAAAAAAATAATTCTACCAACGAAAATTATATCTTATCAAATGAACAAATTCTAATTATATCTTTGGGTGGGCCGGACCTCTTGTGTTTTACTTAGAGCAAAGTGGGTTGGAAAGTTAAAGGTACAAGAAGAGAGGGGATGTTGTTGTGCAAAAAGTCAACGCGGATGTGGTCTAAAACGTTCCAATTAGTAAAAGCCTAAAATCCAGCTTGCGGGGGATGAATGTTGCATGTGGATAGAAAGTTTTCTAATATAATTTTAATATCTTTTGTTCACGTCCATGCACCTTAAATTTTATTGTGTGTGAACCTAATCTTTGAGATTATGTCTCCATTTTTTTAATATTACTACAATAGCCACGAGGCGTCACGTAATTTGAATAGTAATTGTTAGAAATTGAGCAACAATGTAAGTACAAAGAATTCGTAGAATGTATGCAGCCACTCGGGAGATTGGCGCATGGTTCGGCAACAGAAGACTTTGACTACAGTTAGAAGCTTCAAACTGATCGGGGGGAACGAATTTTTTAAGTCAGGCACATGGACCGAGGATTTAAAGTCGGTCAAAGCCACACACTACGTCATTTGCATTAAAGTATTTCTTTAAAAAATTTCAAAAAATAATTAAATGCATGGTATCGAATTTTAGGATAAGTTATTACTTATTTAAAACGGTTTTGTTACATATCCAAAACATTTATATTATACATCTACAGATTATTTATAGGAATTAAAATTTCAGAAAAAAAAAATTAATGCGGATAATATGAGATGACGTGTCTCCGCATGCATTTTTTTTTACGCAATTTTATGTACTGATGTCTACGTAAACAATTGCATGACGTGGAAACCTCTCATCTACTCGTCACCTCAGCACCCACTTTCTTTTAAGACCTTCAGGCATATACCGACTTGGCACTACAACTGAGAGAGGATGGATAGCTAATTTTTCGGAACTAGCTTTAGGCTGTACGTTAATGTAAGAATTTTTTTTGATTTTTTTTTTTTAAAATGTTTAATATACTTACTTATTTTTTTATAAAAATAATATTCATATGAAATCTTAGCAGAAAATAGTATTAATTTATAAAAAAAGAAGAAGAAGAAGAGGAAGAAGAAGAAGCCGCCCTTATGCAAGATGAGATGTTCCATTTTGGTACAACTCTTGAAATTAATTAGATGAAGCAAAGATTAATTGAAAACTCATTATATTTTATTAGTTCGCAAGGAAAGATGTGGTTGTTAACTTTCTCAACCTGTTCAAAAAGCATGCGGAAATTAGAAAATTTCCAAGATAAGCCCCCCAACCCCAACAGCTGCCTATAAAACACGAACCAAAGCATAAATTAAAGTTAGAACAAAGATATTAGAAGTCAAAGAAACTCATTTCTTCATCTTCTCTGGTCTTCACCAATGGCCAATGCAATTTCCACAATGGAAACCCAATCAACCCCACGAAGGGGGTCTAGCCAAAAGAGCCTGGGGGCGGCAGCCAACCTAGCAAACTTGCTTCCAACCGGCACGGTCCTCATATTCGAAGCACTTGTGTCTTCGTTCACAAACGATGGAGATTGTAGAACAGCTAACAAATATCTCATCATATTCACCATCTGTTTTTGTTCACTGGTATGCATTTTCTCCTGTTTTACGGACAGTTTCGTTGGGAGAAAAGACGGTCAACTTTACTACGGTATTGCTACGTTTAAGGGGCTATACGTGTTTAACGATGTGGATAGCACTGATGGAAATGGACAGGAAGAATTGGAGGAGAATGATATGCAGAATTACAAGATCAAGTGGGTGGATTTTGTGCATGCCGTTGGTTCACTAGCTGTGTTTTTGGCTTTTGCTTTTAGTAGCGAAGAAGTGGGGAATTGCCTGTTTGTTAATCCAGGACCCAATGCCAAACAATTGGTCAAGAATTTGCCATTGGGAGTTGGGGTCTTGGGCAGCTTTGTGTTCTCTATATTTCCAAGTAACCGCAAAGGAATCGGATATGCTGGCAGGGAACCTCAGGCTCAGCAGACATCAATAAGAACTCACCGTGAGATTGCACTTTAATTACATTCTTGGTATAGTTTTCAAAATGATCGATAGTGCTTCAATGTCAATGTATGTCCAAGATGTGTGCACTTATTAGACTAGATGAACCTAAAACAATTAGGCCTAGGATAGCATGCATGAATGTTTAATTAATTTATTTATTTGTTAAATTATGCAGGAAATTTTGATTTTTGACATTGAATAAAATTTTATTCGTAACTACATCAAAAGAAAATAAAAATTTTCCCAAAATTTGAGTGCAAGTAATGGATATAGACAAAGGCATAAAAAATGAAAAATTATTGAAATAAAATTGAATTTTGTATCTATATACTAAACTAAATATGAATTTTATTCTATTAATATATATATATTCACAAGTTTTTCTAATTCCAACGTCTATAAATCTTTGAATTTTCCTTCCTAAATTTTTTTGTTTTCCTTATATTCCTTTTTCCTTTGGATGAGTGCTATTAAAACAACCAACAAAAGGAAAGGATGAATATAATTTGGGTGCCAAATTATGTAGCAAGCACTGTCTAATGATATAGTCTACTTGAATTTCTTCGGGGTATCATACAATTAAATGAGAATTGGCGTGGACTTTAATTCGGAGAACACTTCATTTGAAAGTCCAAGGACAGACTGGTTTTTTTTTGCAAATTTCCACGCATACGTGGTGCATACTCTGCAAATAAGGAAAACCGAAAATGAAGCTCAAGAATAGTTATTAGATTACTTATAACTCTAAACTTCCACCTTGAAGAAAATTTAGGTAGGCGTGCTTTTTCAGGGATTTGAATATTTATTTAGCAGTCGGAATAGTTTGACGAGAAATTCACATATTTAAGGACGAAAATAAGATAGGGTTGTCTTCATTGGAACATGCAATGGCTCAAAGACTAAATATTCATTTTGAAAGTCTCAGATCAAATTTTTAAGAAAATAGACTGAAATTTATGGAAAAAAATGGGTTAATAGTCACACTGATGAACACGGAGAGAGAGAGAGGGAGACGGAGAGACAATTACCTATGCGATATAATTTATATCTCAAATGAACCAGAAAAAAAAAAATCTTCGAAAAAAAAGAAGACTCAAATATTATGATAATTGAGAACACTTTATTATTAGCTTACTAATAATATGTCTAAACCTGCACCACAAACTATGCAATTCCTACGGAGAATCTTATGTACGGATCAGCCGCCACTGAGTACAACTCCAGGGCAACTATAACCTCGAGCATGACGCGGGTCTCAACAATAACCATTGAGATCTTAGACAATTTCGTCGACAGTCATCCTGTCCCTTCCTTTGAACTTTTCTAGTCATGTGCACTAAGCGGACGACCTTGGCAATTGGCACAACTTTGAAAGTTGAACTGTTCCGGCAGGGAATTTTGGACTTTCCAATTTTTTCTGGATGTCCAAGTAAATGTGACAACTTGATGTTTTTCTTTGTTGCATTGCATGATTTAATCAGTGGAAACTGGGAAAGTAAAGATTTGGGCATCAACGAGATTTTATGATGCATAAGAAAATACCCACTTCAAAAAAAAGAAAAAAAAAATCATTTGTTCCATTTTCCACAACTCACTTTAACTAGATCCCAACATTAAAATTTTCTAAAAAGATAAGTTTCACATCTTCGTCAGAGAAAATAAATTTGTTGTTATTATTATTATTATTTACTCAAAGAAGAGTCATTTTTAGAGAGGTGAATGTCTTGAATTAAAGTCAAGAGTTCCGAATTAATTTGGGTCCTGCACACACTTTCCAAGTTGTTTCCCATCCGCCAGTTGGCTAGTAGCTTATATAATAAACACAGACCAACGATAGGTAGCAAACAGTTAGACCATGGAAACCCAATTCAACGTCTCCCAGTACCATATTGGCTGACCCAGAATCCCAAGCAACCCCCACCAATGTCACCATTGGTGGCCAAAAGAGTATGGGAGCAATAGCCAACCAAGCAAACCTACTGCCAACTGGATTGTCCTCATGTTTGAAGCCCTTATATCTTCATTCGCAAATAATGGAAACTGTAGGTACGGCCACAAAATTTTTACCTCGTTGGCCATTGGGTTTTGTTCATTACTATGCTTTTTCTCTTGCCTTACAGATAGTTTCATTGGCAAAAACATCTACTATGGTATTGCCATGTGCCATGGTAGCACTGACGACAGTGGGAATGAAGAATTGAATGACAATGATAAGAAGAAGTACAAACTCAAGTGTGTAGACTTTCTGCATGCCTTTTTGTCAGCATTGGTGTTCTTGGCTTTTGCTTGGAAAAATTTCTGTTTTCTAAATCCAGGTCCCGATGGGAAAGAATTCTTCAAGAATTTCCGTTGGCAGTTGGGGTTGTTATTGTTCACAATATTGAATCTGATATGCGGGCAGGGCAGCCGGTGAACATTAATCATGGGGTTCTCTATATGGGTCATCAAGGTGGGTTTGTGCCTTCTTCGTGGCTGGAAATCAAACTCGTTTTCAAACTTTTCACATATCCTCAAAAGACTGATTGGTGCTTCTGTAGGTGTTTGTGTCTCTATATTTCTTCTTTTATGAAATCATAATCTTCCATTTTTACCTTCTTTTTAATTTTAAAAAATGACTGTGGTTGATAGCGAGAACGACGAAAGTGTGTTCCGACGTGCACATACATAAGCCTGGATGAATGTAAAATAACGAGATTTCTAATCTGACTTCATTAAAAGTGAATGAAGTTAATTTAATTTTATATATTATAAAAATTAAAATTGTGATTAAAAAAATGTGATTTCATTTAAAATAAAAAAATATATAAAAAAATTATATCTATTAAAAAAAAGATGGCTCAAGATAACGAGCTAACGCGTAGAAGCTGTTGCTGTGCCTAGAAAAAAAAAAAGATGAGTTCACAGTTGCAGAATGCTTTAATATCTAAACTGGATAAAAGAAAAAAACAAAAAACAGAGAGAGAACAATTAAATGAATAAACATCAATGTATTAAGTCAATTCACAAATAAAAAATGAATGCTTGGGAGGAAGCAAATTCTTAGTTCATTGCGACATGATAGAAGCCATTCCTGTATGAAAGATGAGTTCACAATCGCAGATTACTTAGACAAAAAAGATAAAAGCAATTAAAGGAATGAGAGCATTGCAATAGATTACTTGGGAGGAAGTGATTTCTAAGTTAAGATGCTTTCCCTTGTGGGGATGATAAAATCCATTTCGGTAAAGATCACATATAATCCAAGAGTGCATATTATTTAAAGGAAATTTTCTGCATATTTGAGACGTTGCACGTCAGGAAAGGAATATGGTTTCAAAAGTAGGTGGAACATCAAGAGTCAAAGGATACTTACTCGCCATAACTTGGAAAAGAGAGAATGGAAGGACAGAACATATCTCTGACCACTTTCTGTTTGTGGAGATATCTTGTATGGACCAATAAAACCAGCAGCTTGTTCAAATATCCCACAGAACTTAAAGGAAGTAGATATACATACAGGAGGATAATGTTGCAGTCTACATATCACCTTGAAACCCATACCGATAATTTCAAATCAGTCAAGTTGATGTCTATCCTAATCCATATCTAATGTCAGCGGGTGGGATAGTAAAAATGCTCACCAGGAAAAATCCACAAAATTGCTCCTTAAAGACCAATTCATGAGTCCAATACTTCTGCAGTCAACAAATGGTAAAGATGCTGAAGATGAGTGACTAATGCCCACAACCAGCCATTCGGCAGGCAAATAGGCAGTATAAGACCCTGAGAAGAGAACCTTACATAGGAGAAGGGGACAGAATCTAAAATCCGTTGGGAAGAAAGTGACTCTAAGGAACACAAACACGGACATATAAATTGCTTTGCTGAAGAATTTATGAAATGACTGAAGTGAATGTATGAGTACCTACTTGAAACCAGTCTTAAAAAGGGAATTGTCTATAATCAAGAGGACTGTATTGACTGGTTTACAATGACATAGTGGGATGAGAGAAGAATGCATATATCTCATTAAAGAATCTTCTTGTAAATCCTGCCATGATCTGAATTTCAATCGAAGTAACAAAAGCCGCAAAGACTTGGATTGCCACAAAGCATATCACCAATGGTGACCTCTGAGAATGGACACTGCAATAACTAGTTCAGTATGCATGGATCCCTTTGCTTTAGATTAAACTATAGCAATGTGAACTGTGGGAAAGAAAAATAGGAATTAAGCAACGATAAACCTGGTAGCTTTGCCCGGTGCATCAGCAACACACCATTAATTCCCTTCAACAGACCCCACATTTGAAGATATAAGGAGAGAATAACAGTATACCATAATAGCACACATTGTCTCCGGTATTGTGCGGCTGTTAGATGCAAAAAGTTCCATATTTGAATTACAAAGAAGAAGAATTCACAAATTACTAACAGAACATGAGAAAAATTGTTGCCGAAGTAAAATCGTCTTGATAGTCATTGATTCCAGAAAGCTTGTATCTGATTGGCAATTAACAAGTAAACAATGTTATGATGAACACCGTGTTTTTCCAGCCTTCGCTCCCTCCCTAGGAGAGAAAAAGGCAATTTGAGCACAACCCATTTTAAAAATTGTCCATTGAATCATCATTAAACCCACAAAAAATCTCTATCCAAAACCCATTCACATGACATGGCCGGCCCAAATTTGAAGTGCATAGCAATCGCGGGACGAGGTAGACAGCTTGCATGATTGTTTTGTTTTGTTTTTTTGATTGTTTGTTTGTTTTTTTTTTTTTTTTTGTTGTATAAACAAATGAAGAAAATTTTTAATGTATTTTTAAAAATGTGGAAGTAAATGTTTATAATCCAACCACAACTTTTTTTTAATTTTTTTGGTTGTCCTTTGGTGGCAAGAAAAACATGAAAATTCATCCAAAGTCTAAGAACATTCGTTTAAATTTAATATTTTATTTTAACAATAACAAGTAATTTCTATTGAAAAATATCAATAAATCATTTTAATAAAAATAAATTAGGAATTAAATAAAAAAAATAAAATTATTAAGAAATAAAATGATATTTGTAATAAATAAAAAATTATTTTAAATAGTGTAATATCTAATTTACTAAAATTTATTAATAGAATAAATAATATTATTAATAAAAGATATTAATGTAATCTTAAATAATAAAAATACTTTTTTCTCATTTTCCATTACTAAGATAATTTTGAGACAAATCACAATGAGTTGAAAGTTAATGATTAAAAAATAAATAATTAATAATAAATTTAAAGTAACAAATGAATTTAAAAATATAAATAAAAAATAAAAATAATTTATAGAAATTTAATATTTCTTTTAAAAGTATTTTATCTTTTCAAACTTTAATTTGTTTTTCCCTCGTATAATCTTAGTATCGGCTCATGGTCTGCTCCTTTTGAACTGCAGGGTGGCAAACTGAAAGACTTCCAGTTGTAAACTAGTCGTTGAAGTCAGTCTCCCGGGGCCATCATCGTCCGCACAATGGCCTTTTATCTAAGGTAAGAGCTAAGTAAGAAATTTAACCAACCTTCTAACTGTAGTACTCTTTTTTAAGTTTCTAAAACCACAAAACTTAATGTTTTTTAGTTTGATTGATACCGACTGAATTTGAAATTTTTTATTTTAATTTTAATTTTTTTATTTTTCTTATACAAAATTGACCAGTTTCTATTTTTTTATTTATTTATTTTTCTTTTGTATTTTTTTTTTCACACATTATACATACAAACTGTTAAAGGGTCTCCAAGACTAAGGAACCTTTAAGCTTGTGATCTTGATACTTTGGGTTGTTAAGGTCATTTTCATTCTAACTTTCATTTCATTCTTCACATGCTTTTGCATTTAGGATCTAAGAAGTGGAAAATTGCGTGTTTGTTAATCCAGGACCCAATGCTAGAGAGATAAAGAATTTTCCATTGGGAGTTGGGGTCTTGGGCAGCTTTGTGTTCCCTATATTTCCAAACTGCAAAGCAACCGGATATACTGGCAGGGCACCTCAGGCTCAGCGGACATGAATGAAAACTCGCCATAAGATTGCACTTTAATTACATTCTTGATTCAAATTGATAGATGGTGCTTCAATGAGCAAGAAGATTCATGTCATTATGTGTCAAAGATGTGTGCATTTATTAGACTAGATGAACCTAAAACAATTTGGCCTAGAATGACATGCATGAATGCCAGGTCCTAAATCAAAAAAATTTTATTTATTTATTTATTTATTAAATTATACAAAATAATTTTTTATAAAAAAATTGGTGTTTTCTCATATATATTTTAACTTTTGTTATTAAATAAAATTTTATTTATGACTATAATAAAAAAAAAATTTTAAAGTTAGAGTACAAATAATGAATATAGATAAAGATATAAAAATAAAAATTGTTAAAATAAAATAAAATTATATATTTATATATTAAATTAAATATAAATTATATAATTTACAAGTATTTTTAATACTTATAAATATTTTAATTTTTTTTATAATTTTTTTTCATTAAATTATTTTATATATATATATATTTTTTAATAAATATTATTAAGACAATTAATAAGAAAAAAAAAATAATATAATTTGTGTCAAATTATGTAGTAAAAATTGCATAATGATATAATTTATTTGAATTTTTTCAAGTATCATACAATTAAATGTTAAGTTTAACCCCATAGGTCTAAAATCGATTAACAGGCATATCAATGAACACAGAGAGATATGTATGCGATATAATTTACGCATCAATCAATCTCAAATGAGCCAGAAAAGGCCAAAAAAAAAAAGGTCTTCGAGGAAAAGAGGAAAGTGACGCAAATATTATGGTGATTAACGTGCGAGAATACATTTTTTGAAAGTTCAAGGGGAGAGTGGTTTTTTCTTTGCAAATGTGGTCCATACCATGCAAATAAGGAATGCCGAAAAAGAAGCACAAAAATAGTTATTAGCTTATTTAAAATATGCCTCAACTTGCACCGAGGATGAAGACAGACAATGCAGATCCATAGAAATTTCCAAGTACACCTCCGGGGCCAACCATAACCTCGAGAATGAAGCGTGCCACAACGATAACCATTGAGATCTTAGACAATTTCCTGGACCGTCATATTGTCCCTTCGTTCGAACTTCCAATTCTAATGAACGGACGACCTTGTCCATTGGCACAACTTTGAAAGTTCAACTGTTCCGGCAGGGAAGAATGGAGTTTCCAATTTTTTGTGGATGTCGGCGTAGATGTGACAACTTGATATTTTTCTTTGTTGCTTGGCGTGATTTAATCAGTGGAAACTGAGAGAGTAAAGATTTGGGCATTTTATCATGCATAAGAAAATACCCTCTTTCAAAAAGATCATCCACAACTCCCTTTAACTTAGATCCCAGCATCAAAATTTCCCAAAAAAGAGATAAATTTCACAGACAAAATAAATTTGACTTTTTTTTTTTTTTTAACTAAAAAGTATTAGATCGGTGAATGTCTTAAATTTGAGTCAGAGTTCCGAATTAATTTGGGTCCTGTTGACTTGTTCCTCTCAAAGTAAGTCCATGTACACACTACACGTTGCTTATAAATACAACGCAGACCAAGCAATAAAGGTTCATAACAAGTAGTAAACACTTTGAACCATAGAAACCCATTTTCGCTTCTCCCAGTACTCTAATGGCCTCCTCAGAATCCCCAACACGCCAACCAAAGTCACCCGTGAGTGAACGAAAGATATCAAAAGAAAATACTCCACTGCCTGACCTAGAATCCGGAGCACCAAAGTCCCCCGGGGATGGCCAAAAGAGTCTGGGAGCAATGCCCGTGGTTGGCCAAAAGAGTCTGGGAGCAATAGCCAACCTAGCCAACCTACTGCCAACTGGGACTGTACTCATGTTTGAAGTCCTTGTATCTTCATTCGCAAACAATGGAAACTGCACGTTCGTCTACAAAATTTTCACCTGGTTGGCCGTCGGGTTTTGTTCATTCCTATGCTTTTTCTCTTGCTTTACCGATAGTTTTATTGGCAAAAACGATGGTCAGCTTTACTATGGTATTGCCACGCCCCATGGTTTTCGTGTGTTCAACGACACGGATTGCACTGACGACAGTGGGAATGAAGAATTGAATGACAATGATAAGAAGAAGTACAAACTCAAGTGTGTAGACTTTCTGCATGCCTTTTTGTCAGCATTTGTGTTCTTGGCTTTTGCTTTCAGTGGCCTTGGAGTGGAAAAATGTCTGTTTTCTAATCTAGGTCCCGATGGGAAAGAATTCTTCAAGAATTTCCCGTTGGCAGTTGGGGTTGTGAGCAGCTTTTTGTTCACAATATTTCCCGGCAAGCGCAAAGGAATCGGATATGCGTGCAGGGCACACCGGTGAACATTAATCGTGGGGGTCTCTTTATGGGTCATCAAGGTGGGTTTGTGCCCTCTTTGTGGCTGGAAATCAAACTCTATTTAACACGTTTCACATATTCTAAGCGATAACTTTAGTATCACTCGATCAAAAGTCTGCTTGGTGCTTCTGTATGCGTTTGTGTCTCTGTATTTCTTCTTTTATGAAATCATAATCTTGCATTTTTACTTACTATATATTTTTCAAAATTGACAGTGGTTTGACAGCGAGAATGACCAAACCGTGATGTGCATATACATTAGCTTAGATGAATGTAAAATAAAGTGACATTAAATTTAAATTTTTTAGAAGTAAGTCGAGTTAATTTATTTTTATATACAAGAGAAAATAAAAATTATGGGTAAAAAATGAATTTACCTAAAAAAAAGTGTGGCTAAAAATTATGAGTTTATTATATTCTAAAAAAAATTTATGAATTTGTTATATTTATTTAAAAAGAAAAGTGTGGTTCAAGATGATGAGCAAACGCATAGGAGCTGTTGCTGTCCCTAGAAAGAAAGATGAGTTCACAGTTGCAGAATGCTTTGATATCTAAACTAGAAAAAAAAATAAAAGGGAAAACAGAGAGAGAGAGAGCAATTAAATGAATAAGAACATCAATACATTAACTCAATTCACAAATAAAAAGTGAATGCTTGGGAGGAAGCAAATTCTTAGTTCAATTCCCTTCTGGACATAATAAAAGTCATTTCTATAAAAAAAAAATGAGTCCACGATTACTTTGATATCTAAACAAAAAGATAAGAGCAATTAAAAGAATGAGAGCATTGCGATGGATTAGCTCTTCATGGATAAAAAATGAATGCTTGGGAGGAAGTGATTTCTCAGTGCTTTCACTTGTGGACATGATAAAATCCACTTCGGTAAGATCACATATAATCCAAGAGTGCATATTATTTAAGGGAAATTTTTTGCATATTTGAGACTTTGCACAACAAGAAAGAAATATATACTCAAAGTAGGTTGTACATCAAGAGCCAAAGGGATGCTTACTCACCGTAAAGAGAGAATGAAAGGCCAGAACATATCTCTGGCCACTCTGTTTGTGCAGATATCTTGTATAGGCCAATAAAACCAGCTACTTGTTCAATATCCCACAGAACTTAAAGGGAAGTAAATATACATACAGTAGGATAATCTTCCAGCCTGGATATACACCTCCAACCCCTTGAAACCCATATGTATAATTTTAAATCGGTCAGCAGGTAGGTAAGTAAAAATGGTCACCAGGAAAAATCCAGAAAGTTGCTCGTTAAAGACCGATTCACGAGTCCAATACTTCTGCAGTCAACAAATGGTAAAGATGCTGAAGATGAGTGACTAATGCTCACAAACAACCATTCAGCAGGCAAATAGGCAGCATAAGACACTGAGATGAGAACCTTACACAGAAGAAGGGGAGAGAATTGAAAATCAGTTGCGGACAATGTGATGACTCTAAGGAACTCAGACGTACATATAAATTGCTTTGCTGAAAAATTTATAAAATGACAGAAGTGAATGTATGAGTACCTACTCAAAAACAATCTTAAAGAGAGAAATGTCTATAATCAAGAGAAGCAACTGTATTGACTAGTTTACAATGACATAGTGGGATGAGAGAAAAATGCAGATACCTCATTAAAGAATCTTCTTGTAAATCCTGCCATGATCTACTCCATTGAATTTCAATCCAAGTAACAACTGTTTTGCAGTTCAGGCTATTCCTGATCTTCGGTAGCTGCTTATGCTTACCGAATGTGTCAGGGTTTAGAATCGGTTTCTAAGAGCTCATTCTCTGAGGCGATGGATCTCGAGTGGAGCTGCGAATCGAAGCCCTTTTCTGAATCTGGTTTGGCTAGCAACTTCAGTTATCGTAACCCGATCTTGACAAGTGTTTTCTTTTTCACCGGTGATTTCGGAAGGAATATGGTTTTCCATTTCCCGAAAGGTTGGATTCCCACAAAGTATATCACGTATGGTGACCTCTGAGAATGGACACTGCAATAACTAGTGAAGTTCAACATGCATGGATCCCTTTGCTTTAGATTAAACTGAACCACTGTGAACTGTGGGAAAGAAAACTAGGAATTAAGCAAAGATATTATGAACACTAGATCTTACGTTGTGAACCTAGTAGCTTTGCCCACACTGCATTAGCAACACACCATTAATTCCCTTCAACAGACCCCATGAAGATACAAGGAGAGGATAACAGTATACCATAATAGCACACATTGTCTCCGGTATTGTGCGGCTGTTAGATGCAAAAAGTTCCATATTTGAATTACAAAGAAGAAGAATTCACAAATTACTAACAGAACATGAGAAAAATTGTTGCCGAATTAAAATTGATTCCAGAAAGCTTGTATCTGATTCGCAAGTAAACAATGTTATGATAAGTTATTATTACGGTGAACACCATGTTTTTCCAGCCTTCGCTCCCTCCAAGGAGAGAAAAAGGCAATTTGAGCCCAACCCATTTTAAAAATTGTCCATTGAATTATCATTAAACCCAAAAAAAAAAAAAATTATATCCAAAACCCATTCACGTTACATGGTCGGCCCAAATTTGAAGTGCTGCTATACTTGCAATCGCGGGACGAGGCAAGCACATCGCACGATACCACCGACACCGATTTTTTTTTTTTTTTTTTAAATACAAATGATGTAAATTTTTAATATATTTTTAAAAATATCTAGGTAAATGTTTATAATCTAACCTTAACCTTTTTTTTTTTTTTTTTAACCTTTGGTGCCAAGAAAAATATGAGAATTCATCTAAAGTCTAAGAACATTCTTTTTAAATTTAATATTTAATTTTAATAATTATAAGTAATTTTTGTTAAAAAAATGTAACAGTAAATCATTTTAATAAAAATAACTAAGGGATTAAATAAAAAATTAATTAAGAAATAAAAAGAATATTTATATTGAATAAAAATATCTTAATTAATGTAATATCTAATTTATTAAAATTTTTTAATAGTGTAAATATTATTATTAATAAAATATATTATAGAAAATTTATAAAAAAATACCTTTTTTTTCATTTTTGATTACTTCGATAATTCTGAAACGGACCACAACGAGTTAAGTGTTATTGATTGAAGAATAAATAATTAATAATAAATTTAAAATAATAAAAATATTTAAAATTACAAATAAGGAATAAGAATAATTTATATAAATTTAATTTTTTAAAATTATTTTATCTCTTCAAATTTTAATTTTTAAATTCTTAATCCATTATTATTCTTTAAATTCTTAAATCTACATCATACAAAATATAAAGAGCAATGATAGTTTTCCCTCGTCTCCCAAAAATCCCAATATTCACAACCCTTAATGAATTACAACTCAATTGCTAAGTTACTCAACAATATGCCTCTTGACAGACTTCCAGTTGTATAATCTTAGTGTTCTGCTCTTTTTGAACTGCAGGGTCGCAAATTGAAAGACTTCCAGTTGTAAACCAGTTAAAGTCAGTCTCCCGGGCCATCACCTTCTACCTGCAATGGTTTCTAAAAGCTAAGGATCAAAAATGTGATTGAACCAAAATTTTTAAATTTTTTTAATTAAATTAAATTAGACTGAAAATTGAATTTGAAACTTTTAACTTTGAATTTAAGTTTTTATTTCACTTGTACAACCGAACAAATCGACCAGTTTCTTATTTTTTATTTATTTTTCTATTTTTCTTTCACAAATGACACATGCAAACTTCTTAACTCGTCCAAACATAAATATCCCTGTAAGGTCCTCCAAGACACGCTAAGGAACCTTTCAGCTTGCGATCTTTGATACTTTGGGTTTTTAAGGTCATTTTCAATCTGACTTTCATTTCATTCTTCACATGCTTTACCATTTAGGAGCTATGAAGTGGAAAAGAGTTGATAGAGATTTTGCCACTGGGAGTTGGGGTCTTGGGCAGCTTTGTGCTCTCTATATTTCCAAGTAACCGCAAAGCAATCGGATGTGCTGACAGAGCACCTCAGGCTCAGCGGACATGAATGAAAACTCGCCATAAGATGCATGAATGTTAAGTCCGGGAAAATTTTTATTTAATTAATTAATTATTTATTAAATTATGAAAAAAAATCTATAAAAAAATCGATATCTTCCCATATATTTTTTGATTTTTACTTTATTTGTAACTATAACCAAAGAAAATAAAATTTTTCTCAAAATTAGAGTAGATATGGGCAAAGATATAAAAATAAAAAAAATTATTAAAATTAAATTAAATTATATATTTACATATTAAATTTTTTATATATTTTTTTTAATTTTTTTTATTATATTTTTTGTATGAGTACTACTAAAATTTCTAATAAAAAGAAACGAAAAATATAACTTAAATGTCAAATTATATAAAATGAACTTTATAATGATATAATCTACTTGAATCTTTTTTTATAAATCATGTAATTAAATATTAAGTTTAACCTAAAATCGATTAACAGACATGCTAATGGACAGAGAGATATGCTTTATAATTTACACATCAATCAATCTCAAATGAACTAGAGAAAAAAAAAATATTCTCGAGGGATAGAGGAAAGTGACAGCAAATATCATGGTAATTAACGTGGACTTCAATTCGGAGAACACTTTATTTGAAAGTTCAAGGAGAGAGTGGCTTTGTCTTGCAAATGTGGACCTTACCATGTGAATAAGGAATGCCGAGAATGAAGCACAAAACCAGTTATTAGCTTATTTAAAATATGTCTCAAGAGGATAATGACAAACTATGCGAGTCCAAAGAAATTTCCAAGTACACCTCCGGGGCCAACCATAAGCTCCGAATTAATTTTGTTCCTGTTGACTTGTTCCTCCCCAAAGTAAGTCCATGTACACACTACACGCACTTTCCAAGTTATGTCCAGCCCACTAGCTGGCTAGTTGCTTATAAATAAAACGCAGACCAAGCGATAAAGCTTCATAACAAGTAGTATAATCTTAGTCTCAGCTCATGATGGTGTTGCAAATTGAATACTAGTCGTTAAAGTCAGTCTCCCGGGCCATCATCGTCCGCACGATATCTAATAATATTAGGAGCTAAGTAAGGAAATTTCAACTAACCCACCTTCTACCTGCAATACTCTGTTTTTTGGTTTCTAAAAGCTAAGGATAAAGCTTGGATCTTAACGTAATTGTACGAAAAAAAAACTTAAATTTTTTTAGTTTAATTAAAATTGATTAAAACTTGAATTCAAAACTTTTAATTCTGAATTTAAATTTTTATGTCTCTTGTACAACCGATCAAATTGACCAGTTACTTTTTTTATTATTTTTTTTTTTTTTCACGCATGACGCATACAAACTTCTGTACTCATCCAAACATAAATATCCCTACACGAAGGTTCTCCAAGACACTCCAAGGAACCTTTAAGCTTGTGATCTTGATACTCTGGGTTGTTAAGGTCATTTTCAATCTAACTTTCACTTCATTCTTCACATGCTTTTGCATTAGGAGCCATGAAGTGGAAAATTGCCTGTTTGTTAATCCCGTACCCAATGCCAAAGAGTTGATAAAGAATTTGCGATTGGGAGTTGGGGCCTTGGGCAGCTTTGTGTTCTCTATATTTCCAAGTAACCGCAAAGCAATCGGATATGCTCGCAGGGCACCTCAGGCTCGGCGGACATGAATGAGAACTCACCGCGAGATTGCACTTTAATTACATTCTTGGTATAGTTTTCAAAATGCCCAAGATGTGTGCATTTATTAGACTAGATGAACCTGAAACGATTAGGCCTAGAATGGTATGCATGAATGTTAAGTCCTAGACAGGAAAAATTTTAATTTATTTATTTTTTAAATTATACAAAAAAATTTTCTATAAAAAAGTTGGTATCTTCTTATATATTTTTTAATTTTTGTTATTAAATAAAATTTTATTTATGACTATAACCAAAGAAAATAAAATTTTTCCTAAAACTTGAATGCAAGTAATAAATAAAAAAAAATATAAAAATAAAAAATTATTGAAATCAATATCACATAAGTATAAATTAATTATATATATATATATATATATACACATATATATAAATTAATTATGCAGCAACAATTGTGTAATAATATACTCTACTTGAATTTTCTCCACGAATCATACAAGTAAATGTTAAGTTTAACCCCGTAGGTCTAAAATCGATTAATAGGCATGTCGATGAACAGAGGGAGATATTTAAGTGACATAATTTACACGTCAATCAATCTCAGATGAGCAAAAAATAATAATAATCCTCGAGCAAAAGAGGGAAGTGACGCAAATATTATGGTAATTGGCGTGAGTTCGGAGAACACTTTGTTTGAAAGTCCAAGGAGAGAGGGTGGTCTCTGTCTTGCAAATGTGGTCCATACCATGCAAATAAGGAATGCCGACGACACACCTCCGGGGGCAATCATAGCCTCCAGAATGAAGCATGCCCCAACGATAGCCATTGAGATCTTAGACAATTTCTTAGACAACTTCAATTCTAATGAGCAGACGACCTTGTCAATTGGCATGCCTTTGAAAGTTCAACTATTAGGCTTCCCATTTTTTGGTCGTGGTGGGAATAAATGTGACTACTGGATGTTTTTCTTTGTTGCTTCGCGTGATTTAATCAGCGGAAACTGAGAAACTAGAGACTTGGGCATGCATCGGTAAAATACCCTCTTACAAAAAGCTCATCTGCTCCCAGCATCAAAATTTCCTAAAAAGATAAATTTCACATCTTGCTCAGAGAAAAATAAATTTGTCATTTTTTTGTTTTTTTACTAGAGTATTAGATTGTTTTAGAGGTGAATGTCTTAAGTTTGAGTCAGAATTCCGAATTAATTTGTGTCCCGTTGATTTATTCCTCCCCAAAGTCAAGTCCATGTACACACTGCACGCGCTTTCCAAGCTATGTCCAGCCCGCTAGTTGGCTAGTTGCTTATAAATAAAACGCAGACCAAACCCCCACTAGTTGACTAGTTGCTTAAAAAATAAGACGCAGACCAAGCACACACTGCACTCACTTTCCAAGCTATGTCCAGACCACTAGTTGGCTAGTTGCTTATAAATAAAACGCAGACCAAGCAATAAAGCTTCATAACAGAAAGTAAACACTTGAACCATAGAAACCCATTTTTGCTTCTCCCAGTACTCTAATGGCTTCGTCAGAATCCCCAGCACGCCAACCAAAGCCACCGACGGGTGGACGAAAGATGTCAAAAGAAACTACTCCATTGCCTGACCTAGAATCCGGAGCACAAAAGTCACCCGGGGATGGCCAAAAGAGTCTGGGAGCAATGCCCGTGGTTGGCTCGAGGAGTCTGGGAGCAATGCCCGTGGTTGGCTCGAAGAGTCTGGGAGCAATAGCCAACCTAGCAAACCTACTGCCAACTGGGACTGTCCTCATGTTTGAAGCCCTTGTATCTTCATTCGCAAACAATGGAAATTGCACGTTCGTCCACAAAATTTTCACCTGGTTGGCCGTCGGGTTTTGTTCATTTCTATGCCTTTTCTCTTGCTTTACAGATAGTTTTATTGGCAAAAACGATGGTCAGCTTTACTATGGTATTGCCACGCGCCATGGTTTTCGTGTGTTCAACGACACGGATAGCACTGACGATTGTGGGAATGAAGAATTGAATGACAATGATAAGAAGAAGTACAAACTCAAGTGTGTAGATTTTCTGCATGCCTTTTTGTCAGTATTTGTGTTCTTTGCTTTTGCTTTTAGTGGCCATGGAGTGGAAAAATGTCTGTTTTCTAATCCAGGTCCCGATGGGAATGCATTTTTCAAGAACTTCCCGTTGGCAGTTGGGGTTATTAGCAGCTTTTTGTTCACAATATTTACAAGCAAGCGCAAAGGAATCGGATATGCGTGCAGCGCACACCGGTGAACATTAATCATGGGGGTCTCTTTATGGGTCATCAAGGTGGGTTTGTACCCTCTTTGTGGCAGGAAATCAAGCTCGTTTGCAAACGTTTCACATATTCTAAGAGATAACTTTAGTATCACCCAATCAGAGGTCTGCTTGGTGCTTCTGTATGTGTATGTGTCTCCATGTTTCTTCTTTTATGAAATCATAATCTCGCACTTTTACTTTCTTTATAATTTTCAAAAATTACAGTGGTTTGATAGCGAGAATGAGCGTGCTCAGATGCACGTATACGTAGCGTATATGAATGTAAAATAAAGAGATTTTTAATTCGATTTCTTTAAAAGTAAGTGAAGTTAATTTAATTATATATATATATATATATAAGAAAATAAAAATTATGAAAAATAAAATAATAAATTCATTTGAAATTAAAAAAATATTAAAAATGTGACTCAAAATTATGAATTTATTGTACTAAAAAATGAGTTTATTATATTTATACATATTAAAAAAAAAAAAAGAAAGTATGACTCAAGATGATGAGTTAACATGTAGAAGCTGTTGCTGTGCCTAAAAGGAAAGGGTTGCAGAATGCTTTGATAACTAAACTGGAAAATAATAATAATAATAAGAGAGAGAGCAATTAAATGAATAAGAACATCAATAGATTAATTCAATTCACAAATAAAAAATGAATGCTTGGCAGCAAGCAAATTCTTAGTTCAGTTGCCTTCCCTTCTGGACATGATAAAAGCCATTTCTGTAAGAAAGACAGATTACTCTGATATCTAAACTCAAAGATAAAAGCAATTAAAAGAATGAGGGCATTGCATTAGATTATCTCTTCATGGATAAAAAATGAATGCTTGGGAGGAAGTGATTTCTCAATTAAACTGCTTTCCCTTGTGGATATGATAAATTCCATTTTGGTAAGATCACATATAATCCAAGAGAGCATATTATTTTCTGCATATTTGAGACTTTGCACGTCAGGAAAGAAATATGTACTCAAAAGTAGGTTGTACATCAAGAGCAAAAGGATACTTACTCACCATAACTCGGAAAAGAGAGAATTAGAGGACAGAACATACCTCTGACCACTCTGTTTGTGCAGCTATCTTGTATAGACCAATAAAACCAGCAACTTGTTCAAATATCCCACAGAACTTAAAAGGAGGATAATGTTCCAGCCTGCATATACAACAGACACCTCCAACCCCTTGAAATCTACAAGGATAATTTCAAATCTGTCAAGTTGATGTTCACCCTAATCCACATTTAATGTCAGCAGGTGACAAAGTAAAAATGCTCACTAGGAAAAATCCAGAAAGTTGCTCGATAAAGACCAATTCATGAGTCCAATATTTCAGCAGTCAACAAATGGTAAGGATGACTAATGCCCACAATTAGCCATTCGGCGGTCGTATAGGCAGCATAAGACTCTGAGATGAGAACCTTACACAGAAAAAGGGGAGAGAATCTAAAATCAGTTGCGAACAATGTGACTATAAGGAACACACACGGACATATAAATTGCTTTGCCGAAGAATTTATGAAATGACAGAGGTGAATGTATGAGAGTACCTACTCGAGAGCAGTCTTAAAAAAGGGAAATGTCTATAATCAAGAGAAGGAACTGTATTGACTAGTTTACAATGACATAGTGGGACCAGAGAAGAATGCAGATACCTCATTAAAGAATCATCTTGTAAACCCTGACATGATCTACTCCATTGAATTTCAATTGAAGTAACAAAAGCCACAGAGACTTGGATTGCCATAGAGTATATCACATATGGTGACCTCTGAGAATGAACACTGCAATAACTAATACAGTTCAACATGCATGGATCTCTTTGCTTCAGATTAAACAATACAGGATACAGGAGCACTGTGAACTGTGGGAAGGAAAACTAGGAATTAAGCAACAATATTTTCAACATTAGATCTTACCTTGTAAACTAGTAGCTTTGTTCAAAGTGCATCAGCAACACACCATTAATCCCCTTCAACAGACCTCATATTTGAAGATATAAAGAAAGGATAACAGTATACCATAATAGCACATATTGTCTCTGGCATTGTGAGGCTGTTAGATACAAAAAGCTCCATATTAGAATTACAAAGAAGAAGAATTCAAAAATTACTAACAGAACATAAGAAAAATTGTTGCCAAAGTAAATTTGTCTTGATACTTGTTAATCCCAGAAAGCTTGGTATCTGATTCACAATTAACAAGCAAAGGACTTATGTCGAAAATGAGACTTACAGAAATACAATTCACCATTAACGCCCAAGTCAAAAAGAAGCAGAAGAAAATGATTAAACCACATCAAAATGCATGTGCCTGTGAACACAAGAACCCAAAAGAAACATTTAAACCATAAAATACAACCAGCAGCTAGTTACTCATCTTTGTTGCATTTTATTGAATCAAGAGAAAGGCTGACCAATCTGCCAGAGAAATTGAACTCAAATTCAGAAAAGCAGCTGTATGAGACAGAGCAGAAAGTTAGTTAAAGAAGGATGAATGAACCATGCAGCACTATTTTCCGACAAATAAACCATGCAGACATGGCAGGCGACATTTTTTTTTAAGGACAGCTTTTCCGCCGCAGACTGATTAATGGCCGTTATCTTTTGGATATAAAAACGTTGAGCATTGATGGTAAATTAGGCAATCAAGGTAGGGTGATAAAAAGGGAAAAAGGTTAATAACAGGACAGATGTAAATCTGTCAAAAGCAGCGTAGACAATACAAATCCGCAGAGGAACCACCTCCTAGTTATTTGATCTCTTCTCAGAAAACCCAAAGAAAAAGGAAAAGAAATGAACAGGAAAACCCATACGATTGCGTCTTTTCTTTTCCTATCAAATACCTACAATTTATCATTCTGCATGGCTAAACCCTAAGGATTCCTTGAAAAGGACAAAGTTGTCTCCTTCGAAAGAATCAACACCACCGCCCCGGAATCATTCTTTGTCGAATATTCAATCAAGAAGACGACAACCCAGTTGAGTATAACCCAAAGTAAACCCCCCAGAAAAAAGATTCATGAAAGGGCCAAAGATCCTTCCTTTTCAAAAGAGTCAAGAACATATCATTTGTCGGGATAAACTTGATGATTTAAACAATGGGATTACTGAATTCCCCCAAAAGAACCACACCCATCTCCCGAAAACAAGTAGAACACCGAATAGCTTTGTTTCTTGACACAACGATATAATCAAAAAGCGACAATCTTGTAAAACGTGAGACTTGGTTCTGTCGAGCAAACACAATCGGACAATTCGCGGATTCCAACAAACTACTTTAACACTACTACTTCTTCTTCTTCCTCTCTCTCTATCTCTCATTTGGGGTTTCCCTTTCTCCTTTGCACCGTTATTTTCAGCTTTTCTTGGAGCTTCTTCCTGTTTATATATAATGTTTCATAAAACTCAAAAATGACCGTTGCGTTGCTGTGACACCCACTATGCGGCGGCGGCGTATGTCTAAAGTAGGAATAATGAGGGAAAAGAGTAAAAGAAAAAAACGAAGACAAATTTTAAAAATAGTTTTAACACTTTTAGATATTCGGGGATGTAGCTCATATGGTAGAGCGCTCGCTTCGCATGCGAGAGGCACGGGGTTCGATTCCCCGCATCTCCATTTTTTGAGCAAGCAAAGTAAGGCTTTGGAAAATTCCAGGTTGAGGAGGGAATGAGAGTCATTAAAGAGACTAGAGAGATGTTTGGGAGATTCTTTTACCGGTTCCCTGAAGGAAACTACTATGCTGCAGATGTGTTGTTTCAAGTTTGTTCCTGCTCTTGTTTTCATGTTTAGTTTGTTAATTTCTGCTTGAGAAGTCTGGTGTTTTTTTTTTTTTTTTTTTTAACCTAATGTTGGTTGTAACAGTGTCTAATTGCCCATGATTTTGAAGTAACCTGTCTAGGAAGTTGATTTTGGTGGGTTTGGGTTAACTTCCATGTTGTCTTTATTTCCTGTTTCACTTTGATCGCAATTGCTAATGAAGATTTAGAGTGATAGCAATGAAGATAAGGAAGGAAAGAAAAATGGGTTTCTTCAAAGTACTAAAATATTATGTTTTCTTTTTAAGTCAAGTACGTTGTTTTTATGTTTAATTGGTTAATTTCTGTTAGAAAAGTGTCTCTTTGTTATTTTCACCTAATTTTGGTTATCATAGTGTTTGACTCTGATTTTGAGGTGACTCTGCCTAGGAAGTTGATCCTTGTGGGTCTGTCTTTTAACTTCCTTGCTTTCTTTCTTTTTTTTTTTATTTCATTGCAGTTACTACCGAAGATTTAGAGTGATGGTAACGAAGATAAGAAAGAACAGGAAATGGGGTTCTCCAGTGCACTGTAATTTTATGGTCCTTTTTGGTCCAAAGTACAATTACAATTATAAGTTGTTTTTGTCTAAGTAACATGTCATTGTTTTCTGTTGTGTTTTTCATATTCCAAGAACTTGGTACTCCCAAGGGTTAACAGCGAAAAAATTGATTGAATTGGAAATAAAAATTTTAAGCATGCCTCAGTGTTTTCTGCAGTGAATATATACTCGGATCTTGCTTTGCAGAGATGTTACTAGTTGATCTTTCGATATAATATTTAAATCTGTGTATCTAAACCAAGAGGGGAAATTCAGAGAATCAGACTGCAGGTTTTGAGCTGACTGGCTCGTAATGAACCAAGGTTTTCTGTTGGTAAAAGGCTTGTGAATGTTGGAGTCAGTTCTTTTTAAAATGCAAAATCCTCTCTATATCAAACAAGAAAAAGAAAAGTTGAATGGAGGTGTGGGGTGCTGGGGAATGGATCTAATGTTGAGCTGTGACATGAGGTTGAAGAAAGTTTTAAAAAATGTTAAATAAAGAAATTGAAAAGAGATTAAGAATGTAGGTCCCTGAGAAGGTAAAGATGCCTTTTTTGACCTGAGATCCGGACAGAAGACAAGTTTGTCCTGCTTACATTCCTTTTTTTCCCCTAAATCTATGATCTTTTTTCCTTTTTAAGTCATAAAGCCCCAGTATGAACCAATGGTTTTGCTAGGAATTCTCCATGGTAGTACGTTGGATTGAAGGATCCATATGAATTTCTTTCTGTTGGAAAAAATGGTTGAGGATCTTATGTCGGTTGACTCCATCTTGGGTGAATAGGTACTTTCAAAATTTTCCAAATGTACCTGTGTTTAATGGTTCAATTAACCAGGCTGGACTAGTTGAAGGGCTCCAATCTTCCTGGTTAGTAATAAGCACGTGTGTTTGATTCAACTTATTTGATTTGTAATCGTCTTGTGAAAATTGGTGTCATTTCATTAGTAGATGTATTATGCCTATGAATATCATGAGGTAGTTATGATTTGGAATTTGATTTGTCTTGTTCTGTCGTAAACTCGACAAATGGTCAATTTTATTACTTATTAGCATGTTTTTGCTGTATTTTGTCGATATGAATGCTAACAATACAAATACTATTAAATATTCCTTAACTTTTCTGTTATGCATCAACACGGTTGAAAATAATTGTTGCTGTAATTTCCTTGTTTAGCATCCCTTGTTGGTTTCTTTGTTGGGATGTGCTTGTGGTTTACTCTTTACACGGAACAGAACAGGATGCTTGTTATAAATTGCTCATGTTGTTAATTGTGTTTAGACTCTTTTCTGGTTCTCTGGTCCAAGTGTTGAAGCAAAACAAGCAAACCGTGGCTCTGACCTAAGCCTCGTGGCTTCCCATTTTATATTTGGCTTTGGCCCTGAAAATTTCTTCCTTTTGAGAGTGAAGTACGCAGCTTGCAACACATGTTCACAAGTTGCAACATTTAGTGGTTTTTGTGGTTGTGGTCAATGTATTTAGAAGTTGCATTTAAGTAAGTAAACGACACAAAGTGGGATGCTATGGATGACAAAGGGTGCTTTGGCAGGTTTCCTTAAATCCTCTTTGGAGGGACATAGACATGAACAGACTTCATCTGGAGCCTGACCATGACTTGAATTTTATAATTATAACTCATGGGTTAACTAGCCGTATATTCCTTACGAATTGGTTCAAATGGACAGTGGAGCAGTTCGAGCGCCTGAATGATGGAATTCATGCAGCCAAGGGCGGATGGAATGAAAACTGCTCCTGCTACCTAGATGGGATTTTTTTTTTTTTTTAATTTAAAAGACTCGGCGGGAGAAACTGATGATTAAATGGATGATTCTTCAAGCATTTGCTAACAGGTTGTACCATAATGGGTTAAACATATCCATCTTCACGGCAAAACTGCCCGAGTAGAGACCAAAACAGCGTTGATGGGTTAGGAGTACATGCCCTCCAATCAATTGTTTCGGGGTTGGGGGAGGGTGTTGCGGGGCAGGTTGCTTCTGAACCCACTGTACTTCATTTGACTTGGGCAGCTATCTCTGATGGTACGAAAATGACAAATGTGGTGCCTGCTGTTATCTCAAATCTCAATTGTACTTCCTCTGAATTTGACCAGAGTGCCCTTCTCGTATTGCATTTCTGGTAGAAAATGGGGTTTAATCACGCTAACAGATAGTCTACTCTGGGAACTATTTATTTAAAAAAGAAAAAACCTAAAAAAGGGACATTTAGTTGCGTAACTCGTGTATCCAGGCTGGGCGTATTGATTCACACCGATGTTCCACACTACGTCTTTTTCTCCTGAAAAACGGTATACATCAAACGGATCATTTGGCTACAAGCAGGCTTATATTTTAACTGAACTTTCATCCTGGGGGAATATCCACTTTGGCAACACAAACTGCCTCTTTTGTACACTCTCAATTGCCATATTACTATGCTAGTTTTATTGCTTTTAAGCTCTGCCTATTACTCCTTCAAGCCGGTAGGCGTTCCCTGTAAGCCACTACTTTCAACTCAGTACCACAATGGCAAACCCATCCCTGGAAGTTGTTGCCTACCCGTGAGCAACGGCGAACTCATGCTGATTCAGTTTTCTAAAAGTGTCCAATCACGAAGCCGGGAAGGATTTTGCAGGAGGAGACCAGACTGATAGGTCCTATGTGCCAAATAATATATAAATATAGTTTTTCTTTGTGAATGAGAGCATATAATAGTTATTCGTTATATAATAATTATTGAATATTTTGTAATGTATAATAAATGTTACACACACTATATTATATTATTTGTTACATATGTTATATATATATATATATTTTTTTTTTTAAAATATCTAACAATTTATATTTTATTTTTTATAAAAAATATTAATAAATTTTTTATTATTTTATGCTTCCCTTACCATTACGTTTTTCCTATTATATAAATATATATAAGAAAAAGTTACAAACAGAATGATTAAAGCAAAAGCTTTTCTAGATAATCTGATTAGGCCAAAGAGTTTTTAACACCACCGGAAACGACTACTTTCTCTCTCTATTTCTACCCTTTGTCTCACTTTTTCTCTCACTAACAACTAAACAATCTACACGTCTCCAATGACTCATAAAATTATTCTCTTTTACACTTTTCTAGGGATATGCGTCTCGTTTATTTCCTCAAAACCCTCAAATCGGACATTGCTTTTCGACAGACAGGCAAAGTTCCTGTCTTGCAGACGGTAGAGTTCCTGTACTTGGTTGCAGTTTGGTACAAATGGTAGAGTTTTACAGTTTCAGTCAAATACTTGCAGATCACCCAGATCTTTAAATGCGTGCACCAATGTGCTCTCTTTAGAGTTACACTAAAAGACTGCATCTTTACTCCAGATCTTGAGAAGTGGTATTTTATATTTTTTTTTTCAAATGGAAAAGTTGGGTTCTCTGTCATGTGTGACGGGCAGTTGACATTTGGTCCTTAAGTGGTCATTCATCTCAGGAATCCAAAAAGAAGTTGGGGGGGTTTTCTGTGGAAATTCTACAGATGGCTTGTCCATCAGAGCATTATGGGTTGTGCAGTAATGGAGCTTTGAGAGTGGTTTTGGCGTTGTTGGCAATGTTCTTGATTTGTTACTCTGTTGTGGGACCCCAGTTCAACTCCAAGGGGAATTCAAGCGATCAAGCCTTATGTCCTTGTGTTTGTGACTGTTCTCAAGATGCTGCCTTCCCCTTAGGTGAGAGTGAGATCCTGCATTTAATCAACATTTGCAGAAATGGTTATGTTTTATGGTTTTCTCATTTGGGTCTACAATACAATCACTCATTAATTTTGTACTTTTTTTTTTTCTAGTACAGATTGTAGTTTTTGCAGTCCTTTACAAACACAATAAGCATAGTTCTAAATAAGCTATTGCCTTGTTTAGTTAATTTTTAGTAATACTTTTGAAAGGGTTGGTATTTTTGAGGGGACTGTTTGTTCATTCTCTGAAACTCGTCTCCATTACGGGTATCCGGTCTCTGGGTTCAGAGGGAATGGCATGAGTAAGACTTAAATCAGCTATTCCTACTCAATTTTTTCAGAAGAGAAGATCTTTTTGAGGCAGGCTGCGATGCAAAGCATCCATATTTTGTGGGAGGATGCTTTATCAGATATATATTGACTTACTGCTGTTGCTTTTGGTTCTGTACACCTTAGAGATATTAGGTGAAATTTTGGCTAATTTTCCGCTTGAGTAATTCTCTGTTGTATGCGCATAAATATTTTTTTGGTCCTTTTCTTTTAATTCATTTCTGTGAGTAAGCAGCCTCTTGCTATTCATAACCGTCTATGTTACTCTTCGTGAAGACATTGACCTATCTAACTGTATTTTGAACTCTTTGTTCTGCAGATACTATCGACAGTTCAGTTGCAGGTCAGTTCTTCCTTGCATTTGTATCTCTAAACACCTTAGTAGGCACTCATGCGGAAACCATGAATTAAATAAAAAGGGCTCTGGCCCCAACATCTTCTCAACTAGGAAGCTCTTGAAATATTTTAGTGAATGATAAGGACAGCTTTATACTAATTGACTTCTGTCTAATATATTTAGATCAGATGGTAAGAAATTTAGTGAGAAAGTGCACTCGATGCAGCAAATTTTTGGGTTGTAGAAGCACTGAAATTACAAGAGAATGATGTAGGGATCTCAATAATTTGTTACACAATAGTACTAAATTAAGATGTATGGACAATTGAAAGTGTCCTAACGCATGAGACTACCATGCGGTCAGATTAAAATGCATCCCTGACCATGAAGTTGAAAATGTTCAGGAAACAAAGTGAGAGAAGCCAACTGTTTTTTGTTTAAGGTCTTGAAAAGCGTTTGTCAGTTAACAAATGGAAATACATGGGAAGAAAGTGGGAGTTGATCTGATTAGTATCACACGCTTCTTAAGAAAATGTTGAGGATGGATTTTAAGAATTAATCTAGTTTTGCCTCCCATTTGGGTCTAGACTTATTTCAACCTTGATCCCTTTTATCCTCCCCGGTTTTTAGGCCTCCTTGCTGCATCACCGCGACATGGCTCGCCCGATGGTTGAGCGTTAACCTTTTTCCTTTTTCTTAAATGCATATACAGACTGTGGAGAAAATGATCCGGAGATACGGGAAGAAATGCAGAAGGACATTGGCACTCTAATAGCCGAAGAGGTTGCCTTGCAGAAAATAGTTGCTAATGAAACCTTAATGCAGAAGCTGTTATCGGTGACAAATTCAAGGCAAACCTCTTTACAGTACCAAAAGGAAGCAGAAAAGTGCAATTTGCAAATGGAAGCTTGTGAAGAAGCAAGAGAGAAGGCTGAAGCAGAAATAGTGCTGGAGAGGAGGCATACAGATATATGGGAGAGACGAGCTAGAGAGCTTGGTTGGAAAGATGGCAAAAGATTACATAAATGAGTACAGATATTGCCATGTTTTATTTTTTATTATTATTTTATTTTTCTTCCTTTTCAAACTGTTTATTTATTAAGTAGCTTGTATAAATAGTGCTTACATTTGTCTCTTGTGAATACCAAACTGTTATTCATTGGCACATTTTAGCTATAAGTCTTCTTCTGTCTTTCAAATATGAAGTTCAGGAGCCCTTCAGAAATTTATAGTTTAATGTGTACATTTGAGTTTGAGTGAACCAGTTTCTGTACTGAAAAATAGTTATGGTTATTGTTAGCATTTGCCTGCAGACTGGTAGGCAGCTTGGGATTTGAGCTGTTGCCAATTGTCATAATGACTGGGGTCGGCGGTGGCAGTGTTTGGATTGGATTAGGCCATCTGGGAAGGACCATGCTTCTGGGATTTCGTTCGTCTCTCCCCCCAAATCAAGGATGGAAAAAGTGACATCAACCATATGCAAAATGGCACCCACCTTCTCTCTCTAACCACAGCCAATGAAAAAGGAATCTGATTTCCTTTTTTGACAGAGAAAGAAGTCTAATTTCTTTTTCCATATTAGCATGACGACAGGGTCCAGGAATAGAGATGGATTTTTTAACCGGTCACTGTCTCATTTCCATTAAGTTCTTTTCTGCCATTCAGCTAGTTTAGGTTTTTTTTTTTATTTTTTATTTTTTATTTTAACTTAGGTTTACTTGACAAAAAAATATGTTTAAGTTTTTAGACATTTAATAATAAAATTTAAATTTATTAATATTTAAATATAATAATATTTTAATTATAAATTATTTTTATTTAAAAAATTAAATCAGAACAACTTCTACTGACCATGATTGGTTTAGGCAATATTTCTGACGACTCTACACCGAAAAAAGGAAACAAAAAACACATGTTTCAGACGACATGTCGCGAGCTGGTGTCCCCTATTTATCGGATGCCACCAAAAGAACGAAAGGTCCAAATGGGGACAGCCGCAGCGGTCCAGCATTCTGCTTATTCTCCCCACACACCGAAGCTAAGTAGTCCAAAATACAATCAAAGCTTCAATTACAATTCCACCACTAATATCTTCAAGACCCATTTCCGAAGTCAACCTCAGTTATCGCTTAATAAATCTTATTGTTGTTGGGCCAAAAAGATTGTGCCTTTGAGGTGTGGCAGTGGCAAAGTCAGTGAGATGGAGGCACAGGAGGGAAGTGCTGCAAAACCCATGATTGATTTTCATGGTATCGATGAAGGATTGG
Organism: Rhizophora mangle; assembly: GCA_037832345.1. Taxonomy (NCBI): domain Eukaryota; kingdom Viridiplantae; phylum Streptophyta; class Magnoliopsida; order Malpighiales; family Rhizophoraceae; genus Rhizophora; species Rhizophora mangle. The sequence goes on along the minus strand of JBAPLJ010001068.1, from coordinate 910,857 downwards.
TCCAAAATATGGTTTATGATGCTCTGGTTTGGAGCTCTCTTCATGGGCTTGTTGTTGGTGACAAAAATGTTCAGGTCTGTGCATAAAGATTTTATCTTTTTTTTATTATTTCTTTTCTTTTTCCGATCTAAAAAGAATTGGGATTAAATGAGTTTTAGAGAATATATGAATCAAGCTATCTTCTTTGATTATTTTTCCTCATAACTAGATGGGGAAAAGTTGTTAATTGATTGAATGAAGATGGTTGTTGAGTATGCCTCACCACTGCTCTCTTATCAATTTACAGCCAGTTTTTGAGGCCTTCCCAGTGACTTGGAATGTTGATTTGCGTATGTATGTGTGTGTGTGTGTGTGAGAGAGAGAGAGAGAGAGAAAGAGAGAGAGAGATGTATTGTCTTTTTTATTGTAATGAAAATTTCTTGTCATTTCTCGGTATGATGGAACAGTTTTATTTCAATGGACAGAAATCAGGACAGGTACCCGGTGTTGGCATGATGCATGCCCCATTTTCCTTACTGCCTGTGGCTTTCCCAGAAAATCATTGGAAGCTAGCATGTGAAGTAGTTCCTATTTTCAATGAACTTGTTGATCGGGTGAGTTTGGATGGAAATTTTCTACAGGAGTCATTATCCAGGTACCCTGTCTCAAATATACTGATAATCAGTAAGAAAAGTTTAGCTTACTAATATGTCATCTCCACAATTTTAGGGCCTGAATATTAGTACATTAACTAATGTTGCATATGGTTATTTTCCATCATCTGTGGTAAACTCAGCCCCTTGACCAATAGCATTCTTGATCTTTTACGCAATAACATTACAGCTGTCTTCATGAATTTTTCCCACCTTGTGGTATTTCAATCTGTTTTTATTTTTTTTTGGCTCCATCAGTAGGCCCGTTATTCCTTCAGCTACATAACAGGATTAGTTCTTCCCTTTACCATAAATCCTACACTCCCCTTACAGGATCTGGACCTGGGTCCTCCAAGATGGATATCTAGGATCTTACCACTGGGATGTCACCTTGGGAAACACGTTATTTCTATCTTTCTGCATTTGTATATGCATGCATAGCAGCGTTGTGTTCAAGTTGTACTTTCATTTTCTCCATTGCTGTCACATTTTTCTTTATTGATGCAACAGATACAAACTTTTGTAAAGTGGCATTTCTTTAATCTTGACTATGCAGAACAAAGAAAGTGGATGATTTTACATCAAGACTTCTAGATATTCATTCCAAGATGCTAGAAATTAACAAAAAGGAGGTAATTCCTATTTCAAGTGGCCTTACCTTAGGCAGTTGATCAGTTCATAAATAACTGTTTCAATCACATGGAAAACTGGTTGATTTTTATCTTGCTAGTGATATGCTAATATTGTTTCCAAACAAATTCAGGAAATACGCTTGGGATTACATCGCTCAGATTACATGTTGGATGGACAAACTAAATCACTCCTCCAAATAGAGCTAAATACAATTTCATCTTCATTTTCTGGCCTGAGTTGTCTTGTCAGTGAGCTTCACAGGTTAAAAACCTCATATTAACTGTGGAAGCTTGGGCTTTCCTTTTTCTTGCCGTAGATCTTTTCGCTGGTCTTTTGGATTTGGAGTTTTATTGAAAGAAATCTAGATATTTTTGAAGTTTGTACATGTTGGACACGTGTCTGATGCAACATACTCATTATTGCTGCTGTGTCTGTGCTTTCTAGCTGTCAACCTTAATTCATGTTCCTTTTTATATATATCTTCTTATCTACCTAGTTTGGCGATAGTACAGAAACAAACTTGTATTTGGACAGATTCTCTACAGTAGTGAACAACAAAGAATTATAGCTATAGCTGTCAATTTTTCAGGAGCTTGCTTAAGCATTATGGAAAGCACCTTGGATTGGATCCCAAACAAGTACCTGTTAACTCTGCTACCAATAAGTTTGCTGAGGCATTGGCTAAAGCTTGGACTGAGTATGATGACTCTAGGTGGTATCTGCGTAGCAAGTCTTTCATTTTTTTCATGTTGCTCCCACCAAGGTTATTATGGTTAACTATTATGAATGTTTGTACAGTGCTATGGTTATGGTTGTTGTTCAGCCTGAGGAGCGCAACATGTATGACCAACATTGGCTTTGTGCCATACTGCAGGAAAGATATCCTTTTGGGCATCATGATAGGCTTTGTGTGTGGCGTTATATATTTTCTAGGACATCATTTACCCCTAGAATTTCAGTGCAAGAAGTTTAATAACTCTTAATTTGTGATTTCTACCAGTCTGAATTGATTCAGTAGCATGAAATTTGTGATTTCTTGTAAGGCACTTATGAGATGTACACTATTTTAGATTGATGCTTTTCCCCATGCTCACATGAATGTGTTCCTTATCATTAGCAAACTTATAATATCAGAACCATTAGAAGAACTCTGGCTCAAATTGATCAAGAAGGGAAACTTTTACCGGATGGAACACTTATTGTGTATGCAACTTATTGCCTTGGAACTTTACTATCTTCACTTTAAGCATGTGTTACTATCCTCAATTTAAGCATGTGTTACTATCTTCACTTTATGCAAGTGTTTACTGTGATGCAACTAACCTTAATATCTGAAGATTTGCACTTGTAGAGGTGTTCAAGCAATTTCTGTAGTTTATTTTAGAGCTGGCTATGCACCAACTGATTATCCTTCAGAAGCAGTAAGTACTTATGCTTACTCCTTCATTCACCTGATTGCTCCACAATTTTATTGTTGGTCAGCTTCAATATAGATATTTGAATTTGGGACAAGAACCTGTTTGGTGGATGTGAGGGAGACTGAGGGGGCTCAGGCCATTGGTGGGATGAATCAAGGAGGAAAGAAATGAAATCAATGTGGTCAAAGTGGACTTTTGAGGTTCAGGGTTTAGGAACCTTGCTTGGGATTCCATTATAACTTCATTTGGGATTTGCTTGGGCTTCCCTGGCATTATTTTTGCCTTTGTGGGTCATTTCATGTATCTGTTCATATCATTATTAACTGCAAGATGCTTATATGTTGCTATAAACATATAGCCTTTGCATTCTCCATCCTCATGAAACTCTTGTGCCAAAAGAAGGTTAGAATATGATGTTTATTGTATATTTTGCTACTAATTCCAATTTCAGGAATGGAGAGCCCGGCTACTTATGGAGCAATCATCAGCAGTGAAATGCCCATCAATTGCTTATCATTTAGCAGGGACAAAGAAGATTCAACAAGAACTTGCAAAACCAAATGTGCTTGAAAGGTGTAAAAATGTTGCCAGATAGGCATTTATGCTTGCTTCTTAAATTCTGGGCAGTGTACTTGAACCTTATAATGACCTTATTGAACGATATTTGCCTGTTCTACAATAGGCTCATGATATATAAACTGGCTTCTTAATCAATTGTCTCAATTGTTAATAAGAAGAAAAAATTTACTAATCTATGGCTATCTACTGGTTGTTTAACCACAGTTGCTGCCATTGTCCATGGAGCAAGCTAGCAGCATTTAATTAATGCTTATGCCTTGATAGACAAGCTTTTCTAGGTAGGTTTAAAGTCTGGAAGTAGGGAATAATGTTACAGGTCAAAGGTGAAAAGCAAAGTATTTTTGTTTTAAGACCTTTTAGTGATATGCATTTCCTTGTAAATGGTTATGAGTGGCTGTGGCAATTATATGAGTAGCTGAGGAGTCTGCCCATGCACCTTCCTTAACACCTTCCTTCTCTCACAGGTTTCTTGAGAGCAAAGAGGATGTTACAAAGCTGCGGAAATGCTTTGCGGGATTATGGAGTTTGGATGACTCAGATATGGTCAAAGAAGCCATCGAAAAACCCAACCTTTTTGTCATGAAGCCACAAAGAGAAGGCGGAGGTCCTACCTTTGGACTTCATTTTTCATATTCTTCTTGTACATGTATGTGCTGTTTCCATGCTGATATTTACTAATGTGCTATCATTTTTTTTAAGGGAATAATATATACGGGGATGATGTTAGAGAAAAGCTTCTAAGATTGCAGAAGGAAGGAACTGAAGGAAATGCTGCGTATATCCTCATGCAAAGGATTTTTCCAATGGTTTCACCTACATTTTTGGTGCGGAGTGGCATTTGTCATAAAGAACACACCATATCAGAACTTGGAGTTTATGGTGCTTACTTGAGGTATAAAAATTATGCGACTAAGGATTTCAATTTGAGTTTCAAATTTTTGTTGGCTGACACTGATGGCAGTGTTGAAAACAGAAAGGCAGAAATGGAAAACAAAGTATTGCCTATCATGTCAAGTTCTTCCCACCAATCCTGCTTGACATGTTAAAGTGATCTTATGCAGGAAGAAGGACAAAGTGATTATGAATGACCAGTGTGGATACTTGATGCGGACAAAGGTATCTTCATCAGATGAAGGTGGGGTTGCAGCTGGATTTGCAGTGTTGGATAGTATATACTTAAGTCAGTAGAGCATCTTCTTTATTCTCTCCAGATGGGTTTCTGCACTTTGACACTATCAGTTTGTGATAGCGTATACTTGAGTCCATTGAGCATCTTCATACTTAAGAAAAGGAGTCCCCTTCTTAATTCTTAAGGTATTCTCCCCTTATTTTCTTGGGGAACTACCCTGTCGAGATCTTCCATTTATCCATTCCATTAATCCCTGAAGCATCTCAAATTCCTCGGAACTCCATCAGACTTCATAGACGACTTTGCTTCAATGTCTGTCACATTCAGCTTCCTCGATGCAGTTTTTTCTGGAAAATTATCATTGCTAGCGATGCAGTTGGCTTTGTGTTACGTCTTAGCTTCACTGTATACCAAATAAGTTCCGAAACATCTGGCCCTTTTTCCTCTACCTGTGTCAAGGTTCTGTCTGCTGATTCAAGAGATAAACAGTGCATGAAATGGGGGGTTTTTCACAATTACTTGCATTTATCATGGGCTCATATAACTCTCAAAAGTTCATGATTATACTGGAATTGAAATATATGGATCTCATTACGTTTTCCTTGATTCACCAGAAAAGAAAGCACAGCATTTTTCTTCTTATGATATTACGCCAAGACAGCATTCCTCTAGTGAATTTTCAATAGCTTTCTTGGAATGGTGTTGAAGCATGTATAATGCAATGGTGACGTTTCATGGTGAGCATTTTCGTTGTTCATGTCTGATACAAAGGTGTTACGGTTGCCACCTCTAATGAATCTAACATGTTCATCTAGCAATATTTTTGAAAATATTGAAGTTCTGAAGTTGGTAAGTGGTCTCATTTTAACAATAGTATAATTTTAGAACTTTATTATATTGATGCGAGCGTAAGATTGCAATTGCGTATTTCAAGTACAGAGGTTTGTACTTTTTATGAGTCTGTATCACTTCAAGCATAAAAAATACGTCACTCCGGAATAAAAAGTCCACGTTCATCTATTATGTCTTGAAAAATTATATGAAAAGACTTCATCTGAAGTTGAATCGCAGGCTTTTAGCTCACGCTTTCTTAGGTTGATGGCGGGTCATTTTCCATTTTCGTTTTTCCTATATTTTTCTTGCTGTTGGTCCTTTCCTCCCGTGGGAGGTAACAATCGGTAAGAATTTCCAAGAAGGAATGTCTGATACAACCCCTGAAGAAAAGTTTCTGCTATTACAACTTCCCATTAAAGTAGAAGGAATCTGAAAGAAAATCAGAAGGTTCACAATTCGGGACTACTGGCCAATTTTCACCGTGTATAGGTACAAGTCATCAGTACGGCATATAACATAAAGAACAAGAACACGACTGGGATCCAAACCACTATAATTCATTCATCCTTTGCTAACAAGGTTGCAAAAGAATTATGATTCTTCCTTAAGCTAGAGCCCACCTTGAGAATTGATTTTAATGGTTTTGGCACATCTTCTTCTCGCTCCATTGAAGGTGTTTTTTCTGCCGATTTGTTCCTTTTCATCTTCCTTTGACTTGTTTTTATCTCCTCTGCCCGATTGTTTATGCTAACAACTTTCTTTGGAGGTTTTGCTTCAGGTAGGAATGAAGGCAATGATGCTTCCTCCTCTGGTGCCTTTCCAACGCCAGCAGAATCAATGGCTTTCTGTTCATGGATATTATCATCAGTGTCTTGAACTGTAAGGAGTCCCTTGCGGTCTTGTTCATGGTATTTGCTGGAAGAGCTAAGTGAGGCAAAAGGGTCTGAATCCTTTATATCATAACTGGCTTCTTCTGCATCTTCACTGGCTGTGTCATCTCGAGCCCTCGGATGCACGGTTTGCCCAGTCTGATTGCCAATCCCATTCAGTGGTTTGCCTACAAGTTGAGGCACGGGATGGCCTAAAGTGATGGTCTTGAAAGCACGTATTGTTAGGCATCTTGATATGAATTTATAGAGCCTACTGCAAATGTCAAGATATAGGAACTGGTGGTCTCTCCGATCCATTTCTTGGATCTTCTTACAGGATTAGAACCACGTTATGCCTGATGCAGAGGGATTTTAATAAATGGCATGTTGTTGTCACTTTCTTGTCAGTGGAGGCAACGTAAAGAAAGAAAATTGCAACTTGAAAGATAAAGATTCTATTCCTTTTTCCACCTTTGAAGAAAGACTTAATGCCGATTATACTTCTTATTAAAGTAAAAGGAATCTGCGACAAAGAAGATGGGAGAAAAACAAAAAAAAAGTACATAAATAAATAAAATGAAAAAAAACACAAATGCTTGGATCTTCAATGCTAGGTGGTTGACTTGTATAGCCCTTCTTTCAGCATGCCGATAGCATTAGAAGAAAAGGGGAAAACAAATGCATTGTCGATTGTTGATGGAAAATTTATACCTGACCACTTAATACAGAAGGCTATTATTAATCAGAAACATCAACGTTGGATACATAAACATCTTCCAATTTGATGCTAGCAGGACTGAATGACACAAAATAGATGATCGATTAACGGGACGTATCAATTACATACTGCAGCTGTGGAAACTTGCTCCAACTTCTGTTGGAGTCGATGAATCCATCCAAATCTTTTCACTCATGATCGTCAATGCTTCCCTTAGGGGAACAGAGATTTCTTGCCAATAGTGACACCAATGAAGGGACAGAAAGGAAGAAAATCAGACATGGGGAAAATGTACCTCACATCAATTTATTTCTTGACTCCTCTGTACCAATAAAATTTATTAAAGAGAATAGCTTAAATCAAATATAATTAGACACGCTACAATTGGTTTCAGCTTACAAAATTGCCTAAGAATTGTTTACCAGCATCAACATGGCAGAATTCAATCCATTAGGATAAGGCATCATTTAAACTGAAATCTGACTACACAGAAGGCAGAATCTAACCCATGATGACAGGGAGTCATTTAAACTGATATACGACCACACAAACGCCAGAAAGCTCCAGCATGAAAAAGGGATTTCTCGAAAACCCAGATATCACGGACAAGAACCTGGAAATTATGGCAGGTATGACAAAAGGGACTTTAATTCCATATGAAGCCTACATAGACTTGAACAATGTTAACTGTGCTGTGTCTTGAAGTCAATGAGATTAACCATGTGTAAGACTAAATTAGTTCAAATGACCAAGAAATGGTAGGTGCAAAGTTGTCTTACCTCCTTATTTTTGTCTCCAGCAACAACGTTGCCTTTTGAATCATATGCTTCAAATTTCTGCAAGGAATGAGCTATAAATAAGTTAATCCAGTCCTCAATAATTGGGGAATGAGCTTTACAAGTTGCACAATTGGGCTGGATTATGCTCTTGTCATGCAGATGGTGGTACAGAGTTGATACACTGGTGCAAAATAGAACAAGGCACAGAAAAGCAAAAACCAACTTGCAGGTACCTGCTTTGTCATAAATTCAAGTGTTAGCTGGATGAAAGCTTTGTTGAGGTCATTTTTATCAACACCAATCTGCAATCAACAAGATGTATAGAATGAAGGAAGATGAGAAGTTGCTGATCCAATTCAAGAGCAGACATACACAGGTTTCAAACTTTTTGCATGTAGATTAAAACTGAGAATTAGATATTAGTTACTTATCTTTGAAATTTTGCAAGCATGTAGGCATACAGCATAGACCAAACAAATGAGGTAAAGGATAATACTTGCCAGTCGAGCTCGTAATGTTCGTATCTTAATAACTGGTTCAATCATTTCCCAGTAAATCTTATTCCATCTGGATTCTCTTTGCTTGATTTCGTTCTTGAGCTCCTGTGGTTGGCAAAAGAACACTAAAAAATCAAAATATTATTGTAGATTTGACATTTCAAACAATGATAATATCTGAAAGCAGCATACTGAAAGCACATAAAGGTGAACTCTACTGAGTAAAGCAGGACAATATTTGGGGTAAATTGGATCCAACCCAAAAAAAACAAAGTGTAAAAAGGAACAGAAGCATACAGAGTACATTTTCTCAGTAACTGCTTTCCTTATTGTTGTTTTGTCACCATTTGCCAATAGAATATTTATCTGGTAAAACACAAAACAGAAGCTTGAGAGAAGACAAAATGGAAAGAGAAACAAGTACACGATTAGAGTAAATACCAAACGCATGGATTAAAAACAAGAAAACATAGATAGGATACCTCCTTATACAACTCAATGGCCTCTAGGTAGAATTGCTGCTTGGTGTATCCAGTTTTTCTTAGCTTGGCAATAGCATAGGCACTTTTCAGCTGGAAGAATGTGAATGGAAGATCATTTCTTGAGTAAAAGAAAGATAGAGAGCATTCACTAAGATGATGTTGGAAAATTAACCATATTTGTATATAGCGTCATTATAACAGCATATAGATAATGTGAAAAAATTACAATAGTGCATCAAGATCAAAATACGAGGGTGAAATTAAGGAAAAGGCCAAAGTAAGTTGAGTTGTGATAGTATCAAGTGGCAAAATCTTTTTTCAGAAAACACATATTAGTTGCAGCATCCACTGAGAGAAAATAAGAATAGCCAATGCATTGAATAATGGAAACACATGCTGAAAATCAAAGATCAGCAAGCATCACCTCTAGAATAATGTCTTCTTTTGTTCTTCGCCAGCCGCTTTTTGTGAAGCATCTGATAAGAAAAACTTAGTCTATATTGATTAATGATAAGCCATTGGCAATAAAGTCTGTCAAGACATTAGCCAACAGCTTGAGATGAATGATATGAATGTAAAAAGCACTATGGCACTAACTAAAGTACCCATATGTGAATGAGCACTGAACTCCCATCTCCAGGCAGAAAAAATTATCCTGATGACGCAATATAAGATGCTCTGCTTTTGTTCAAATCCTCAAAGGTTTAGTTAAAGAACAGCCATCCTTTCAAAACTAAAGGCCTAGCATCAAACTTCAATTTCTCTGGGTCCTGCTCTGTGCTCACTTTGATGTTATGAGATGAATACCAGAATAAAATAAAATATTTATCAATGGAAACCAAATCACATGAAGCAAAATGGTTGAACCATCAAGATTCCCATTTGGCTAGTTATCAAGTTTGACTCCTTTTTCTAAGCAATTGATTGTAAGCGGTAGACCTAGACAAGAGCTTCAAGCATACTCAACAACCAACTAGTCGAAATGAAATTTGTTTATAATGCTTAAAGGACATCTAACTAACCTCTTCCAAAATGAGATTCGTTCCCGAGGTACATAAGGCTCATAGATCAATCCAGGACTTGAGATGGCCACTTTAAGACCCGCCTGCAGTAACATTACACAAGCATGTCGTCAAGTAATTTTCTACACACCATATCATTATTAACCAGAGTCCAGAGAATGATTGCTTCAAGCTTTCAACTTAGAAGAAAAGATGGACAAGTCCAGGACTTGACAGTCCTTGCACCTGAAGTCAGACTGAAACACAGGCTCTCTACTTCCATTTCCAAAAATCTGTGTTTGTTCTACAGAAATACTTGCTATAAGTGATTATGCTGCTTCAACTTTCTGGTACAGTCACACTAGCATACTAGCATTCTCCAATTTTTCAGTTATAGACAGGCAATATGCATGGTAAGGACCAGTTTGATCCCTAAGATATGAATCTAGAGTTAAAATAAAAAACAACTTTACAAACCTCTATTTTTACAGATTTACAAAGTCAACCTGGGAACCAGAAAGTGCTAAGTCATAATGTAGGATTCATTTTCACTAGTACTCAGCACAAACAATGACAGTACAACTTGTGAAGTTAAATATGAACTCATTCACTCTGACATCAGTTTCTAATCTACATCATCCTGCTTAGTTTGCTTGAGTACTACTTGCACATTACAGTGGTTTTTTCCCCAAGGTCATTAAAAGTAGTATTCATTTATGTGAGGTAAAGGCAACAAACCATTTGTCGTGCTTGTGGTGGGGGCCTTGCTTGTGTTGTCACCAGCCTTTTGTCATCTAAAAAAATTGACAACTCTACGGCCTGAAATGAAAACCAATGTAAACAAGCTTGCAATTTTGAACCATATATTTTATTGTCTGAAGCATCTCCTTGATTAAAATTGACATAGAAGAATGAAGCTAACTGAAACAAAGTTTCCATAGATAAAATATTTTATAAATTTGATCAAAATTTCAAGTTCCATGCTTTTACCATTGTAGATCGCAGGGTCATTGTACTTCCTTGTGTCCAAGGAAGAGCATTTTGCCCTTTGTATAAGAAAGAAGAAATTCCCCAAGGTTTATGTTCAGGACCTGATGACAACAAAAACGGAAACAAATAAGATTGCATTATCCATATTGATAAATGTCACCAGAACTGACTTGAAACTTGTAAGCATACACAAATTACCATTTGAAAAATTGCTACAGTAGCTCCTTGAGCTGCCAAGTCTGAAACAGAAAAAAAAAAAAAAAAGAAAAAAGAAAAAAGAAATAGAAGCATTTCACTAAATTAGCCCCATAACAAATTAAAACAACCTCAATCTCCGGGGACAAAAATGAATAAGAAGATCAAGAATTAGCTTTTGGAATAAAGAAAAATTATGAAATGGAAATAAAGCTTAAAAGCCATCTACTTGTGGTAATTTCTTCCCTATTAGAAGCTAATCAAAATTGCAAACATTAAAAAATTAAGAACCCACCAAGATAAATACTTCAAATTACTTTTACCTATGAAAGGAACAAACAGAAAAAAAAAAAAAAAAAACTAAAAATAAAAACTTTCTTCTTTTCTTTCTTCTTCTTCTTCTCCATTTCGGTAGTGGATGAAAATTCCAACTTGGGTTTTCTCCAATAGGCCAAAAAGATAAAATCTTTACAATTAAAAAAAGAAAATTCTTGTTGCGACTCACAAATAAGCAGATTCCGAAGCCTGAATGACTCTGTTAAAAGCACGAATTTCCTGTAACCTTCTAACGAGAAGTCCCATTGTTTTGATTGTCCAACAGATTAGCAAACCAAAGCCCTCTCAAGAATGGAGACGGTCTGATCACGGAAGGGTTTTACTGATCTTGTTCATTAAGGGTTTAAGAGGGGAGTATATGGGCTTTTGCCCCTATAGGCCCATCATATATATATATATATATATTTTTATATATATATATATATATATTTTTTTTTTTTTTTTTCTCGAAAAATTTTTTTTTTTTTCCTTCTGGCATTTTTGATAGTCGATACGTTAGTATAGAAGGTGTAAGTCTCTGTCAAGTGACAGTAAAATTAAATATATATTTACAAAATTTATTTTTTTATTAGCGTATAATCTTCTTTTGTGATAGTATACAGTTGGTATCATTTTTTTCTTTGACCTAAAAAAGAGTATTAAGACTATAATTTGATGAAGAATAATAATATAATAACAATAATTATTAATTATTATGTGTCTCAGTTGTAGAATTATAACAGTTGCCAATTTGCATATAATCTTCCTTTGTCAAAATGTGTTTGTAGGGATGAATGACCAAATACTAATGAACTGTGATTTCTGAATTGTCTACTTTTTTAATCATTGGCAGGTTTTTTATCAAGATGGTCGTTATTTAAGCTCAGGAGAAAGCGAGTGATGGATGGGCGATTAGCCTATGCGTTACATCTTCAGAACCAGGAAGCTAGAAAGGGACATTGGCAACCACCGGATCAAAGTGCTTCTTCTTTCTTTTTCTTTCTTTTTCCTTTCTTATAGATATGTATAACGGTAGGTGCAATGTTTTCATTTCCATTTTCATAAGCTTCAGAACCGTGGTCCTTACTTGTGATCTAGATGAATGAATAATGTTCAATTAAAGTTGTTCAGAACTTAGATGTGACATTAAACAAGAAGCAAACAATGTTGAGGAGCAGCAGAAAATTATATATGAATCACATATTTCATAGACCGCATGGCATGGTTGCACAAGATCTAAAGACGACGAGAAAAGCAAAATTCAGGAGAAAATGCAAGCGTACACATACTTTGAGTTTTCCACTACTATCTGATGAATTCTGGGTTCAACGAGTCTTCTTCTGTCCTCCTGTTGATGATAACAAACTAAGCAAACTCAGAACCAATCAAAGAGAAGAACAATACTACACCCAATCAAGAAACCAGCAGCAAGTAAATGAAGGTGCCCATCCTTTTCATTGACAGAAGTTCACCCCCTGCACAAAGTGTCCAATCATCTGAAGCACGTTAAGTAAGAATCAAAGTTGACAGTTTCTTTTCCCATTTTCCAAAACACCTGCCATTATCAAAGAGAATGAAGACAAAAGGATAATTAGGACAAGATCCATGTAACTGAAAATTTGGCAAGAAATACTTTATGGAAAAGTTTGTGAAAATTGAGATTTGAATCCAATTAAAACTGCATTTGACTCTGATCATTCTATCAAACAAGTAAATCCACATTCATCAAGAACCTGGTTTTTTCTTCCTCCCACATGACCAAATCTAACTAACTACATCAAAACAGGTTATAACAACCCTGAAGCAAGTGACATTAACACCAGTGACATATACAAGGCCATATTCCTTTTTCTCACATATTGTACAGTTTTACCAAAAGGGTCTTAAATGCAAATCATAAAAAAGAAGGAAAATCATCTAATTTCTGGAACCAGAGAGATAATCCACAGAGAAAACTGCTCTACTTTTACCCTTGGAAGTCACAATTGGTGGGAAAAATGAACAAATCAAGAAGCAAAATCCAAAAGCTTGCTTGCTTCCATAATAATCAAACTTTGTCCGAAGAACAAACAAGAGAAAGATACATTCAAAGCAAAATAATGATTAGAGAACAACCCGATATATGCTCCCCAGATAGCATCGATCGACACAACCATTCCCAATGACTCAAGAAAAGCCGGTTTTGAAAAGAAAAAAAAATTAAAATAAAAAGTAAAGAAAAAAGAGAGAAAAGAAAATTCAAAGAAATGCCATTATCACTGACTGCCGGCTCCATGAAAGATTCAGAAAAAAGAGAGAAACTATGAGAAATACACACACCTCGTGCGTTAAGTGGACGCCTAAAACGGGAAAACAACGGTCAAATTTTTTGGATTTTTACATGTCAAAGCATTTATTTTATAAATAATGCTTACTCCTTGACTTTTCATACTTACCTACTTGAAATTTAAAATTAAAAATTCCTGTAAATAGCATTATTATTTTTTTAAAATTATTTATATTTTATTAAAAAATTACTTAGAATCATTCAAATTTTATATATTATTAAATTTAAATAAATTTTTTATACATAATTTTGATATAATAAATTTAAAATTTAAAATTACGATATCACTATATTATTTATTTTTTTTAATAAATAATAATTAAAATATTTAAATTTAAATTAATATAAAAAATAATATATCAAATTATCAATTAAACTATTATTTTAATTCATTTTTTACCTAACAATTACTTGTAAGATTTAAATTAACACATCACTAAATATTTTAAAAAACATCTTATTTTATGTGAGAACAAATAAAAATTAGAGAAAATTATATTTTTATTAAGAATCAGGGTTTGAGGAGGGAGTCTATGGGCTTTTGAGCTAAAGCCATTGTATTTTGTTACCCTTTTTTTTTTTAATAATTAGACAATAAATTGTCTTTTTTTTTTTTTTTTTTTTTTTTTTTTTTTTCATTAATGATCTGATCAAGCAAGTTCTTCTACGTTATACCAAACCCTTTCAAAAGTTATATGAAATTCACCCCGAATGTATTTGTGTCTTTGTTTTAGTTAGTCTCTTAGTTATCGCTTTCTGGAATCTTGTTATGTCAAAGCATTTTGAAATGTGTTCAAGAATCCCACAAACAGAAAAATAAATAGTTAAAAGTGGATATCCATACAAAATCACTTTCAAACAGAAATAAAAATTAAAAAAAAAAAAATCAAAACGAAGAACCATCATTTGATTTTTTTTTTTTATTTTTTATATTTTTGAAAAAAGAAAAATTAACTAAAAACTTGGCATTTGAAATTTTTTATGTTTCCTAATACTGTGGTCTTTTTTCCTATTTGAATTTTAGTCTTATCCATTTCCCTACCAAGTAACCTGTTCGTTTTTTAAAACCCACAAACTTGGTCGAGCATTGCCCAAAAAAAAAAAAAAAAAAAAAAACAATTTATTGTCTAATTAAAAAATTGCAGTAACGAGCACTAACACAACTAGGTTTGCTTCTGCTCGTTCTCAATCATAATTGAAAGTCCAGAGTTGCCACCTCGACCTCTGCGCTTCTTCGATCTTCACCATGGGTCAAACCAAGAACAAACACAGACGGCGCCTACCGAAAAGGAAGAAGAAACGCAACAATACTAAGGAGGGGAAAATGAACAAGTTAACAACGTCGAAACCAACTTGGGATGATATTCCTGACGATGTTCTCAAGCATATTTTCAGCAGACTCGATTGGGTTGATCGCTTCCGCAATCAAGCGGTTTGCAAGAGATGGCTTAGGATCATGCCTGAAGTCCCGGGCCGACCTGCCGAGGCACTACCATGGATAGTCAGTTACCAGTATCCAGTGTGGACACATGTTAAAGTCGGAAACAAGCTGGTTGTCAGGATAGGCTATATGTTCGACCCTTCTACAAAGAAAACCTATCCCTTGTTCCTCAAGGCAGGAAGGCATGAGATACTCAAATATTTTAACTCCTCCGATGTTTGTGCTTTGAGGTTTGGTTGGGTACTTTTCATTAAACGGCTAAAGGAGGGATATTTTCTTTTCGTACATTCTCCCTATACAACCCAGATCATCGACCTGCCCGTGTTGGAAATGGAGAACACGGAGGTCGAATCCAAAAAAGCCACCTTTTCATCGGACCCGACATCTCCGGACTGTGTGTTTGCTGCATTCTTTGATTACTACTACGATCGCGTGATTGACATTCGCATATGTCGCACCGGAGACAAACGTTGGACAAAGCTTAAGGTCGATTCCTTTTATACTGGGATAATAAAAGAAGTGACCTATGCTGATGGATTCTTTTATTGTTATTTCGAAGGTGGTTGGCTGAGTGCATTCCACATTGTTCTCGGAAAGTGTACATCTAGTACAACATACTTGGGACCGAGGTCTTTGTATGATCGTGTTAAGACCAACCTCGTGGTTTCCGACAAGGGACTTCTTCTTGTACGGGAGGGAAAACGACTCTGGAGCGTTAATATGTCTGAAATGAATTTGGTAAGAGGAGAAAGTTTGGGAACTCGTGCGATGATATTTCTTGGATGTACATCTTACTGCATTGAAGCCACGGAGGAGGTTCAGGCTTATGCTAAGAAGGTATTCCGTGAGCACTTATCAGGAGTATCCTTTTCAAACTGTATCGGTGTAATTCCGAGTAAGAAATTTTGGATTGGGCCACCTTGCTTATCGACTTGACCGATCGAGCCTCATCGCCTACGTATTTTTGTTTAATAATTTCATCTTTTTTCTGGGATTATTTTCTGTCTTTTGATCTTTTTAACATCTACCACGGTTCTTTGCATGGTCTGCATTGGCATTCATATGTAGTGCTCAAGTTGGTTTGATTTTCAGGTTTTAATAAAAGAAAACTCGTTTGAAATCTTTGCTCTACAATGATTGTTTATTCTTATATATCTGTCAGTCTGAGCTCTCTGCATCATTCGTAATGTACACAGCTTGACCTTGGCATTTGATAGTACTCTTGGTTGATCAGCCTTAGTGGCTCAAGCCTAATAGACCAATTATATTAGACAAGAATGTACATTGTTTCATTTCATGTTTGTGAAGTTTAAATTCTGCAACAGGATTCTCATTATCAGTCAATTGCTGTTGTCTTGACAACCATATACTGCCCAAGTATCTTTCATCTAAAATCGCAATCCTTTTGCTTCTTGCAATCTCAGATATAGAGTTCTCAAACAGTGGCAAATTTGCAGCAAAATTGGATGGTTCTTATTATTATTATTGTTATTTGTAAATGAAATGTGTTTATGGACATGAATGGCCATATCCTAATGAATTGAAATTTCTGAATGCTTACACCTTGATCCTTGGCAGGTTTCTGATTGCGATATACTGATGTGTTCTGGATGGTTTTTTTTTTTTTTTTTTTTTTAAACTAGTGTCATATCCAAATACCATAGAGATAATGCTTTGATTTCCTTTTGGATAAGAACAAATAATATTTTGATTGTGCCATTAAACTTCATACTCTTACTTAAAGAGGTTTGGAAAAAACCCAAAAAAAAAAAAAAATAATAATAATAAGTTAAAATTCGTATTATGAACTCTCCTAGAAAATTCACCAATGACTAAAATATATGGAGGCTTGGATCGATAGTTGGATGGCAGAACATATCTCCAGCGTTGCTACAATAGCTTTCACAAATGAGATTTAGACGACTGAATAATGTTCAATTAGACATGCCAGCCATGCCACCATCGGCACCTGCCAAGTAAACATCCGGCAACGAAGCTTACACTATTAAACACACACACTATAAACCAATCATTCAACAAACCAATTAAATGAAGAAGAGAAAATTACTATAAAAATTGTAATTCATGAAAGCCCTGGTCAAGGGTGGATGCACTTTGTTCTCAGGCTACATCAATCGAACTAGAGCAATTAAATTTCCATTCCCTTCTTTTTATTTATAGAATTTAGAATCTCAACTTATGTATGTTAGCATTTTAAAGTCTAAAGAATTCTGTTTGCTTTAGAAATGAAAATAATTATATAGAAAAAGTTAGTTAAATATGTGGGCGGTCATTATGGAAATAACAAGTGATCATATTATTAAAAAAAAAATTAATGGATAATCCTTTTTTTTTTTTTCCTTTAGTTTTGGATTCAAAGTCAAAATACAACCTTACCATTTTGAAGACCAAAATTCTCGGCAACCATAATTCCTTTGCTTCCTGGCTTTTAGAATTATTATATTTTATTTTATTTTATTTTTTTGTTTTGGTTAGTTGGGTCTGACTGGGACTCTTTAGAATTCTATTGGCTATAGTAATTCTATTCTGGGTTAAAAACCGAACCAAGATTTATCCCTTTAAATAAATTTTTTAAAAAAAAAACACAAAAGAACCAGATTTTTCAAAAGAACATGTAAAAGAATCAAAAGAATTTTGTCCCAAGATTCTAAAATCCATGCTAAATATAAAGTTTAAGCTTTCTAAATGAAGGATAGAACTCTTATTTAACCACTAGATATAGTTTGATAACCACTAAGCATAAAACTTAGAGAGTGAAATATGGGTCCAAATTTCACCTAGAATTAAATCTCCTCCTCCCAATTCAACCCTAATAACATTAGTTTGACTGAGATTTTTATTTTCTTTGGTTTTTGTTTTTGTATTGTTTTTTTTTTTTTTTTTTTTTTTTTTTTTTTGGGGTTATGTTGCACATACAAAACGCTGACTTTGAGCCACTAAGGGAGCCTTATGCACAGGGTAGCCTCTTTACTCTCAAGTGAATTCACACCAAAGGGGTATCATAACTTGAGAAAAAAATCCCTGTTTATTTTCTTTGACTGAGGAAATAGTTTATAGATTGTTTAGCTTTGCCCAATGTCTAACAAAAACTCAAAATTGGTTCTTGGGTCCAATAGCAAAAACAACCGTGATGCACAAGAATGCAAGCAGCTACAAGTAGATTGGACGTGTGATCTACCCGATGATGTTCTGAAGTTTATAGTTAGAAAGCTGAATTGGGTTGATGGGGTTCGCTTGTGTATGGTTTCCAAGAATTTCGCAAGAGTCTTGCATGAGCCTATCAAGAGATTGCCATGGTTAATGACTATTTGTTATGAGAAAACCCCTGTTGGTCTAATGTTGAGTAAATGCACGTTAAGTTATCCCTCATCAAACCCGAGTTGCAATGTCAAGATAAGGGATAAATTTGCAAGGAAGCTCATGCTTAATTCAATAGCTTGTTATTCAAGGCACGGTTGGGTAGCTTTGTGGCGAAGAAACTACGACCGTCAATATCATTATTTTTTCTTGTACAAACCATACACCAAGAAGTTTATGATCTTGCCCAGGTTGAAATTTCATGGTTATAAATGGGGCGGCAAAGTCACGTTTTCCATGGATCCAACTTCCCTGGAGTACTGCTTTTTCTTTGTCTGGTTCGACAACTCAATGCTCACCCTCAATATCAGCAAGTACTACATTGGTGACAACAATTGGAGGAGCTTCAAGTTTGATATTCCTTCTCGTCAAGATGATGCAATTCCCATGTTACGAGATGTCGAGGATGTTATGTATGCAGATGGATTACTCCATTGTGTTTTGGATGAAGGCAACCAACTGGGGATTCTCGACGTGGAGCGACAAGAATGGAAATTCTATACAGATTGTTTGCATCTCCCTCCTAAACTTCATCTTTGTAGCGGTTTCCACATTGCTTTTTATAATGGAGATTTGTTCCTTCTGCATGGGGCATGGTCTAAGAGTGAGTTCCCCTATTTTTGGAGATTCGACGAGTTTTTAAAGCAATGGGTGCAACAGGAAAGCCTTGTGGACTCGGCTTTATTCGTTGGCTGGCCATCATTTCTAGTTGAAGCTGCGAGGAAATTAAGCCCTTATGCTAATACCATACACAGCATTCTGAGATGGAGCTTGACATTTACATCATTCAATGGCAAGTCTGAAGTAGGTGCCCTATACCAGGGACAGGGGGACAATTCACATGAACGCTCATTTCAATTTTGGATTGAGCCTTCTCTTCTTATGTCTTCAAACTGATTAATATTCATTTTTTTGGGTTTGTTTATGGTATGCCAATGATAAATGTTGGCAAGAGACTAAATAAATCATGAATAGGGTTGACCTTGGTATGAAGTCGCATTTCCAAGTACTATTATCATTAGGCCGAATTCTACATATCGACATGTCTTTGTTTTAATTCCTTTTAGTTGCTTTTATGAACTTATTTGAGTTACAAATTTCTAGAGATTCTTGAGTTGATATTTGCTCTATTGCACTGTTGTTACTGTTTGTTGTGACTCTAAGACTTTTTTTTTTTCCTGGTGATAAGAAGGCACCAAAGCCCACAAAATGCTTTTCTTAGTGTTCAGTTTCTGAACAATTTTCCCACAAAGGGAATGATGCAATCAATACAGAAACTTAAGATTTGTAGTATAGATTTGTAGCATGTTGTACCTGCAATCAACAAACACCAGTTCAAGTCCACAACACTAAAAACATGTTGCACAGTAGGATTATAAATCCCTTCCAGCATGCTTACAACTAATGATTGTACCTAATGTTCAAGTAATTGATTTCCACAAAGGACTAAGCGCCCTCGAATCAAAATTTTGACTCTATAGCTTGCTTGCACCTTGTATGGTATTTACAAGCACTAATGCTGTATTAAGTGTTTCATAACACTGGACGAGAGGCTGGGGAGCAAAAAGGCATGCACAAGAAATTATCATTAATTGGTGAAACTAACGAGCTGCTAATCTAGCTCCTCTCGACACATGTTAGCTCACAATACTTTAAATAACTTAAATGGATATGACATCTGAGCTACTCATGGTAACCATATAATCAGCTTGCTGCTAAACCAGATGAATTATGAACCTGCGAAATGAGATATCAGGTGGATAACTACAGAACCGTCAGTGAAATGGCTGCAGACCGAAGCTTCACACCATCATCATCCCATTTGGACTGTGGGGCAGTTGCTCCAGCTATAATTGCCTAAATTGAAAGCACTTGATTATAAATATGACTAAAAGAAAAAGAAGAAGATTTGAACCAAAAAGCAGTGATGAGAAATAATTTTTTTTTTCTGAGTGATGACATACAAGTAATGAATCAGCATGGCTGAGTAAATACATGAATTTCAGGCTACACTAAACATAGGGCCTATGTTCAGTCAAGCATAGTTTCCATCGGGGCCAAGTGAATGGAACATTTACGTGGTCCACCTACTAGTGTTAAGAAATGAGGAGAGGAATTCTTATGGATGATGCAAGTCAATAGAATGAATAAATAGTAACAGTCTTGTATTTCTACCTTTCCACTGTTGACTGCAGCCACTAGTGCCACATGCTGTTTGTCTCTTCCAAATTCATAGAAGTAATAAGTCCTGGAATGAATCAAGTTTCAGTGGACAGCAGGCATCAGCATTGATATTTAACAAACATAGATAATCTGCTTCCAATAAGAATATCCCAACCTTTGAATTCATGCTGACACAATGGCTCCTTTTAAGAGCTTAATTTAGATGTTTATGATGAAAGCAGATGAATATTTTCAGCACTAAATTTATAGAATCCATCCCCTTTTTATTATTAATATATTTTCTCACAAAGAGAAGAGATATGCAAAGAGGGCCTTTTTTTTTTTCCTTAGGTTGTTTTTTAACCCCAAGACGCCACCTTCAACAAATTTACCAACCTAGTTTCCAAAAGAAACAGAGAGTCTATTCAAGGATATTCTCACCTGAAACCTTCATCTTCTTTGATCTTTATTGTTTTTGCAGAGTATAAAGTTGATCCACCTGACATTGTAAGGTAACTGGAATTTGAGATTTGGACTAATCAAAAAAGAAAACTGGAACAGGAGTACAGGACTATGAGATCGTTCATTCCTTTTTCCAACCAAAAATTGGAAAAAAGAAAAAAAAAAGAGAGAGAGAGAGAGAGAGAAAGGGAGAGCAGCAGTAAATCTATATGCAAACCATAAAAAGGACAACTTGCTCACACTCAGACAAAGACATACCTTGACTAGTTCAAATAACAAATAAGGTGAAGGTAGGTGAGGAATAACGAATCTCTTTGTGATAGACAAACACATTTTGCAAGTTAGTTATTATAGGTAGTTCCTACAAAATTGTCAAGCTAGTAAGGGCATACACAATAGATATATGCATGTGTTACAAACTATTAGATTGAAAGTCTAAACAGACCTGGAACAAAGATTTTTGCTGCCTCCTTCAATGACCCTAAATCAGCAATATCTCTAGCCTGTTCAAGAAAGCAGAAGTACAAAAAGATTTCTCAGTAGATTATTGTTGAGAGTCTTAAACTTTTTTCAGTCATCTTTGTCTGTAATGTGACTTGGTTCACAGATAAGATTTCACTGAATTTTGTACATATTACCATAAAAGTAACTTAGTTTTATGGTAAAAGACAGATTTTCCTTGTCCAGAACCAACAGTTAATAGGAAGCCTCTTATTTCTACAATGTATGTTGCCTAAAATCATGGAAGCAGGATGCCATTCTGCAATTTGTGTATCAGATTTGATCCAAAATGTTCATATTATGTCAAAGAGTTGATCTTCTGATGTTGTTTCAGAGGTTATGTGATTGGAGAATCCATTTGATTAAACTGTACATTTCTGTTATAAGGACAGCTAAAGAAGAAATGACCTTCATCATATCATGATAAATAGTTAAAATTAAAAGCCAAATCCATAGTCCAATTCTTAATGGTGCATCACATAAAACAAGACAAGTATGTTGTCACAGTAATAGATGAAATAATAATAGAGCAATGTCGCACTTGAGCAACCTGAAATTTCCACCACTTTATATAGCAAATCACTATCAGGTTCAAAATAACAGAACACAGAGTAAATTAACAAAATTTTCTAACCGCACAAACCTCTAAGAAGGTAATCTTGAGCTGATTGGAGGGGCGAACAACAACACTGAGAACTTCAGATCTACATCAGCTAATATAAGTGTCATAACAAAGTTCTAACTTTCCACAGATATATACGAAAAACAACCTATGAGCAGCAAGTCTAAAATCACATTGCCTCCATTGAAGACTTAAATAAGCACATCAAGAGGGCAGGATGGAACTGCTTGAAAACTACATACCCATCAGGAGATGCAAAACGAGCCGCAAAGGTTTTTGGCTTTGCTTTATCCCCATAGAAAGTCGTTCCAGCATTAAAATCCTGCAGGAAAAAAAAAAGCCAACAATAAGATTCTTGAATCAGCGAAAAAGTTGTTAAGTTCTTGGCATTCTCTCATTCCAACTAATCAAATTCAGAAAAGAAACGTTGAAGTTTGCGGTTTCTAAATGCAAATGTGATCCAAATTCGAATGCTAATAATGATGAAAAGACCTCTGGTTCCATGATATCCTCGAATTGAGGAGGGACACGGATGGAGAACCCATCGCCATAGAACTGAAACCAAGATTTGGTATTGGAAATTCTGGAAAGAACTGATCTTGAAGGGGGAGAAGATTCAGCCAGCGATTGTGCAAGTGGGATTTGAGTAGCTAACGAGATAGCAACAACTGAAGCGGTTTTGAAGGTGAACTGTCTCTTGGAGATGATGTTGATGATGGAGGTGGTGCGAGGGATGTATGTGGGAGTATTGGAGATGATGGGTTTGGGGTTTTGAGGAGGGTTTGGAGGGTGGTGGGAAGAAAGCGAGAGGATAATGTCCATGAGAGAGTGATGGGCTGCACTTCATCATGGCAGTTGCCTAAAAAAATGGAAGCCAGTCAATGTGGGGTGGGATTAGATTTAACTAACAACAAAATCTGAAATCCCATCTAAAATTTTAAGTTGGGTGAATATTGAACTAATTATTTAGTAGTTCAATTTCGTGAAGTTATATAGATTCAATTGAGTTGAATTGACATGTCTCCCATACCAATCAATTTGATTGCAAAGTTTTTGTCTTTAAAGTCTGTCATTAACTACAAAATAATAAATGATAAATGTATATTTAATAATTATAATTTGTAATATATATTTGTGTTTGAAGCTGATAAGTTAATCACATTTATCTGATAAAAAGCTTTAATGTTGTAGGTTTTCAGGCTTGCTGAATGGACTCATGGATTTTCTTTTTTCTTTTTTTTTTTTGTGGGAGCTTTTGAGAATATTTTATGGTGGGGATGGGTGAATTTAAGCAATATTTGCTGAATATAAACTAGACGTTGACACCAATGGACAGACAAAACTATCCTCGTGGCTTTTTATGGTTGAGAGACGTTATCCGTTTTCCTTTTAAAATGGAAAATTTAGCCCATCCAAAAGAAAACAAATCCAAGCCACTCAATTTCTTCAACAGAAAGAAAATCAGAAAATGATGCAGAAAATCAGTGGAATACACTCCCTGTCCATTCCACCTCTCTTGGTCTATTGTTCTTTCTTCCATGGAAACCTTACTTTCCTCCCACTCTCTTACTCCTCTCCTTAACTCCAAGCCTTCCACTCCAAAACCCCATCTACCATCTTCACTTCAAACTAAACCTTACTCAATCCCTCTCAACAAAGCCATCAACTCTAGTCTCAAAAGACACACTCCACCATCTTTTAAACCATTTTTGCCAATACCCTCAAGCTGGTTTATTCATGCCCAACAAGGTCTAGCGGCTTTAGCTCTCTCTCTGGCACTCAACTTTAGTCCCCTTTTGCACAGTGGCAATGCACTAGCATCTGAATTTGATGTGATCAACGAGGGGCCTCCGAAGGAGTCATATGTTTTTGATGATGAGTGCTTAGCCGGGTGACAAGGTCTGATCTGAAGCAGCTATTATCTGATTTGGAGTCAAGAAAGAATGTCAGAATTAACTTCATCACCGTTAGAAAGCTTACTGTAAGTCTTTTGATAGCAAGAAATGGCTTTATTGATCTGATACGCACTGGTTTAGTGTAGTGGGAACATTGACTACCCTGTAAGGGAAAAGAGAAAAAAATGCGGAGTTTAGTCTCTCACTTTGAGTTAAATAATAGGAGCTAAAAGAGGCATCTTGTTGTACATTTAATTGCATCCATGTAACATATAATTAGCAGCATGTTTGTTGAGGTAGTAATGCAGGATAGGAGGATTCTACAATCATTTTCGTTTCTCATTCTCATCATGCAAACAATAAAGCCTAATGTTGTTGATATCAGGGAGACTGTTGGATTTCATCACAAGTTCTCTATTTTATACTGAGCAGAAGTAACATGTGTAAAGAAATTTGGGGGATTGCCATATTGGTAATGAATGTTGAAAACATTAAAATTGCAGAGCAAAGCTGATGCATTTGAGTATGCAGACCAAGTTCTCGAGAAATGGTATCCCACTATCGAAGAGGGAAACAATAAGGGAATTGTAGTGCTTGTAACCAGCCAAAAGGAAGGGGCAATAACAGGAGGCCCTGCATTTATCCAAGCAGTTGGAGAAAATGTCCTAGATGCCACAGTCTCAGAGAATCTTCCAGGTAACATATACTTCCATCTCAAAATTCAAGTTCACAGCTACCGTTCACATTATCTGATGCATCCTCCAGTGGAGCTGGATGGTTTCTACCATGCTATAGCCATGATTAATAGTAGCCTTGAGTATTGAGAAGCAATTAATTTGTAATGTTGGCATAACAGCTCTGAAATTGGGTTTCCCCACAAGCCAAGGTACTAGATTTATCCTTAGTAGCTATAGTGCACATATTAAATCTGCTGCCCTGCATCTGTTTTGCTAGAAAAGGATCCAATCCCTTGG
The DNA here is from genome assembly GCA_037832345.1 of Rhizophora mangle. Lineage (NCBI taxonomy): Eukaryota > Viridiplantae > Streptophyta > Magnoliopsida > Malpighiales > Rhizophoraceae > Rhizophora > Rhizophora mangle. Next base: position 886,024 of record JBAPLJ010001068.1, on the reverse strand, counting down.
GCAGAAGTTTTGGTGGTGTTGGTCATGACATGTGATTCATGCTTATCAGAATTTTCTTTTCTCATTGCAGTGTTAGCCACGGAAGAGAAGTACAACGAAGCAATTTTTAGCACTGCCAAAAGGCTAGTAGCTGCAATTGATGGGCTACCAGATCCTGTTGGGCCAAAGTTTCAAGACAACAAACGCGAATCTAACTTCAGAACCAGGGAAGAGACAGAAGAGAAGAGAGGACAATTTACTATAGTGGTTGGAGGTTTACTTGTGATTGCTTTTGTCGTTCCTATGGCACAATATTATGCTTATGTTTCGAAAAAATAGGTTGTACCTACCATTCTACCTTGTTAGACTTGTCCATGTTATTTGGTTAAGTTTTTTTAAGATAACCTGCGACATGTAATTTTACATGTCCTTCTTTAAGTGGACAATGAGGACCTTGCAATCAGAGGATGAGTACATATGTCTTTTTTTTGGGTCATGAAATTTATAAAGTAACCATGACTGATCTTATGTTCTTTTGGCATTGAAGCACTTAAGAAATAGTAACAGTTTTCAGAACTTAATATCATTGATTGCTGTAAATTAGTATTTTGGCATCAGCCAATGTAGAACAGATGAAACAAATAGTTACAGCACACTAAGGAGTTAGCTCTTCAGAACTTGAGACTGAGGAGGAAAGGCATTTTGTCTGCAAAAGGTGGGTCAGAATATTTTCCGGTGAGTATTTGTGATGCAACATATTGATTGGCAGCCTCTGTGTAATGAATACCATCCCAGTTCACATGCTCAGTACTGTCACCGCATGCTTTGGCTGTGACCGTGGTGCCATTCAAAACCTTCATTTGCCCACAACCTACCCCACTGTCATAGTTCAGTGGTGGCCCTCCATACCCACAGCAAGCCATTATCGGTTGCTCAAATCCTGCAAGTAAAAGTTCACTCATTATCAAACTTGTTTTTGTTTTTCTTCATATTTTTATAGTTCTTACATCAGAAAGCTCAAGACCTAAGAATCTTATCCTCTAGAATTGCACATTGTTGTTTACAGTAATAAGTTGGATTGCCACCAGTAGCAAGACAAATTTTGTAAGCAGACAATGACAAACAACAACCACCTTAACCCAAATCTGATCAGGTTGGCTACATGAATTTTTTCTTATCGTTCTGTTCTAACAAATTTTAGAAGCAGAATTTTAGAATTAATATCATTTAAGTATTTGTGGCATACTAACCATATCGAGAATAATTGGCAATGAGTTTAGATTTTATTGTGTAGATATCAACATAAGTGATATTTGAATCAGTGTATTGGCCCTGTAGCTTTTTACAGAAAGCGTGAAGCTGCAGGTTGAAGAGCTTAGCTGCTTGATTATGATCATCGACACACCCCAGCTCATCAAGCTTGGATGGATCAGTTCCAAACTTTGCAACATTCTGAGGCAAGCATCCGAGAGGACCAGTGTTGTGTATCCAAAAGTTCCTAGCCCCTTGCTCATGTAGATTCTGGTACAAGAAAGATTAATTGATTAACAGAAGGGAATTAAATGCTTCTTCTTCTTAGGCAAGATAGCATGAATGAGAAAGTAAGGGAAAATGAAGAAAGACAGCAGTGCCTGTGAAGCTAACCTTGATCCCAGACTCAAACTCTGTCAAAATGGTTGGAATTGAAGCAACTATATGATCAAATGTCTTGGAATAGAATGCGCCAGCAAGATCATTCTGGCCTATATCGAACATGTATAGCCCTTTACCAAAATAATCCTCTGCTGGGAGGAACTTGTCAAGTGTTCCACCTACAACAATTTGAAAAGCCTTTAAAGTCTAGCTACAGTTCAACCACATTCTTTCTGCCTTTGCAGTTTCCCATAAAACATTTTCTTCCTTATTTTTCCAAAAAGGTAATAAATAGCTTAAGTTCTATATTATCCCTTGTTTATACCTTTGGCTAGCAGCTCAAGGACCCGACCTTTGAATCTGAGGAACTGATTCACTTGAATTCCAAACGAGAAGGGGCAGACAGATGTTGCTGTTGCTGGAAGTATAGTCGACCCTGCGGCTGCAAAGTTGCATCCTTTATGAAAATTTGGCACCCCAATTGAATCCAAATAGGCATTTAAGAATGGTAGATCCATTGCATCCACTGTAAAAAAAAAGCGAGAGAACTTTGTAAAAACAAGAGGACTTTATACTTGAAAACAAAAAAAACAAAGTTCAGATTTGTATAACTCTAAATGCATTGATATTTCAATTTATAAAACGCCCCCCAAAAAGAAAAAATATAAATCGGGAAATAAAATGAAGAAAAACTAGAGAAAGGAAGAATCTTGGAACATATCAATCAACCAATGAACTGTCTCTAAATGTAGGGAAAACAGGGCAATGTAAAAAAGACGAGTTTTACTTAGAAAATCTATAATAAGACGGCCATCACAGTATCTCCCAGATGGTTTTGGAAATGAATGTTCCCATACGGGGGATTGATGCTTTCAATTCCAGCAGCAATGAGGTTTCCAGTATCAGAATTTGAATCACCAAAGTTGAAGACAGCAGGAAAATTGAAGTCTATGCAATGGGTTAGAAGAAAGAAGGAGATGGAAAATAAGGATAGAAATTGGAATACAAAGTTCTCGGTTGCCATGGTTAAGGGAAATCTGTATCAGATGTTGTGATTTTCACAAAAGAAAATAAAAGGAAGAAGATAAAAGAACATGTAGCTTTCAGCTGTTAGTTACCAACAAAGAGAATAGGTGCAAAAAGAAATAGAAAAAGAAAAAGAAGCTATAAGGTGGTGGGTCATTTGAGTGCCTTGAAAGTTTGCTTCAAAATTATTTGAAAAAGAGCCAAAAGTCAAAGTGAAAGGTTCTTCATTGGTTAGACACATGCTTAATATCATGACTTCGTGTCTTTTATCAAGCCTAGAACAACCCAGTTAGACAAGTGAAAATTGCAGCAAAATTAGCCAAAATTGCAGCATAAGTAGCCACTGTACTATCTATTATGAGTCATTTTCTTGTGCATCAAAAACCCTCCCAAATGGGGGGCAAAAAGAAGAGAAACACAAAAAAAAAGCACCACTTGGCAATTTATATTGAGGTTAAAAATGGTGTGACTTTACTGAGAAAATCCACGATGAGACGACCATCACAGAACCTTCCCGTGGGAGTTTTGAAGTGAGTTTTTCCGTAGGGTGGACCAAGTTGAAAGCCTAGGCCAGCAGCCAGGTCACCTGTATCAGAGTTTGAATCACCAAAGTTGAAAACTGCTGGATAATTGAAATCAATGGAATTTGCAAGAGATGATAGGAGGCATGAGACAATGAGAATATTGGAGGCAATGTTGATGGTAGCCATGACTGGTTGCATCTTGCAAATGGAAATCTCAAGGACGTTAAAGACAATGAAATTATAGAAGGGAGTTCCGCGTTTTTACGTGCACGTGAATGTTTGCTTCGAAGCCTTTCATCTTTTGAGCAGCAAAATGATGCCGGAAAGCAACTCAGTATGTTTTTTTTTTTTTTCTCTCTCTGATTTTCTTTTAAGCTTCGTCACATGACAGGATCAAAATGACATGCTGTACACGGATAGTTATACTACCATGACAATTAAATGAAAATTTATAATGTAATTATATATCAAAAAATTAAAAATATGCAAGAGTGACAACCTTGACTCATATTTGAAGTGCGTTGAACTAAATGACGTCCATGCAACCGTAGTTTGATTTTCTGTTTCCCTTTGCTCATCAATCTAGTGACTTGCAAGTACCCATTCAAGGTGCTGAAACCCACCACCAAAAGTAGATGTAATTAAGGAGTTTCGTCCCCGGTAGGCTATTTTAATGCCACTGTGCAAGCAAGGAATTGAATTTCCTTTCCAAGAGGGGCATGCTTGAACCTTATTTCCTCTCCGGTTATACACCAAATTAATTGTCTGTAGTGCACGCACAAGTCGAACAACCTAAAGGGCCTTCGTTCGGCGGCTCAGACAAGTCATTTAGTCTGAGAAATATCACATTTGTACCATTTCATTACTTCTTTTCACCATCTTCAGTTGAGATAATGACCCAACCCATGAAATGAAGAAGTTGAGAAGATATTGAATCGTAGGCATAATGCTTGCTTTTTCTTGTACTGTTCGAAAGCCAGCAGTGTCAAGCATTTAAGCAGTTTATAATTTAGATGCACATGGCATATGACTTGAGTTCCTCTACGCATCACAACATCTTCAAAAGAGGGTCGCCCTCACACTGAGGATTCTCGAGGGCCACTATGTGTTTCCTGAAAGAAGCTGCAGCTTCTTCCCTTTTATGTAACTGTCCCAGTTTGTTGAATGTCATGGCCATCAAGTAGAAAGCTTCCGCCGCCAACTCATGATACTGCCCCAGCAAGAGCAACTCATCAATGAAAACATAGAAATACAAAGCAAATTCAACCAACATAAAAACAACCAGGATAAAGGACTCTTCAGAAGTTGGGAACTCAAAAAAATGTGTTGTAAAAGCCAAAAAGACTATTGGATTTCAATATGAAATCCATCAGAATTCAGACCAGAGGAACTCCTACACTTGGCCAATAATCGCAAGCTATCAAACAATCAAGGTCAAAACATTAACTTACCTCCAGCACTTCAAGCTCATCAGAGGCTTGCCTCAAAGGATCTAGCACGGCCTCGGAATCTTGTAAAACTAGAAAAGTTGGGTGGCAGGGATATATGAACATAATTAGTATAGTTGAATTTCAACTTAAAAGTACTTGATGCCAAAAATGAAAAAAGGGTAAAAGCATGCTCAGAAGGAAAAACATAACAGAAGAAAACATGCACATATCATGACATGTATAAAGAAGATGATTTGCACAAACCTACACAGATTGCAATGCCAGAATTACGACTAAAAATGCAGCACAACCTCAAAAAACCAAACAAATGATTTGTAAGAAAAGCAAAAGCTATTGGAAATGACTGGTAACGAAACCAAAACTGAGCACATGATCCACCAGGCCTAAAGCAGGTAGAATAAATTATTTCTGTTCCTGGTTCACCTATACCCCAATTTTCTGCCCCTCTCATTTCTCCTCACTAAATATATTGGACAAAATAAGTAGAGTCAGACCTAAGTAGCTTGGGTCAGATAGATAACATTTAGCTTCAGCAATCTGAGCCCTGGCACGGAGCTCCAGACCTCCATGACCAAGAATCATAGGAAAAGCCCCATGTATAAGGTTTAAGGCCCTCTTTGCATGATTTGATCCCAGTGAGAGCCACAACTCTGCCAGGGTGAGAGTGGCTGATGCCTTGAGAAGATCCAAGTTAAATGTCTGGCAAAATGAGAGACTTGCCAATACATGTGGAAGGCCCAAAACAGCATTTCCTGATTTCTAGTGACAAAAAAATGAAAGAAATTTTATCAGTAAATGATGTATGCTCAAGATTAAAAAAAAAAAAAAAGTGTTCAAAAATTGAGGATCTGTACATTTAAAGAACTGCATTATCATATGAAGCATTAAATTATCTATGGAAGCTTCATCCACAAAAATACAGTAGGAAAATTGAAGAAGTGTTCAATATGTTAATAACACTTATACAAACTTCTATATCCCTGTTGAAAATTTTTTGAGACTTTAATTTAACAAGATAGCGATTTCAATTGCAATCTAGCTTAATCTCTCATGGTGTCAAATGTTGTACCTTATGAATTTCAGCAAGCAGAAGAAGAACAGATGCATTTTCAACCTGCATATTGAACTTGTAACACATGCAAAAGAGAGAATGTGCAACAGCTGCTGCCTGGAAAGAACTTTGTATCACGATTAATGGAAAAACAAAGATATACAAAGATAAGCACAAGACAACATAGTGTAAGGCACAACAAATTGGATGAGAAGAAAATCTGTCAACAAATAAATAATTTCTAGAGAATCATCAATAGCATTCATAATTTTCATCAACATGACAACAATTGCATGATTCATTTTAGCATAAAAAATACCATATAAATTAAAAGGTAAAGAAATCAATCCATTGAGCAAACCTGGCTGAACTGGTTTGCTGCGAGTAATGTACGAGCATGGCGAAAGCTTGCTTCTATCTTCAGTGACATGTCCACCCCAGATACAGGTGATGCCAAAACTCCAAGCTCATCACATACTTGTTGTGCTAGCTTCAGATTTCCTCTGAATAAGAAAAAATACCTTAACTAAAATGCTATAAGAGGTTTGACAGTGGAAAGTGTCAAGTGTGAAAGCTGACCGATGTAATGCACAGTCATGGATCAGCTGCAGTTTCAGTGGCAAGATTACTGATCTTGAAACAGATATAAACTTCTCTTCTGCTACTTTAAGGGCAGAAAAGGCCTCTGAAGGCAGAGATGAAAAATGAAAAGGATTACCAAAAGAAGAAAGAAGCAAAAATAAGAAGGCCAATATGTTTCAAATAAGCATCTCTCAATAAATTTATGCGACGCTATCTGAAGGTGTTGAGTCATCCAATCTGACCTTTGTATCCTTGAAATGTTGCTAAGTGCTGGATGAGCTTTGCATGTGCTAATGCTGCATCAGATGAACTACAGAGAACCAATACAGATTCCACATCATTTCAATAGAAAGTAAAGTGCAAGAACAAACGTCAATGTAGAAAACTCATTATGAGTAACAAAATAATGAAAATTTTATTGATACTCCTAAAAATTACCTTGAAGTATCAGCAAAGCAAGTTGCATAGACCAATGCATTAATTCGAGCAAGTGGGGCACTGTTAATGGAAGTAAACAAGTCAAAAAAGAATGGTCTAAAAGAGATAAAAGACACTCAAGTTAACATATAAGGACAACAAGTCCTACATTTACCTTCCATACATCTCCCAAGCAGTGGCTCGAAGCAAATACGAAGAACCTACTAATTGCAAAACAGATCTGGGAATTGAACTTGGCTGTGCACAAAACTGATGAGGATTAGAAATACTTCCAGGTTCATTATCCTGGGTTACCAGTGAACCTGATTGTTTCAAAAAATTGTTAAGCCATGAAGTCATAAAAGCTCCGTCAGTTGTCACTATGGAGATCTCAGAGCTGAATTCACTAATCAAGTGAGAGCACAATCTTGTTTCCTGCAAAGATGTAAGGAGAAAGGAAAATAATTAGCTGCAAGATGCAGTACTTCAAAATGTAAGTTGGGCAAAGCATACAGTGGTAATCAGTAATTCCACCAATTACCTTGCAAACACTGATTGGACATGTCCTGAATTTCATGGAAGCTTTGGGACCAAATGATAGTAATGGTCTCTGCACATGCTGCATATGATGATACAAGAAACCCAAGACATTATCAACAATCAAAGGTTACATATCCTCACTGCATCTGCATGTAATTTGATAACATCAGAGATAATCAGAATAATTTCAGGGTACCATTCATGACTTCATATTAAATACTAGCACTTTTCTTGTCCAACAAACTACTACTTTTCTGTAGTAGCAGAACAACCCAGATACTAGGATACCTATCCTTATGCCACAGATGCATTTTCTTAAAAGCAGTACATCAATGTACCTCTCAGTAGAGATAGAAGAAATACAACTGACATGAACAAACTCAAACAAGAACAATTACCCACTCACAATCATGATTAACTCCACTAAATTCAAAGAGGCCTTAGTCCTGAATTTAATTAAGGTCAGCTATATGAATCTTTTTCAAACATTCTGTTCTATTGTGAACTAAACTAATTGTTAAGAGAAGTAGCTACATATCCTCTCTAATCATAATCATGCCTACATCCTATCCATAAATAGTTTGCAAAACCCAGGAAACATTAAAGATGTTGGTAGTCTATACAAAAACAAGTTTAGTATTCTAACCAGTAGATCAAACTTTGCCATTGCAAGATGATTGGAAGCAACCAATCTTTTCAACTTTAAACTTTCAGCTCTTTTCAGAGAGCCTCTCAAAAGAACAAATAACTGTTGCTTGTTAGAAAGAGAAGTCCCCATGCTGGTCAGAGATGAGTGGGATTTTCCAAGTATTCCAGCTGTACTTGAGCTACCAACTTCAGACAATAAGTTGCAGATAGCCGCTAAAGTATAAGCAAGGCAGCTATCATTGCTTTGCTGCAAAAAGATGGTATGATCAGGCATCATTGCAGAAACAGTAACCGAAATGAGAATCACAAAGCAATATCTCTAAATCCATTTGGCAGCAAAAGAATTTGGAAAAGATATAGTAGCAAACAATTCACCACTTAATTGATCTACCATTGTCCTTCCACATTTTATCCAACGGAATTCACTAAAAATGTTTCACCATATCTTTTTAATTTATCACACCACATGGACAACATGATTATACAAGCTCTTGTTGAGGTTATAGGGCATTTGCGCTCATGGTCACTTTGAGGAACTAAAATATTAGGCCATAAGGTTTCATTATTTTCTGCACCTATCCCTATCCATTAGTCCACATTCAGTCAATGCCACCAACAGAGTGACACTGGAAAAGACAACACCAGTGAGTTTTAAATTACAAAGAATATGTTTCTTTATTCAATCTTGAGGCATTATGATTAATTCTTAATAAAAATTAACCAAAGACTCAACTGCACAGAACGTCAGCACAGAGAATGCTCACTCACATTATTAAGGTATCCTTAAAAACATTGCAGAGGTTGTATATATGCATAATTCAATTAGAGTTTTAGGACAAGCCTCAATTCTAAGTTTGTCATGGAACAACACATCCAATATACTCAAATACAGAAGATTGCCTTGCATATACATGTTTGAAGGTGAAAAAAAGAATGCCAAGTAAAGTGTGACAAATATGAATAGATTGTTTTTGGTAGATACAAATATGAAACAGATTACCTGCTGTGAAACACGGAGCGCTTCAATTAAAACCTGAACATTAACATACAAAAATATCACAAAACAGAAAGGATCACAGAGATAGAAAGTAATAATGACATTGCTTTAAATGAAAAACAGAAACCTCAACTCTTCAATTGAAAGACTCAGGCCAGACTAATAAGCCTTAGGCCGCTTGCCCAACTGGATGTTCATGTGGATAAAGTCCAACCTCTAGAATACTAACAGGATAAAAGAACAGCATCTCTCTTTTTATCAAATAATAGCCCTTGTCCTGGTGCATACCTCCAAAGCTTGCCTAGGATGGCCAAAGTGGCAATGCATCATCCCCAAACATAACAAAGCAATCTCATATCTTTCGGGGATATTTGATGAAGAAGAAGGAGCAAAATCCAATCCCTCTGTCCCTGCACTTTGAAGATGAAATTTATCAAATTAGTCAAGTTTTTCAGCCAAAGCATACACTAAGCCAATCTGAGATAAGAGTGTTGCTCCAGATTGTTCTAGCAAGATGGAATCTCTTGTATGGGAAATTTTTGTTCAATTCAAAGATTTGCTTTAGTTAACTGTAAATTGGAAGTAACAAAAGCATGTATCAACTGGGGAACTGCCCAAGAAAAAAAAAAATAGACCAACAAATCAACTGGGGAACTTCCAGTGCTAAGGAGCAAAAGCACATATAACATGACTTTGGCTCAACGATCATGTCCTTCAATCTATCTTCTCTTATCAAGACAATAATTGTTATAATAACTTGCATGTAATAGTAAAAGAGACCTAATTAAAAACAAATGAGAATTGCTAAATGCAAGCTATAAACACATAGGCTTCCATGATCTCACTAGAGTTGTTAAATGGAGAGATATCATTCAAATTCCAATACACTTCACAGCTAACATCAAATGTGAGAAGGATCTAACCACAATGGAAATCAAATAGCACCCCAAACCACAGCAGAAGTCAAACAGCACACCAATAAATTATATGAAGGACAGAATATGTTGGTTACCTGTAATCAAAGTAGCAATGAAGATTCTCCAAAGCAGCAAAATAATCATCATGATAGAGGCTATTCAAATAACGTAAAAAATGAACCTGTATCATTACACAATGCAGACCCCAAAATTAAAACATTGCAATGTATCCATGAAATGTTCATCAATTGTCATACACATGCTAGCTTACGCGATGCAGCTCAGGAGCCAATCTTTTAATTTGCCCCAGAATAAGCTCAAAAGTATTCAAAGAGAAAGCACTGCTATGCCTGCCAAAAAAAAAACAATAACATCAGCCTAAACTTTCCGAAAAGTAAGAGGAAAAACAAAACATCAATAATGGTAGATATCTAAATATAAAGCTTACTTTTCAATTGCATAAGCTTGTTCCATTAAGTACCCATGTACCTGCCAGTTTGTTCGCAGGAATATCTCATTACAGGAATCAAAGTCTCTCAATGATGTTCCCACAGGATGTACATATGCAGATGCTTGACTACCTTTTTCACTGCGTTTGGATCTTGGTTCGGGAACAATGTCAATATCTGCAAGTTCAATTTCTCCAGGCCATTATTCTGGTGATAATAACCTTACAGCATCAAAAAATGAATCTCAAAAGGACATGAAAACTCTTGATGCATAGAGCTTGGCATGATAAATTAAAGAAAGATACTCAAAATTGTAGTTCAAGAGGATGAATAGTATGAACATTATGTGACCACTAAATAAGTTAACCGGATTGTAAAAATGCAATTAGCAAAGCGACATTCAAACATCAAATGCTTCCATTCCTCCTAGTTCTAGTGCATATTTTGAGAGGAATATGAGTAGAGGATAACAAAATCATCAGAATACAGTGAAAGGAGTTTTGTGTCAACCATGTGTGGCAACATGATTATAGTGAACCAATTCCTGCATTGGTGAAATGATACCTTCGGCTAAAGCAGAAAATGCTTTCAGAGCATGAAGATGAAATGAAAAACCTTCACTGGCTTGTTTTCTAGCTTCAATTTCTTCATTAACTTTTCCAAACACAAAGTTCTCTAGTTCCATGTTCTCATATTCTGATGAGGCCTCCATATCATTACCAGTGTCATCCAAATGATGCAACTCATATGGCAGGCAACTTGAGAGGGCTTCTTTACGATAGATCCCTACATTCGTCAAAAGATGGCACACACCCTGCATTAAAATCCATATATTAAAGCCCGGACAACAAGTGCAACAAGTTTCTAGGAAATTCAACCAGTTTGACAGATTCATTTTCCCTTGAGAAACAGGAATTTGAAAGGATCCATTTTCAATGGAAGTTGAATGTATCGGAAAAGTGGCAATATCCTAAAACCTTGAGAACAAGTTGAACTTAGATCATAAATTACAGTTCCCACAAGTCAGTGACTTGGATCATAACCTCAAGATAACCGTGACAAGAATTAAAAGAGCCAGGAATACCTCAAAAGACAACAGGCTAAAGGCAAGTAAGCAACGTCGAAGAAACAAACCCAAGTGGCTATTCGGTTCCAAAAAGATTTGATTATCTTCCATTACAACAGAATCAGACCCCGCAAGAATCCCTGCACAACACAGAATTCACAATCTTCAACTAATTCAACAGAAAACCAGAAATAAAAATGCGCGCGCTTGCACACACAAAAATTAAAGACTACATAAACAGCTTACCTCGCAGTTCACTAAATAAGTTGAACAAATCGTCGGGCGAAGCCAAAGAGGAAACCCTACTCGTCAAATGATCAATCAACCAATGACCCAAGGCTCCCCCAATTTCCCTCAATTGATTGACAAGATCTTTGAAGCCGCGGGTCCAAGTAATCATCGCATGACTGCAAAATCAACTCAAAAACAAATAATCAAATAATTAAAAATAATCAACCACTCAGATGGAAAACATGGCTGCTGTTCTGTAGTACCTTGGTGAGAGCCAAAAGGTATAAGCCGAGGCGGTTGTGCTGGGCGACGGAGGCGAACGGAAACGGCAAGTTTGATTGCGCCGGGAGGGCGTACATTTGGAGGAGAATGCAGACGGAGACCTTGTGCGGCGTCACTCTAAATCCACCGGCGGCAGCCATTTCTTCAATTTTTGCGTGGGATTTTTCTTTTTTTCTTTGGATTCTTGAAAATGTTTGATTAGGGTTCTTGCGAATCGTGACGGGCAATCATCTTTTCCAACGGTAAATCCGAAGCGGGGAACGACGCCATTTAAAATGTCACAGACTTTTCAATCATCAAAATTAAGGAACAAAAAAAAAATAAAAAAAAAAATCCAAACCGAGGTCAGTAAAATATTTTTCTGTAATTTTTTTATTTTTATTTTTATTTTTGTTTTCAACAAACTAAAAAATATAATAAATAAAAAATTAATATTTTTTAAATAACTTGAGATAAAAATAAGAAAAAAATTATTTTTTTTATTTTATTTTAAAATTATAAAAATATTTTAAAATTATAAAATTAAAAAATAAAATATATTTTTTATAAATATTTTTTTATAAAATTTATTTTTTAACAATGAGGTATTGGGCAGTGATTTTGGAGGGGACCCACAAGCATTTTACCAGCCGGCTTTTTACTCCCGTCGATTTTTTCAACCTCCACAACGGCAATAAATAGGAGACTTTCTTTGAGCGTTCTCATGGCCTTTCACTCCGTGACTTGCTACTTGGAAATCCCTGCACCTGGACCCACAAATCCAATTTCTCGTAAACACCGTATTGCTAGAAAGCGCGAGCCAAAAATCTAGGATTACAAAAGATGGAGAATGCCCCCCCATGCTTACCTCTAAATCATTCAATTCATTTTTATTTTTATTTTTATTTTTATGTTTTTCATTGCTGGACTTTACTTTGCTCTAAATGGTTCTGGGGTTCTATAGTTTAATTGCACCTGCTGGTCTTTGTGCATATTTGATTGACAAGACAAAAGCATTAAATCATTGTCTTAAACAAACTTGCATGAGAACCTTGACTCACCCTTTTGGTCATTTGAATGTGTTAAATGTTTGTGTCTTGTGTTGGTTATTCTTTTAACTGGTTTTGCCTCGTTGGATTAGAATTCAGAGGAACATGAAGGATGATTTGTGGGTGAGAGATCATCCTGGAAACCCGTGACCGAAGACCGTGGCAATCGGCCTGGGGCACTGGCAGGTCACACCTGTACCAAGGTCGGGAAGAAAATGTTAGGTCTATGGTGGATGGAATGGAAGCAGATTGCTTTCCAGGAATCCATTTTTATGACTCAGGTCTTTATTCATTATTATTTTTTTTTTTTTTTGTCTTACAAGAGGACAGAAAAGTTTTCTTACCCAATTATATAATTGTTATTCTTGCTTTAAATTTATCGTTGTGTTTAGTTTCCCAGACTTGACTTCTCCTGCTGCTGAGGGACGCGGACCTGAATGTCGGTCTGGACACGCCGCAGCTCTTGTTCTCGGTGGTTACCCTGACGGAAAGTATGGTTGTAATAACATGCATGTCCTGGAGACAGGTCAGCATAATTTCAGTCCAGCTTTTTTATTAGTATGTTGTTGTTTCCCTGAAACCTGTGACACTCACGATGTATAGAAAAGCTGAAATGGCAGATGACATTGACACACTGGGCCCCGTCCAGAGTTCAGATCCTTCCACACGTGCTCCGTTCACAATCAAAATCGTCGCCGCAATCGCCAAAGTGATCTCGAATGAGTGCGAGGGAGTACGGCTCCAGTTCCATTCCCTGCGGTGCTCTCTCTCAACTTCTCTTCCCCGCGTTTGTGTTTCTACTGGGAGAATTCTGAAATTCATTTGTATTAATAGTCAGTAGTTGTAGAGTGAGACAGACAGACAAACCGACTCCCAACTGTGAGATCCAGATTATGAATTTCCGCACTAGATGAGAAATCGTATTTTCTTGCTCTCAGCCTGACTTGCGTTGGGTTATCATTTAATTCGGATTATTAGAACAAAAATATAATTTTGTAGAGAATTATTAGTTTATTAATTCTCTAATATATATTATATCATTATTTTTTTTATTTCTAAAAAATCTCTTAAAAAAATAGAGTTATAATTTACTCATTCTTATCTTTATTTAATTTTTTACCACCGAATTTAAATAAAATTTTTTCATACTTAAACTTTTAAAATAAAAAAATATATTTAATTATTAATTAAGTTATCATTAATTAAGTTATCATTTTAATAATAAAATTTTTATACTTAATAATTAAGAAATTGTCAATATCATTTCAATTTATTTTTAAATCAAAACATTTGGAAAGTGTGAGATCGTCACCCTATGCTATTTTAAAAATAAATTATTAAGAAAAGAACATTCACGCAGTTTTCTCTCCGCAGTTTTTGCCAGTGGCTCCAGCTGAAAACAGCAAGGAACTTGTAGGATGTCATTGGCATGGGTTTTAAAGGGCTTCCATTAAAAGTCAAAAGGGTCTGCCGTTTGAACCCAGTCGAGCCCATTGGCCTATTTGGGTTAATAAAAACTGAAATAGGCCTCTGTCAATTGGGCATGTTCTTCAATCCTTGTGAAGGTGTAAGTGGTGAAATCATTACATCAGATCACTCAAAACAAAGCCATTTTTATGCAGCAGCCATTGATGCCAGCAAATGTTACCATCTCAAGAATAAGGTTAATAAAAATGCTTAAAATCCAACTCAAGGCTGTTTATGTTCATTCATCTAACTTTAGACATTGATTTAAAATTACTCGCCTACCCAAAGTTAATATGAGGGAGATTTATTCAATTTTAATAACATTAAAATGTTGAATTTTTTTAAGAAAAAATTGAATAAAAAGGATTAAAAATGACATTTAATTGTATGTTACAAGTGTAATAAAATAAAAAATAAATAAATAAATAATGATATATGTATGCAGGGAAATGAATTTTCAGCCAGCAAACATGACATAAAGATATGATGAATTGCTCTCCTAATGGAGCAACATTAAAATTCCATCATCATAAATCACAAGGATAGCATTGAATGAAGGCTGGCCGGGGCCGCCCAAGTTCTTACCACCAATCAATATCGGTGTTGAGTTGGGGTCTTTTGTCTGTTCTCCTTTGTTTTATTTTCTGATGCCAAAGGAAGTCATCATTTGTTATTGTCTCTTAGTATTATTTTCTGTTTGTAATTTTCTTTCTTCAACAAGCTCAGTCCTTTTGAACTCTTCTTGTTGCCACATCTTCTTCCGCCAAAGAAGAAAAAAAAAGCAAGCACTCAATTGACTGTACTATGTGAGTCTCTGAAACACACAAGGGAGGGAGAGAGAGGAATCTTTTCCAAGCCATGGCGTTCACTAGAGTACAAGGACGTAAAACAGATTGAAGGACAGGGTCGTAGAGTTAGAATCTTCCAAAACAAATGCCGGAGGCCACACCTCAGCTCAAGTGTATTTTATAAAATAAGAACATGGTCCAGTGAAGCCATGGCTATGCAGGCTTAGACCCTTCTGCGTATGTACATATATACGTGCACACACTGCGTGTATATTAGCAGCCAGAATCGAACACGTGAAAGTGAAACATATTTGGCATTACTGGGTGAAAACTTTAGCTTTTACCAAGGCACGTATGGTTGATAATCAGCCGGTCCACACGTGAAGTTACATAGCAAGAAGCGACCTCCCCAATATCATTTTATATTCACTTATTCATGGTGAGTAGTTCCAATTCTCTGAGTCTGCTATGAAAGCCCCAAAGTTTTAAGCAAGTTCAGCTTTATTTTGAAGCTTGACCCTAAAAGGGCCTTTTACTTTCCTGTAGATTTGCCTGTTTTCAACAATCTTGGCAGATCGATTTTACAGTATCATTACATGGAATTGCTTTGTTCCTTGGAGTTAAAATGGGATCTCACGTAACATTGCAAACGTCGCAGTCTAACAAAAAGCCCCTGTTACGTTATCGAATAGTCCCATGTTTCAACAAATCCAAATTCAGCATCTACCAATCCAAATCCTGAACTCTAGCTGCCATTAAGCACACACATTGCAAAATTTTCACTTGTCCTTCTAATCAAGTTCGAAGTCGTGGACTTTATTTACATTCTGTTCTCTTAAAGGGCAAACAATGCCCACCAGCGTATTTGCTTTTTGCCTTGGGATTCGACAGTGAATATTGGAAAATTTTGTGGGCCTAGAATTAGTAATACACAAAAGATTTTGATTTGATGCCACATGTATTACATCATACCTATTCTAGGCTTTTATTTAAGGATGCCTCATGAATAAAGCATAGTGCCATCATATTTTGGTCTAGGCACCTTTTTGGTTCCTCTTGCATATAATAAAGATAACGTATCTTTCAATGTACTATTCAGAAAGGGAAAACAAAAAAAAAAAAAAAAAAAAAAAAAAGATAAAAATTCAGGAAAAGTAGAATGCAGAGAAGCAGAGGAAGTTTGGCTATTCATGGCAGCCTTCCCTGTATTTTTCACCCTCGTGGAGGCTTCGAAAGCTCTTCTTTGAGAGTTTCGATGGCCAATTTCTTCAAGTACCTTGTTTAAGTCTTCTTGGAAGGTTAATGCTATCAATTAGAGTTACTTTAACTTCACTTATTCACTTATTTACTAGTTTAAACTTTTGAGTTGAATCATTGTTTCGATTCAGCAACATAACAAAATGGACTTGCATCTTCTGAATTTCATTTTCATTACCGAATAATTAAATATTGGTGCCATACAGGTAAGAAGATCCTGATTATGTTAATTAATCAAGATGGTCGACATATTTGAATTGCAGTGAACTCAACTGCCGTGGCCCATTTGACAACAATACACTACTACGAATTTGCTCATTATTTTCAGTGAAGATGACATAGTGCAACGTTATGACAATCAAGCCACAAAAAAAAGAAAAAAAAAAAAAAAAAAGGGTTAAATTGACTGAACATCTACGAATGGTTGGTAACTACGCCCCAAAAATTCAAAAAAGAAGAGCAAAGGTCAAAGAAATTTCCAAAGAAGAAACAAAGACCTCCAAAATTCCCCCAGCAGAATCATCATGCGGTCACCAATATGGAATGGGAGGACATTAGTTGGAATTGGAATGCAGCTTTCAGAGGCAGCCATGTAATTAAACGAAATGGACACACATGGTGTGTGAAGGCAAAAGAAGAAAGACAATTACAAAGGAAATTGGAAGGCTTTTTTCAGTTCAAGATGAAGTCTTCTTGAATCCTACCTAGCATCTGATACACAGCTGTGGCAATCTCATCCCCTGAAGTCAGCTTACAATCATCTTCTATCTGCGTTAAAAACCACCATAAAAGTTCAAAACTTTGTTGGGAATTTCCCCCTTAATGTATTCAAAAAACCAATTTTCATTTTTTGTTTTTTTGATAAAACCATCTAACAAACCTTGACACTGATAGAGTAAAGAACAACTTGATCCACTGTAGAGACATTCAGGTGAAGGATAGTGAGACGCATGCTATTCAAACCAGATAACACCTTAAGCAGCTGCTTTGGCAGCCTTTTTGACCTTATTTTGAGGTTTGCATGGCTCTCCACAACGGTCACTTGTATATCAGCTATGGCAGTTGATTGAATCAAAACACCCACTGCATCGTTTGCGGGATCCGAGTTGTCACAGCCAGTAGATAAACTTGTTGATGAGTACTGAGGAAACGTGAAAGAGTCAGAGAAAGGTAGCAGCGAAGAAGGATCATCGCCATCAGATTTTGCCTTGATTTCTTTGTGGGCACCAAGCAATTGCAGACGTTGCTCTAGCTCCTTGACAAAATTAATGGCGCCTCCAATGATTGACGCTTGATCACCCTATTGAACACATAATAGCTCTCTTGAGTACTTTGTTTTAAAGGTATTAGAGACTACGATACTGAGAATCGAAATCGTTCCTGCGTGTTCCTCACTACCACTTAAACCAAAGATTGTTTGGTACTCTCTTAGGTACCTTGAAAGCAGATTATCATGGTTTAACAATAGACATGAAATGGATTGAAAGAAAGCAACTTTTGAAGCCCTGTAATCATATCAAACATTAAGTCAAGTGAGGGATATATGTACCCTTTGAACGTAAGAGTCAGGCATCAAAGATCGAAGAACAGAGAGATACTCATTCATTTGTTTCCTTCTATTGCGCTCTACAGCAATGTGGGTCATCCTTTGATTCTCAATCTCCTCTTTGTTCTTTTTACTCCTGGATCGCCGTCTCTTTGCACGACCGGAAGGCAATTGATCATTAGCAGGAGGAGTACTGTTTAGTCCACTTGATGGGGTGATGGCATGTGGGGTCGGTTTATTTTGGTGCACTAGTTCGTTGAAATGATGCAGCATGGAAGATGGTAGTGGTGGCGTCGGTGAAGAGGCGTTCCAATCTCCCTGAGGGAAATTTTCTGCTTGGTTCCCGTGAAAGCCAAAGGAGACAGCTTTTTCTACCTCTACTGCTGCTTCTTTTTGATCTAGGCCAAAGTCATCATAGGCCCAATTCCCTCCCAGCAAGTTACAGGGTTCTCTGCCGCTGTGACCAAACAGGTCCTGTTGAAACACCACTGCCTCCAAAGCCATCTCCCTCCCTCTCTCTCTCTCTCTCTCTCTCTCTCTCTCTCTCTCTCTCTCTCTCTCTCTCTCTCTCTCTCTCTCTGTGATGAACGGACTTCCTTTGTTTTAGGCGCAAGGCATGGCAAAAGAGTAAGCACTGAAAACCCCAAAAGAAAGCAGTTCTGCTTTTTGGGTGTTGGAAGCTTTTTAAAGGCCTTAAAGAGAACAAACCAATCTATACAGCTTATTGCACGTGAAATAATATTAATTTATCTGAAAATCTAACAATAAATTAATCCCCTGTTTTGCTTTTGTTTAGAATGAAGCAAATGAGTTAATAAATCAATTTTGTCTGAAAAATCTCTCCACTTCGATGTTTTCAATGAAGTAGATAACAAAACCAACACCTGTCGTTATACATAAAAAAAGAAAAATTACTTTGGTATAATTGAAAGGTTACAGAATCGAATCTAAAAAAATAATAATTATTTTTTTTTTTTTGAGTACCTTTTCTCAAACCTTATAATAAGAATTTGTGAAAACGTCATTTTTTAAAATTTTATTAAAAACAAGAAATCACATAAAGAAACAGAATCGAGGCAATGTTTGATATTGATATTGGGTGCATCAAGGTCCCCATCAGCATACATTTTTTTGTCTTTTCTATTTTTTTGAATGACACTGGAAATTGACTCCATGGAGCCCAATTGACAAGGTCACAGACAGTGGAAGGGACAAAACCCATACCTTAACTAGCAAAAGTTCACCAGAAATACTGAAATGATCCAATACACAAATGTTGTAGAAATTGGAATATAGAAAATTAATATACCCCATCTCCGAGAATAAAAAATTTCCTTAACCAATAATTCCAATTAATTACATTTCCAAACAAAACATTATAACAAAATAATAATAATAATAATAATAATTTTATTTCCAGAAGACATTACAACAATTGGTTTGTTCCATAGCAAAGCACTCAAGAGTATCACTAAGGATTGATTCCATGTCTAATTTTTCGGTATGGTATTATAGTAATGAGCATCATCGAACCAGTAAGTCAAATGGGATAGGCGCATGCCTCTCATTTTCTCCATCAATGAAAAGGCTTTCCACCCGGAAGAAAATCAGGGAAAAACCAAAAAGGAATAATAATAAAAAAAAAAAAATGCCAAAAGGCAATCATGGAGGAGAGTGATGCACGCGCCGTCGGGGACACCGTGGAAGAAACGAGGGCATCGTCATTTGGTAATAATACGGTCGGATGTACGATTCGTTGAGATTTGCGAAATTGTCTGACTAAGAGATACTCGGTCTCTCGTGTGCGTGCGTGCGTGCGCGCGTGTGTGCGTGAGGCTGAGATAGATAGCAAATAAATAAATAATAATAAAATAAACATAAAAGGCAGATCGCAAAAGAGCCCATAATAGTATTGCACTACAGAGCTTTGGATTGTCAGATGGACATGCAACTTTGGATTTTGGAAAACTCCATGTGACAATGTATAATACAAACAAAACAATTCATGCAATAATATTACTTTTTTTTAAAAAAAAAAAATTGTGGACATAATTGTCATGCACAATTGTACATAAATATACATTTTATATAATTGAAATTGCTTGAGTCGTGCGTTATTTTACCACAAGCTTCAATTTCCGTTTCCCAATACCTACTGTAAAGTTGCACACCCCCCCCCTCCCCCTTTTAGTTTTAGCAGCTCCAATAATGCAAATTCAAGATCCCTCATTTCAATGAGACATCCTGTGACTAGTTTGTCTAATTGCTAATACTTCTGTGAAACTTTCCCTGTTTTCAATGCTAGTTTGGAGGCATCAACCTCACCGAGCTTTCCTATATTTTCATGTACATGCACTTGTAATGTTAGATCAAGCTTGCTTTTGCTTGTGGGGTTGGGGGGGGGGTGTTTCTAAGTTATTATAAAATTGTATTACCAAGAAAAATTCAAAAGACCATATTGGCAATGGAACTCAATTAACTATTTGAAAGTAATAGATTAATCACTTCGCGTTACCCCCAATCCCACATAGTCTCATCACAAGCATTTCTGTGAAATAAAACAAATTGTCTCATCATCTTCAACAAAACGTCCAGGAGCGACTAAAAAGAGGTATATCCAAATTGGCTCTACTTGAGGAGTGTATGTCTATTGTCGTTAAGCAGCTAGGATCAGAACCATGTATTCTAATTAAAAGAGTACAAGTCCATCCTTGCTTCCACCTTTACCCATTTACAAAACTGTGGGCGTCTTGTCTTGAATATTATACACGAAACTAATAATTGATGGGTAAGGTGCTTCCTAGTTATAACCTTCTGCAGCAGCCAATGACATCGTATGCCTAGACCCCATGTTTCAACAACCAAACACATGGCTTATGCTTGGCATTTTGTGCATTCCTCTCATACGAAGGCATGCAATCAGATTTAGGCAGTACGACATTTGGCACATTATTTTCCTTTTTCTCTTGACAAACTAAGAGAGTCATGTCCGCAATTATCGACGTAAAATATGTCAAAAAAAAAAAGTTTGTACTCACTACAGTGGAACTTGATGAACTTAAAACCCTTTTAATTAGAGATCAAATTAACGAGGTCTTAATCATCTAAATATTAGCATCAGGACAAGGCCAACAAGGTAAATGTAATGTGCTGTGCTAGACCCATGTAGAATGGACAAAGCTACGAATTTACTTTAAAATAGCATTACCAGGATAATATTATTGCATCCGCAAACCACTTATGGTTTGCACAGAGACAAAATGCAAACCGAGGGCTGTATAGATTGAACGCGTGGTCTCCCTGAGGTTTGCCTAAAAGGGAGTCTCTATCATCAAAGATATCATTTCATCCCTTGTCTCTCCCCGTGACATTTCAGCCAGCGTCTGTGTAATGAAGCTATGTGGAGCACTTTCATTGACTATTCAATCCTCATGAGTCCATTGGCAAATCATTCGTGTCAAGTTGGGGGATTTATTCCAAATAATCTCTTGTGGTTTTTTTGACCTCGAGAATCTGATTGCTTTAACTCGAGAAATTGGATTGAATAGCACACTCTGCCAACCACAACAGGTTTTATGGGGTGGCTTGCTGGGTCTTTAAGCGTTTTCCCTTGTCAATCTTGGCTGTCATTGTAACTTGGACTTTGTGAGCCTTTCACTGTCGTTCTTGAAGGGGCATGAACAGCAGATACAAGTCCCCAGAAATAAAATGACAAAAAGATACAAGGAAAGGAATATTTCCAGCCTCTAGATATTAGTCCTGCTTGATGATGACAATGTCGATGTCTCTTCTCGCAGCCAAGATATGCGCCAACCACTTCCTTTTTGTGTATCTTTCCGTCTAACAACATTAGATTATATAGATTTACACCAAACAAATAAATTAAAAAAAAAAAAAGGATTATGTTGATAGAGACCATAAATAAATGTATTGCTATATGAATTACTATCATATCACTTCATAATCTCAAGAAAACGCATTTGCCTCCAATACGTTTGATTTCCATCAGTCATCATCATCATCACCACCATCATCATCATCATGAAATCACGTCTTGCTTGTGGTGTCAATGACATATGGTGAACGAAAAATAGTTAGAAAGTGTAGTCTACATCATTGAATAGGAAAAAAAAAAAAATGCAGAGACACAGATTGGAAATGGGGGTGGACACAACACGAAGAAATTGTTAATAGAATTATATTGGAGACTTGAGTTGATGAGTTTGACCTCAATTCAAATATATTTTAATGAAAAATTATTATTATGTCCTTGATCATGTCCATGCTATGTGTTGACACAGTCCATTTTTGATTTATACTGGTAATAATCAGACATGTCGCCACTCTACTATTGATGGATGCTCATCATGCCCGTGACCATGTCATCATTAATGCGAGATTAGAGAATTTAGTTTAGGATTGACTTTTATAATTGTACATGCTTAAATCATAAAAACGAAATCGGCATGAAATGAGGGAAGGGCCTGGCTATATCTTCATTGCCCTTTTTGGCAGTAATGGGGCACACTGGAAAATCATTACTCAAGTCATTAACCCTACACCAAAGTGTTAAACGTTATCATTGGAATGAAGCTCAGCTGATTAGTATGCGTGAAGCATTGGATCCTACAACAAAGAAAAAATCAATGCAAATAGCCAATGACTTGTGGGTACGTTGAAAAAAAAGCTTGCAACTTGTGGGAATTCGAGCGAGTTAGTATTTGAACCTAATGTCTCCCAAAAACCCTTCCTCTTGTGGTCAACCGTATTAATCCGATATGGTTCATCGTCCATGATACTGAGTTCTGGATAGAAAATTAAAACTCTTGCACGTGATGGTAGAAGAACTGGGAAATCATTTGAAAATGAATCGTCGTGATCGCGAAGGAAGCAGGCCGACATTAATGAGTAATTAACACCCAGGAAATTCTAAAGGAGGAGCAGGTAAATCCTCTCCAGTTTGAAAACTGGCCAAAATTGATTAGTCCTAGGCCGGCGTTTAGGCCGGTCCATTTATTTTCGAGATCCACCTCCAAAATTGTTTGATCCACATCTAAGAATAAGAAAAATATATAAGTGTATATAGAAGCAATTTTGGAAATAATTAAGTCAACCTTTTTTTTTTTTTTTTTTACCTTTTGGGGTGCGTCGGAAAATATTGGTCAACGTTTTTGCAATAACCATTTTAGCTCAATGTCGTTACTTACATTTATTGGCTGTATTATGTCCTACAAATTAATTGGGTTTGTCTCGTATTTATAACCCATGATTTGCCAATGTAATTTTTAACAATAGCGTAAGGCTTCCCTACCAATTGCACAATTTAACAAAGTATTGTTGGTTGCACATTTATATTTCTTGAATGCGTCGCCATTATTATTATAATTGTTAAATGCATATTGTCACATCATTTTACAATAATAAATTGTGAACAAATTTGTGTCCACATAACGTGATTTTTTTTTTTATTTTATTCTTTTGCTTTATCAAGACGTAGGCCTCGGTGAACAATAACAAATATGGTTGGGCCGTGAATATTCCGGCGACTTTTGCCGGTGTATCGATCCTTGGAGTGAATGAGAACAAAGCATATTTCAACGATTTAGATTTTCTTGTTGCCGAATGGAGGTGAAAGAACTTACCCATTATTCAGCTTGTCTACTCCGGGGGCTTGTCCCTTCTTCAAATCAACTTGAGCCGTGAGGAAGAGGGACCCTTTTGTATTCCATAGCTCACTGACCTTTACGATCATGGTACCCATTGGTAAATTAATTATACCCACACACACACACACACACACATACATATAAAATAATGAATTGTGTTTGTGGTGTTTAAATGAGCACGCGTAGATGAAGTTGTTGTCAGGTTCTATATAGTATTTTAAATCAATAGAGTTCAGCTTTGATTTTCCTTATTTTTAGTTTAGTTGGAGTGTACAAAGAAATTATAATTATAAGTAAAGTTTGCGTTTTGAATCACACATTTTACCCAAATTTTAAGTTTGATGTCTATTAGTGGTTCGGTTTTGTGATACTAAAGTCCTTTTTTTTTTTTTTTTTTTTATCTTTTTCTTGGATTGAAATATGCATTTTTAGTTCACAAACACATGGCAGCAACTCCATTAAGTCGGGGTTTGGGGTCAAGATTTCTAACTATATTACATATATAACTTTAATTATTTGATATAAGTCTACGTGATCAGCAGGCGACTTGCTTGAAAGTGAGTTCAACCGTAGGAATCCCAAAACCACCAGGGTAATGTCACAATCATTACAAATTCTTAAATTAATTAATTAATTATAAGATGGACAAGGGCTAGTACGAAAAGCATTAAAAACCAAAGTCCAACGAAGGGAAAAAAATTGTAATCAGAAAACTTTTATGAAAAAGGGTTCCAGTATACATGTACAGCCTGCCTGGTGTGTCAGCGTTTTCCACAGCGTATTACAAGACAAGAAAGAGGCTGCTCAAATAACACATGCGTAATTAAGATCAGTGTACTCGGTTTTGTGCTGCTTCCTAGGAACATACTCCACTTGAAGACTATATGTGCAGGAATCATTATCATAGTACCGTTCAAATTTTTTGTGCTGTCCATCAATCTTTGTCTTGGGGAAGAAAATTACATCTTTGCTTTTTACTGATTTCTGTGAAGAAACAAATGAATTGAAAGATTAAGATGACAAAGGCTTGCTGTGGGGCCTCACGGTCTCTAATTTCTGTGCTCTCTCTCTCTCTCTCTCTCTCTCTCTATGTTCAAGTGTTTTGAACAGCCAGTAGGTAAACTTGACCGTAAATAGCATCACAAGGAGGTGTTTCAAGGAACGAATCATCAAATATAGCTTCGTCAATTGAAACAAACCTTTACACTCGAACAAAATAATTGTCGTCTAAAAGTTCAATCAAATATGCCTATTATTGCTTGCAACTCTTATCCAAGCCCACCATATAAAACATAGTGGCTTTGCATTCATTATAACTAAAAAAAGAGGTGTTAAAAAGAATTAATAATATAATATAATAACAAAAATCAATTAATAAAAAATTGTATATAAAACATGTTAAGTATTAGTTTTAAAAATAATTTCTCTCTTTTTAATCGACAAATTAGTATAGAAAATATCTTTTTATAATAAGATAAATTTGTATATTAATATATATTTAATTTTTAATTAAATTCATTGTAAAATATCAATTATTATAAATAATATTTACTCTTATAAAAAAATAAAAAAAATTAATTTATATTAATTATAATTTAATAATTTATAAAGTATAATAATATTTAATATAAATATATAAAAATAATAAATAGTGAACATTATTATAATTTATAATCAGTAGCAGACACATAACAAATAGTTCAACAATCATATAACAATTCGTCTAGTGGTTATAAAATGACTAGCCCAATAGTTATAAAATAACTAATTAACTAAGTTTAAAATCATGGTAATTAGCTTTTAAAGATATATTAATTTACAACAATACCTACCATTTTAAAAGACTAATTATATTGAGTTAATTAATAAAATCATAATATATTATTTTTTTATATCTTTCAAGTTATAAACCAAAGGTTAGAACATACGAATTTTGATATTTAGAAATATGGTGAAATAAAAATTTTCATAAACTATAACATTTTTATAAATATCAATAAACTTGTTTTCATATTATATTTTCTAAGATCATTTTTTTAACGTAGTTAAACGCTATTAGACAATGTGTATATTTGGTTTATTTTCATAAAAGTTCTAGAAATCTTATTTAAGATTTTATAGAAATTATCTCACTTTATTCTTATATAGTTGAATTTATTAAATATGCATTTTAATAACACACCAATTAGAAGAGTTATAGAATTTATTAAAAGTACTATTCAACTTCAAACTTTGAAATTTTTGCATTATCTACATCATTGAAAGGAACTTATAATTTAATAGTACACATAAGGTTAATAAGTGATTTATTATTACACATATAAAAAAATTTTCTATTAAATAAGTTAGGTTCCTATTACTTTAAACCATATTTTATAGATATTAGTCTTATTTCCCTTAATGTAAGAAAAATTAATAACAAATATGAAACTATATCATTATGATTTATTTGGTCAAAAAGTGTAAATGATCTTTAATTTTTTATGACATCATTAAATAAGTAAGATATCAATAAAGTGAAAACATTCAAAATAATTGTTATTTCATTTAGCGTATAATAATTATTTTTACTTGAATTACATAAAAAAAAACTAGTTTTCTGTCACGTAAAACACATATCAATGTAGATTGTGATATAAGTTGCATAAAATTTTATAATAGTAAGTTGTATTTAAGACAATTTTGAATATTTTACGTATGAGACTTATCACATGGCAAGTATTCATTCATTAATTCTTGTTATAGCTCATCACATTAAATATAAACATGTCGTCAATTATTCCTATAATCCTAAAATCCAAATTTCACAAAAAAAAAAAGAAAGAAAATAAAATTTTACCTCTTAATTGCTAAAATTTCACACAAAATTCAAATCCAATGCTACATAAAAAAAAAATTCCAAAATGGACAATCTTAGGTAAAAAAAAGTCCCATGAAAATTTAAAGTGCATTCATCTTATATCTTTACATATTAATCATTCAATCAAAACTAATGCTTTAAGATCTTAACCAAAAAAATGAAATTCACACAAATTAGTCTATGCTAATAAATATTTGCCACAATTTTCATGTAGAATAAAACTATCTTTAAGATTGTTAAAAATATAATTAATAAAATAATACAATGTTGCAACAAAAATAAATTAAAAAAAAAGATATTATGTTTAAAGTGTGATAAGCATTGTCTTTAATAATAATTCTACCTTTGTAGACAAATTGTATCAGTATAACAATTTATAGCAATCATTTTATCAAGATACAACAGATTGTTGCATTCAAAATAATAATATAATAAAAATAACTTAATATTTGATTAATCCAACAATAAATTATGGATTATTGTGAATGATGTCAACTCCCTTAAAAGAATAAGAAGAAAAAACTAATTTGTATTAATTATAACTTAATAACTTATATAGTGTAATAATATTTAATACAAATTTTAATAATAATAAATAGTTAATATTATTATAATTTATACTAACTAATATTAAATATATAATAATTAATTTAATAGTTATATAATGATTTATTTAATAATTATAAAATAATTAAGGTAATAGTCATAAAATGGTTGTAGAATAAAATCTAAAAATATTTAAAAATACATTAATTTACAACAAAAAGTTTACTTACATCGGATCAAATCACTAGAAAAGTTTTCTTGGTATCTCAATCGCAAGAATTCTCTTTTCCCTTTCTAATATTCTTCACGTCGATTCTTACTCACCAGAGAAAAGCAATGATATATGGATTGTCAATTTGTTCAAGGTTCTACTTAACCAATAATTATCACTCAAGGTATTAATTTGGTGTTTCTCTTCCTGTATTAGTCTAAGCTTGAGTTCTTCTGTTGCGATTGATTATAGAAAAAAATAAATTCAGATATTTAAATGTACATTGATAAAATTTTAGGTTTATTAATATTATAATTAAATAAAAAAAATTATTTAAACTTAATAATATTTAAATAATAATAAGTGATTTTTATTTGTATACATTAGGGTAACAAGCCATATACTTGTTACTTATGATTTCTTGTTGTTAATAAAAATAATAATAATAATAACAGTAATTAAAAAGAGCAGTAAAGGCTCGTTTACATCTTCCATAAAAAATGTGAAAGGAGTCCTGCAGTTGGGGGTCCCACGGATCGCCTGATTGGCGTTTACCTTCATATCCATTTATACAAGCCTTAGATTGGACATAAAGAAATCCTTGTCCTATTGCATTTGGAAGAGCACCTACAAAAATCCTTCAATTTCAGCCGTACACGTGGGACCATATTGCATGGGTTGGTCTATGTTTGCAAACAACGGCGCCACCCCAATACCACTTCCATCCTCCATGGTTTTGTTTTTTTCGTTTTTTTTTTTTTTTTTCAAAAAGAAAATAACACACAAACATGTGTTCAAATTCGTTTACTAATATTACGTGGAATATTAATTTTCATTTTTAAAATAAAAATTTATTAATATGACACATGCAATTTAGACAACCACGTTAATTTGCTCGAACCCCACAGTACATGAACTATGACTTTGTTTTTTTTTTTTTCTCCTTTCAATTTTGTCTCCTCATTATTTGAGAAAAATAATATTAGAGTCGAATTTAAAATTAAATTCAATAATCAGCTAAACATAATTAAATCAAAAGAGAGCCTTTGAGATCTGATAGGTAGGCTCAAAATAATTCACACCTCAATAATGCAGGGGGGCAAGGGGACTGTTGGCTGTTTTCTTTTCTTTACAACTCAAAAGGGAAGCCACTGGTAAGTTTCGTGGGTACTGATTACAAATAATTTATCATGATTACGGTTGTTTGAAACTGAACATACTTCCAAATAACACAAGCTTAGCCGGCCTACATAATCCTCTAGAGAGAAGAGCCTAGAGAAAGAGAGAGAAAGAGAGAGAGAGAGAGCATATGTGAAACTGACACACATATTAAAAAAAAAAAAAAAATATATATATATATATATATATATAGAATAGAATAGAATTAGAAAAATGAATCTAGATTCTCCCCGTATTGATTCATATTTAGATTAATTGTCACGAGAGTCACGATATCTTCTAACGTTACCACCCAAAGATAAACTTTTCGTGAACGAAGGGACATCTGTGTTTCATGACACCATGATGTTCCAAAAGCTCGAGTCTTCTGTCTTCTTCTTCTTCTTCTTCTTCTTTGTTGTGTTTTTCTTTTTTTTTTTTTTTTTGGGAAGTTTTAATCAAGCGACCGTAGATGGATTACTAGACTAAGAACAAAAATCGCCTAAAAAAAAAAGGGTTCGTGATTGTCCAAATACATACCATTATCGGTTTGTCACTCTCCAGGGCCGCTGGGCTGCCCACTTAATAATACTCACAGTAGTTGTAATTGGACACTGATGGATCATTTCGGCCCATTTCAACATTCGGGCTCTCGCGTCTTCCCCTGCACTCCTTTTCCTTTTGGGTTCGGCGAAGGACTCTCTGATCATATTGTTGGTGGGTGGCAACCCAGGCTAGTTTGGACACGATCTTAACAACTTGGATTCTTACTTTGCATTGGCACTGGCCTTGAAACAAAATGTAACATGAGGCTTCCGAGGTTGTTGAGATCAAAACTCAGAGTTACAACTGGTCAGATTGAAAAGTCAAAGTCAACTTCGAGAAGGCTCGATTGACCGTGGCAAAATCAACGAACTTCTCGGCATTTAATCATCCGTGACGCAATAAATGCAACGAAAATCCCCACTCCATTTTATTTATCTACGAGAAGAGATGTGGCATTGGTATGCCATACCTTGGCCATATAATCATGGCGGATTGCTGATAAATACGGGGGTGAGAATACTTGATTTAAATAAAACACCGTTAAGTGACAATACTTACCGTAATATATATATAAATATAAGAAGAGGATAGAGTAATTTAAGGCTATTACGCCCATTTACCATGTGGGTGGGTCTCTGGCCGCCGTCCTTCGCTGATTGAACGTGGGGCCACTAATTAGAGACGACGCGGTTCAACTTTTCTCCGGCGGCCGAATTTTTTCTTTTCTTTTTTTTTTTGGCACATGCAATTGGGGAATCTTCCTGAAGATCAGCCAAATCCAAGGCTGCAGGGCCCTCCGTGCAAAATTGCTTCACCAAAAGTTTTTATCACGGCCGTTGATGGCATCATAGTTTTGACCGGGGTCCATCGTGGGAAACCAGTACAGAACCTTTTTTTTTTCCTTTTCATATTAAAATTACCATATTTTTCACATTGAAGCGATGAATAACAATGCCACGCACTTCTC
This sequence comes from Rhizophora mangle, assembly GCA_037832345.1. NCBI lineage: Eukaryota > Viridiplantae > Streptophyta > Magnoliopsida > Malpighiales > Rhizophoraceae > Rhizophora > Rhizophora mangle. The sequence goes on along the minus strand of JBAPLJ010001068.1, from coordinate 856,192 downwards.
AGACTTTTAAAATAGATTCTTACGAGACAACTGACAAAATATAAAATTGCTGGGTAACATTCTCTCAAATGCTCCATGTAGTAAAAAACAAAAATAGAGAAGTCAAAGATGCATACTTTTAGGTGGTGTTTGACTTAGAAATTGAGATTAAAAAAAAAAAAGATAAGAAATAGATATTAATATATTAACTACAATTAATAATTATAATGAATTAAAAATTATTTTATACTTAATTTTGTGTATCTTAATAAAGTACATTAAAATTTCTTCTGCTACCTTCCTTCTTTCGAAAGATCACTTGCGGACACCCCTGTCCTGCCCACTTGGATTACCATGTCAGCCATGACGAAGTTGGCGGCACTCAGACATTCTTACAAAACTACAAACGAAAGAGAGTAACAAGGATGGCTCGCATTGCAATTTGCAGCCATCTACGAATTCTTCAAACATGGGCCCTCCTGACAAAAGCTTTGACTTGCAAATCTTGAAGTCTTAGAACTTCATATTTGTCTTCGTGTCCACAAGTACCTTATTCTAAAATTTACCATCGTTATCCAAAAAAAAAAAAAAAAGGAGAAAACCCTACGAAGTTACTTCTCTGTTCCATTTATAAGAAGACTCTGCGAGGCTGTTCATTCAGCTATTTCACACACTTCTTCAACAACAAGCCGCCACCAAATTAGCAAAACAAAACCGAAACAAAGCTCGCTGCCGTTTCAAGATCAAGAATCGTTTAACCGAGGAGGGTTGATCAACCCCACCATCATGAGCAGCTTCCCTCACAAGGCAAAACATGGAATCTTTTCCCTCCCCGCCGCCGTGCTCCTCATCCTCGTCCTACTTCTTACAACGCCGTACACGGTGGCGCAGAGCAACTCCAACAACCAAGATCAGTACGACTACGGCCGCGTGACTCCCAGCATGGCCATAATCTTCGTGGTCTTATTCTCTGCTCTATTCTTTGTGGCCTTCTTCTACATTTACATACGTCACTGCAACGACTCGAGCGGAAGCGTGCGGCGGCTCGGGGCAACCAGTCTCGGGCTCTCCCGGCGAGCCCCGGCGGCTAGAGGGCTCGACGCCGCCGTGATTGAGACGTTTCCGACGATGGTCTACTCTGTCGTGAAGGGGCTTAAGATCGGGAAAGGAGCGCTGGAATGTGCTGTGTGCTTGAACGAGTTCGAGGACCACGAAACGCTGCGTTTGATCCCCAAATGTGACCACGCGTTCCACCCTGAATGCATCGATGCTTGGCTTGCTTCGCACACCACCTGTCCGGTTTGCCGGGCCAATTTGGCACCTCAAACGGGCGACCCACCACCGGGTCAACTCAGTGAGCCGGCTCTAGAGTCGGACGTGGAGGCCCAAACCGAAGCCGTGGAGGCTGAACCGGTAGATGGTGGGAATGAGGCAGAAGTGGCTGCACCGGAGCCAACAGTTATGAGCGTGGACCAAACATTGAACAAAAACCTTACACGTGGCTCAAGATCCGGTAGGCCGCGCCTACATAAGTTCCCGCGTTCACATTCAACTGGACATTCTTTGGTCCAACCGGGGGAAAATACCGAGCGGTTCACTTTGAGATTGCCGGATGAGGTTAGAAAACAAGTCATGAACCGGGAATTGAACCGGACATTGAGCTTGGTGGTATTGCCTAGGCAAGGAAGTTCCACGAGAGGGTATAGAACCGGAGAAGGGAGCAGCAGAGGGAGGTACTTAGGGTTTAAGAGAGTCGAACGGTCGGACCAAAAAACCAAGTCAGATCGATGGATCTTCAGCCTGACCCCACCATTTTTAGGCAGAGCATCTTCGTTCTTAACGAGAGCACCATCGTCGGTTAGGTCGCCAAAGGTGGCGGTTAGTGATGGTGAGGGGACTTCGAATCAATTGGTCGGACCAAAAGTTGCGGAATCGGCTCGACCGCCGGTCTAATCATCATTTGGGACCTCTAAGATGCGGAAGCCATATCATTTCATGTTTATAGCGTTTCACTTTTTGATTCCTTTTCTTTAAAAAAAAAAAAAAAAACTAAATTCATCTTATTTCTTTCTTGTACATCATGGCCCCAAATTGGAGGAGGTCAGTTCCATATAAAATGAGTTCAATTTTTCCAATGACAAGACAAAACCTTTAAATCGGCGTGTCTGTTTCTCTTTTGACTGGAACCCAAACGGGTGTTGGAAATTTCGCATTTCCCAGAAGCAGCCAGTTTTAGGCAATTGTCTGTTCCTCGTTATAAATGAAGTATCCTCGTCGAGGCAGAGCCGGCTTTGAATTTTCCCACTACCCCAAAAAGAAAACAAAAACGCCCTTCAGGAGAGAGACAAAAAAACCGACCAAAATTTTGTTGACTAATTCTGGGGATGCCAACAAGTTGGCTTGTCTTAAAGTCCAGTGGCTTGCGTCTTCAACTCGTTTGGTCCTCTATTCCTTTTTGTATTTTAGGTGAGAGAAAAGCTAGATGGGGTTTATGAATTAAATGCGGCTTCATGCACTGCACGGTTATAATTATTAATAAAAAAGATTGGCCTGTTAAATAAAACTTAATAATAAATAATAATTTTTGAAATGCTTTTTTTTTTTTTTTGGGTGCTTTTGAGCATTGTGTCACGGGCCGGAAAATGCAGACCCAACCCATCAAGGGAGTCCAAACCAACTGCCAAAGGCCCAAAGGACCCGAGAAGATTTCCGGCATATTCCCTGTACATAATTCTAGAATGTAATATTCCCTAGCATATTCCTTGTAAATATCTAGGATAGGAATATTCTAGATCCAATGCCAAGGGCTATATATACCCAAGCCTCATTCATTTGTAACATCAAGCAACCAAGCATTAATCCAATCTCTCCTTCTCCAAGCCTCTCTCCAATTCCTCTTTACTTTGCTCTCTCTCTCTCTAGGCTTACTAGCAACTTTCCCTTGAAGTTGTCTAGTGCCGCGCGGGTTTAGAGTGTCCGCAACTCGTCCCGTGACAGTTGGTATCAGAGCCTTGGTCGCTACCATTCAGCACCAAAGATGGCTTCCGTCAACGAAGTTTGTGTGGAGGAGCAAAGCCGTGGTCGAGAGGAACAACGCACCTACATCACAAAGCGCGGTAAATCGAAGACCGCTCTAATGGAGGCCTTGGAGTTCCGTGTTGCAGAGTTGGAGAAGAACTTCTCAAGGATAGAACCAACCCTTGAGGAGCAGGCTACCCGAATTGACAACGTGGAGATGGAATTCGGGGAAGTCACTAGCGTTGTGAAATCCACCCTTCGGGAGATCAGTCAATCCTTCAAGCGTGATCTCGACGACATCCGACGAGAGGTATGTAATGATCGTTCCTTTGCTGAAGTTGAGTTACGAGACCTTAGACGTGAGGTAGACGATGTCCGTGCTGATTACAAACAAGCCATTGCTAATGGCTCATGTTCCACCGGCACCACCAACTTTGGCACAATCCAAGTGCCTAAGCCGGCTACCTACAATGGCACTCGTAACGCTACGGAAGTAGAGAACTTCCTCTTTGGCTTAGAACAATACTTCGAAGTCAAGTTTGTTCGAGATGATGCAGTAAGGATTTGCACTGCCCTCACATTCCTTCGAGATGCCGCTCAACTATGGTGGCGTCGCAAGCATAGCGAGATTGGCAAAGGCATTTGCTCAATCGACACTTGGGCAGACTTCAAGCAGGAGTTAAAGAAGCACTTCCTGCCCAAGCAATGCCGAGAAGGAAGCTCGAGGTCGTCTCAGACGATTAAAGCAAGGAGAGACCATCCGTGACTATATCAAGGAGTTCACCACCCTCATCCTTGAGATTGAGGACATGTCCGACAAAGACTCTCTCTTCTACTTCATGGATGGATTGATTGAAAGATTGGGCTAAAGTTGAACTAGAGAGACGTAATGTGCAAAGCCTGGACGATGCCATTGCTGCTGCCGAGTCTCTTGTGGAATACAACACCCAATTCAAAGAAAGTCGACCCAACCAGGACGAAAGTGGGGGAGAGAAATCTGGACGCAAGGAGCAAGGGCCCAAGGATAAAGGGAAGGGCAAAGCCTCGTCACATGGTGAATGGCATGATCGAGGTAAGTCCGATCCTCCCAAACCAAAAACTCCATGTTTTATTTGTAATGGTTCCCACTGGATGAGGGATTGCCCCAAGCGTAAGACCCTCAATGCCATCATGAGCCAGTTTGAAGGTGACTCTTCACAAGACGAGCCAGGTCAATCCGAGATGGGGTCACTTCGAATCTTGGCATCCATAAAAGGGAAAGGCACACAACCCCATATCAACCATAAGGGTTTGCTGTACGTCCAACTCACCATCAATGGGAAGCAGTCTAGAGCCATGCTAGACACCGGAGCTTCCCATAACTTCATTTCCATGGAGGAGGCCAAGCGGCTTGGCCTCAAGTTGACCAGTAAGGGCGGAACCCTTAAAGCAGTGAACTCACTAGCAAAACCGATTGCTGGCATTACTAAAGGTGTTCCCACAACCCTTGGTGCATGGAAAGGAAGCATTGACTACTCCATAGTCTCCATGGATGACTTCCAAGTAGTACTAGGCATGGAGTTCTTTGATAAGGTACAAGCTTTCCTATTCCCGGCTTCCAACTCACTTGGAATACTAGAGGGAGGAAAGGTCTGCACCATACCTGCGGAACGTGCTCGACAATTAAAGGGTCAGGCCTTATCCGCATTACAGTTCGAGCGAGTCCTTGAAGAGTTTAAGGATGTCATGTCACAAGAACTACCAAAGAGACTCCCACCTAGGCATGAGGTGGATCATGAAGTGGGGTCAAAGCCGAATGCCAAGCTCCTTGCCTTGGCACCATACCGTATGACACCACATGCCATTGCCTTTACCAAGGAATGTCACGAGCAAGCAGATATTGCTTGGACTTACCCAGAGAAAGCAACTCAGAAGATGAAGAAAGAGGCGGATCACAAACGGAGGCATATCGAGTACAGAGAGGGAGATAAAGTGCTTGTCAAGTTACTCCCACAACAACTCAAGTCCCGCCATAAGATCCACCAAGGGCTAATTCGAAGGTACAAAGGCCCTTTTCCAATTGGGAGAGTCTCTTACCAAGTACAACCTCCGCCCCACCTCAAAATCCACCCTGTCTTCCATGTAAAATTCCTGAAGCCGTATCATGAAGGCATGGAAGACCCTGAGAAGAACAAGTCCAAAAGGGCACCAACAGCCGTTACCACCGCCTTCAACAAGGATGTAGAAAGCATCCTTGCAGATCGAAGGATACGGAGAAGGGGTCCCAATTATGCAGAGTACCTTGTGAAATGGAAGGGACTTCCCCACAAGGAGGTCAGCTGGGAACATGAGGACACACTATGGCAATTCCCCGACGAAATCCAACGCTACAAAGACAAAGCTGTGACGAGGACGTCGCCGAATCAAGTGGGGGAGAATGTCACGGGCCGGAAAATGCAGACCCAACCCATCAAGGGAGTCCAAACCAACTGCCAAAGGCCCAAAGGACCCGAGAAGATTCCCCGGCATATTCCCTGTACATAATTCTAGAATGTAATATTCCCTATCATATTCCTTGTAAATATCTAGGATAGGAATGTTCTAGATCCAAGGCCAAGGGCTATATATACCCCAAGCCTCATTCATTTGTAACATCAAGCAACCAAGCATCAATCCAATCTCTCCTTCTCCAAGCCTCTCTCCAATTCCTCTTTACTTTGCTCTCTCTCTCTAGGCTTACTAGCAACTTTCCCTTGAAGTTGTCTAGTGCCGCGCGGGTTTAGAGTGTCCGCAACTCGTCCCGTGACAGTTGGCTCAAATTTTATTTCATTCTAAATGGGCTTTAATAAGGAGTTTCTCTATATTTTTCACACCCAATGACCAACGGTAAACTATTGGGCCAATTCTTGGAACCCAGAACAAGAATCCCCAGCCTCTCGCCCACACAAGTCCACGCAGACACACCACAAATGGTCTCCACTCTCCGATGTCTCACGGCCTGACACTGCAAGAAAATTTCCAGGAACTGATGGGAAAGGGAGAGGACGAGGAAGAAGAAGCCACGAAGGCAACAAGCCAGAGCAAGAAGAAAATAGAGTGATAGAAATGGCATCATACAAAGAAGGATTAATAGAAACCTCACAACCAAAGCCAACACAGTCACAACATTCTTTTGTTGTTTATGCCCTCAAGTGACTTTCTCTCAAGCTTTCTCCTTTATCAAGAACTGCGAACTCTACGCCCTCCTCCCTTGCCACCGCCACCTTCTTCCTCGAATCTTGGAAATTTGCTGGAGAACGCAACCCCGAGGTGGGTCCCTCTTTATCTCTCGTTGGTGGGTGTGTTAGTTTTCTGCCTCATAGTGAAGTGTGATTTTGTTTGTTGTGTTTTGCGCCTAGGCAAATTGGTCCGAGCAGTACGACTGCTGTTGCTTCATCGTCGTCTCAGGCTACTCAGAATCGTAATGCAATTCTTGCAAGCTACCGGCAGGTTAGGCTGTCCATGTTTCCATAACTCATGTTCTATTCTTTGTTGTTTCTTGTTTCTTTTGTTATTTTTCTTGGGCTTAAGAAATAAAAATGGGATCTTGGCATAGCTTCTTGATTCTTTATCTTTGTTACGTTTTCTTGTCCAACTGTCTTAATTCAGTTGATGTTTAAATTTGTGTGAAGTTTCATACTTGCATTCTTATAATTATAAACGCTAGATTTTTTCTCTTTCGTTGTGTAGAAGGGAAACTACATACTTAAACATATCAGAATTTTGAGCCGGGCCTTCACAGTTATTCTTTGTGACTACCTACTTGGGCAGAATGCATGTGCTCTCTATATAAGGTTTGAAGTTTCTAATTCCCCCCTCGCGCGGGTGTACTTCTGGAATGATTTCTGGTTACTCTATGTTCCTCAATGCAAAACGTGCTACCATTCTTGCTTATTGGCCGATGTGCAAAATTTTTTCAAATTACTGTTGACAGAGTATGCACATCTCCTTTGCATCCTACATTTCAAATTTCTATTGGTCCACAAATTCATGATTATTATGTAGGGAAAATTAATATTACATTACATGAGGGACACATTTAGTTTAGTGCATGTTTAACTTGTTAGTTTATGTCTTATCACATGTGAGCATTGATCAGCTGACCATTTGATGCAGTCTGTGGTATCATCTATTGCATCCTGATTATCTATCTTTCTGTGTGAGGGAACTACAAAAGAACTACAAGCTTCGTGTTGTTCCGTGACATGTTTGGTAAGCCAGTCTTCCAAATGACAACCTTTATATGCCTTTTGCATCATTTCTTTGTTCTTGAGAATTTCTTTTTTTTTTTTTTTGGGATTTTTTTGGGGCTGGGGGGGTGGTGGGTGGGGGAGGGAGATGTCAAATGTAGCAATATGGTGCATGTGCGAGATAAATAATACCTTGCTCATTCCTCCTTGGTTTCAGGAGAATGTTGTTAAGCCTTTACTTGAAATTACGAAGACGCCTCAGCTTCATGATTGTACACTATTATGTGGTTGGAGGTATGCTTGATACTACGACTAAGGAAAACTTGCTTGTTTTTGTAAATCTTGAAAGGTTTATCCTTGAAAATGTTGCTTGGCATTGTTTGGTTATAGCCTGGAGGAATGTGTACAGACTACTTATAAAGGGTCAAGTGGAGACTACTACTTATCATGGGTATCAAGTTGTTTCAGATCTACTGTCAGAGGTCAATTGGAACATCTGTGTGTCATGTAGTCCAAGCAAAACTCTTGAACCTTTATTTGCTAGGCTGCTTCTCATCTCATTTCATTGGCTGATATGTCTTGGACTTCATCTATTGTCATTCAGCTAACCATGCTCTTACAGCCGTTAGACATATCAACAAGATGGGTTTGGTCACACTTGGGTCTACATTTGGGGTATGCCTGCTGCCCGTGACTCTTGGTAATGCATACTTTGTCATTGTTTGTTACGTACTTGAAATTTTCTGAAATATATCGCAGTCTCATATCATGGATGCATCTATGGAAGATCTAGCTTTTTGCCCTGCCAGGGAGATTGCAAGGTGCAGCACGGAATTCTATATTATATTTTCTGAATATTGGTGATGTGAACTATTTTTCAGAACATTTGCATGAAGGTTAAAGTTGTTTAGAAGTTTCAAACACAATTAACTTTTATTTTCATTTTGATGGATCAGGTAAACATTTGTATGACACTTTTCATGAACCATTGAAGCGTGTGATTTCCAGCCACCTGGTTAGTCCAGAAACACCAGTTCAGAAAGGCGTTGATGTGCCTTCAGTGAAGGAAAGTGTGGAAAAGGAAAAGGAAAAAGAAGATGCTAGCACATGGAGAAAGAAAGAACCTGAATTAACAGTCAAATCAACCCTGTCTGTTGTATTTGCAAAAAATGCTAAGGAGAACGGTAAACCACAAAAAGACAGGGTGGGGGAAACAAATGTTGCTGTGGAACAAGAAGCTGAAGAAACTGCAACTTGATGTTGTCTAACCTCAGTCATATGGTCTATTAGATGTAAATGTTTTGAGATTTTGCAAAGTTGATGTTATTTTAAAGGAGAATGGAAGTGTCCATTTTTCTAACAGCAGTTACCTAACTTTAAAGGTTCAAATTTTAGTGAAAATTCATGCTGCTGTTGAAATTTATCCCTGAGGTATAGAAATCTTATTGTGAGAAGAATAGTTTCATCTAGTATATATGCATATCACCTGAAAATTTTATCATGTCAAGGGTAGTTTATCTCTGTGACCCCTTCTCTCTCCAAAAGTGGTTGTTGATGCATCCTTCTCCTGCTTATTCCTACATAGTCACACACCTGTGTGCACGAGCATAAGCGCATATGCCTGCATTGCTTGGTGTCTCTGTCCACTGGTCAAAATACTAAATTTCTCCTTGCACTTTTTGTGCCCTGAATGTGCACAAGAGTTGAGGCTTCTATCTAACACACATCTGCTATGCCACCAGTCCATCGAGGAACTAATGGAGATCAAGATTAACAAAGGTTAGATTTAGAACCACTTTTATTCCAATTTCCAATTTATGTTGTGTACCAAGACTTAATAATAAATGTTATGCGGACCGATCTTCTTGTCTTTTTATATGCAATCTATCACCTAACACAATACATATTTGATTTATAGTGCATCACACCATTTAGTATAGAAGTTCTACTGTAATTAATGGTATCCTAGCATTACTTTTATATTTCATTCTCTTTTGAATTATTTGCTGTTTGCATTGTACTCTTTCTTCTATTCTTTTCCTTTATGTAAATATTTAACTGTCAGCCATGCATGGTTTTCTCCTTTTAAGTACCCATTTACTCAACATACTTCCTTTTTTGGTGAGAGTGAATCCTCAGGACTTATTGAAAAAAATTTTGCAGCAAGGACTTGTATTTGCAAGCTGCTGCAATTTCATGACCAAGGTACTAGATGCAGCTTTCCTTTAGTCCACTATACTCTGTCTGAGGATCAAAATGAAAATTTGAAAAGGCTATACTCTGCATAATCCTGCTATAGGTTTCATGATGTTGATATGACTACACTTATGCGAAAGAATAAGGAAAGAGCATAATAGTCTTCCTTCGTTTGACAGATGTGGTATAAGTTTTTATGTACATGATTTTGCAGTATAATGCAACTCTCAGGGAAAAAAAAAAAAAAACAAGCAAATGGTGTTGCATGTTGGTGAAAGGAACTCTGCTGTTGCATAATAGTGGAAAAACATGGGTTGAAAAATCACTTAGCTCTGTGATATTTTTAACCCTTGGTAGAAAGGCAAAAGGACATGAAAAAGGAATATTTGCCATGGAAGCAATCATATGACTTGAAAGTACTTGGGAATTTCTGAAGTACGTGGGGAGAAGATTTTGGTTATTGTGACATGTACGAGGAGACAGAAGTGAGTGTCCGCAGTCTTGAAGACTGTCTAAAGTGAGAATATCAGTGGCTTATGCTTTAGACTGGAATTTGAATCTTGGTTGGTCTTGTTCTTTACTGGATCTTACCATTGGCCTCTATTTGCATACCTGCTGTTGTATTTTAAGTATCATAGGGCTTTCCTACCCACTTTCTGCTGCATTATTTTAATTCAGAAAGTACCGTTTATGTTGGTTTGGACATGTGTACCATAGACCTGCAAATGCTCCAATTAAGAGAGGTGATCAACTCTGGGTAGATGAAGAGAGGAGATAGAGTTGACGATCTGGGTTGACTTATGAATCTTTAGTTGTGGATGATTTAGATCAATTAGACTCACCCAAAATTAGTTCACAATAAAATGGAATGGATTCATGTAGTCAATCCAACTAAATTGGGGATTAGAGTATTGTGGTCCCTTGGTTGTTGTCTCTCTCTACTCTTTCCTGTCCTCCTAAAGGTTTAACAATCCATCCGTAGCTAAATTGTTTGGTTGCTTTAACCATGTTGGAAAATGATACTTTTACTAAATCAAACTTTAGTCTCCTTTCCTTTTGTTTTTCTAGCACAGGTTTTCTCCACTTTTATTTCAATTCTTTCGAATTCCCCATTTCTTTGTGAAGTGTGACTGTGCTGGTCACATCAATAAATTTTAATGATGCACCTTTATCTTGGAGAACTGTTCTATTGTCCAATCAACAAGTAGAACTTTTTATCAAGTTGCAATGCACGCTTGAATGATGCCCCTCTGAGAAATAGCACATCTAGCCATATGGGGCTGTCCAGCATATTACAAAATGAAAGGAAAGCTGTGTCGTTGCATAATCTGGACCTGCTTTGACAGGTTTGGTTTACCATTGCCAGGGGCTGTCCAAACCCATTGCCGTATGTCCCCTGACCAGGTCGAGTCTGGCCTAGGTCCAAAATAGTGGAGAGCCTTTTCAGGTTCCGAGACTCACTTGGCTGTCAGTCTATTATACAACCCTACCCCCACCTTCTTTTGCATTGCAGTCAGTGATGTTACAGATCAGTCTAGACAGAAGTACACCATCTACGCGAAAGTAGAAGCTTAAAATGTAACTACTGGTATGTATTTAGGATTCAGACATTGATCTACAAGATGGGTTGACCCTTGTCCCTGTGATTGTTCATTGTTCATCAAATAACTCAAATCGTTGAATCTGACCAAATCAACTTAATCTAAACAGAAACCACCAAACCGTTAAAAATGAATTGGAGGAGGAGAGTGATTTTAAAAAACTCATCATTTAGTTGAGAATTTGAGTTCTCTCTTTTTGGTTCATTGAGCATTTGAATTCTGAATTATTGAAATTGACAATTTGATTTCCATATTTAAATAACATTGACCCAAGAATGGTCGGGATTTCCATCATCTTAATCTGAAATAAAGAAGTTGCGCCCGTGTGATTGTCGAACTTTAAGGGTTGTCAGGCTGGGGACCCAGACCTGAGTTTGTGCAGTCTGCATGCCTGTGGTCATCGTGGCCTCTATGATTGTTGCCTGTTAGTGAGACCCTGCAGCAGCAGACGTCAAATGAGCCTGCAGGTATTGTCAAAGTCTTCTCAGCCATCCGTGAAAGTATGTCACCACCATCCTAATGCACAACTCATCTGCAAGGCAATTGACCATTAACCGAATTCTGCCGACTCAACCATGACCTTTACGACGTCTCCTCTTCCCCTCTTCCGTGTAATAAGGTTCTAATTGTATAAATACAACAATTGTATGAATTCTTCTCGCCATGTGAGAAACGGGGTCGGCTGCAATCTTCACAGGATTGTCAGCTAAATTCAGATACGTGGCATAACACATGTACGCATCATGTGTGCTAAGATCTCGCCGTCTATTGCTTTTCTCTCTTCTCTCCTCCTACCATCCGCCCATTTGGCAGTGACTGATGCTCATTTGCATTATGAGCATCAGGTGTAGCATCACCAAATTTGTTTCTTTCTTGGGAATGGATCTAACGCCAACATTTTCACGTTTGGAGCTTTTCACCCGTTGGATCAAGTGACCAAGTGGCTACACCCGTTAGATCAAGCAACCACGTGACTATATGCTGCCGCTGTTTTCCCACTTCCAAGGTGATTTTGCGCCTTGACTGCTAAAGTGACGCTCTTTTGTTCACTGGGTTAACAGGCTGCCCTTTGTTTTTTTTTTTTTTTTTTTTTTGTGTAGATGATTGATGCTTCACTGGTGTCATGAAGTACGGTAACTAGGTTCCAAAGTGGTCATTTCATGAAAAATTGAACCATAATTCAAAAATAATGAAAAAGAAATCGGTATTAAATTATCATAAAATTATACATATATTTGATTGACGCAATTTTAAAAATAATTAATAATTTTGATTAAATATGATAGATTTTGTAAATTCAGTTCAAAAGATCTAACCCCCTTGTATAATGTGATCACCTTTGTTTTCTTATTTTTTAAACAAAATAATAATAATAATAATAAAATGTAGCATGTAGACTTGGAAAGCAACGTGTACGGTTTGATGTTTCCAGGCCTCTTCCTTGTAGTGGGGGGTCATTTTATGTCGCTATTAAAAAATGTTTTCCTTCACAAGCAAACGGGAGCGTGCCAGGAGAAACAAGAGGGACAGCATTTTCTTCAACGGGTTAAGACTTTTAAGGAGGGACAATGAGAGCTCCATCCGGGAAGGCTGCTGCTTTCCTGGTCGACCTGACAGCGGTGCCCAAATCCCTCACCACTGCTGCCTCCCACTCGGAACCACTTCACACTACGCTAGAACCTTTGCCATATTTGCTGTGTTTGAGCATATTTTAAAATTGTGCATCGTGACTTTTCTCCCTGATGTGTCTACCTTGATTCCCTCGCGACAGCCTCTTGAGTTTTCCTTGTACATTAAATAGTGCAATGCAGTGAATGAATATCCGTAAAACATTGACTTTCCCCTCGATTTCAAGAGTGCCTGCAGCACATTATTGGCAGTCAAAACTATGGCCATTTCAATCGGAGAGCTGACCACTTGGATGACTTTAAAACAGTTTAGCATAATCAAAACTGAGAGCAACATGAAATGGCGAGTTAACCCCACGCCAGAATGGAGGACTGAATTTAACATTCGTGGTACTATGCCATTTGACAATTGAGAGTTAACCCCACTTTGAAAATATCTGACATAATCAGTGAAACCCCATGTGCTCACTTGATGGTAGGTCCCCACAGTCAACCCACAAGCCCCAATACAATACAATAAACCTGCCCTTCAATTACCTTCCTCTTAATTTTACCCGTCCAATCTAATATGATATTTTAAACATTATTATTATTATATTATAATCATATTATCATTCAAAGTTAGGCTGTCAAACACTTGAGCTTTGATGTTATAAAGCCAAGTCCAGCTGGTATAAGCTATAACCTTTCATCATGATATTGATAACTTGCTCAATTTGAACCGCCCCGAGCAGCCTCTTTCTCTCTCTAACAAGAAGAAAAGTTTAAAATAAGCTAGCCTAGCCCTGAAATGGAAGGAGAGGAAGCCAAAAGATAAGTGTCAATTCATTCTCCACCCACCCCCAGCTGCATTTTACCTCTCACGGCTTTTTATTTTCTCAAAATCTTCCTGCTCAATTCCTTTCTCATTCTGAACTCAGAAGCAAAGTACCCTTTTGCTCTCTCTCTCTCTCTCTCTCTCTCTCTCTCTCTCTCTCTCTCTATATATATATATATATATATATCCATCTCCTTGTATCCTTTTTATTAGCTAACTTAAGTGGAACAGAAGTTCCAGCTCTGTGTCACAAAGTATGAACAAGCAAGATTTAATGAAGATGCAGGTACAATATTAATCCATCCTTTCAATTTCCATTTTCGTGCTCCAAGATTTGAGTTGGTTAGGACCCTACCCATTTTCTGATATTCTACCCTGTTGGTTTCCTCCTTCTATCTTGTTTGGTCTTGATTTTAAGTAACTCTGTTATTGTTGTTGTTAATGTTTTGTGGTTGGTTCTTATGGCAGACTTGTGTTCTGAAAGTGAATATACAGTGTAACTGTGATGGATGTAAGCAGAAAATAAAGAAACTTTTGCAAAAAATAGATGGTATGCTCTGCTCCTCATGTCTAGTGCTATTGTTTCTTTTCCAAGATTTGTTTTGTTATGATTATTGTTATCTCGATATGTTCATGGATGGAACGATTTGACTGTAGTCAGAGGTTTTTTTGGGTAAATTTGGCATGCTACCTGAAAAAAAATCTGCTGTGTCATTTTTTTTTTTCCATGCCAGCCTCTTAAAATTCATGATACAGTTCTGTTTTCTGGTTCATGGCTATATCATATTCACCCAACTGAAACCAAATCTATGAAAGATTGTACATTTATTGTGTAATCAGTACGGTTCAGGCTGAAAAACCTCCTGTTCCCATCTCATTTGGAAATTGAAAGAGCTAAAGAAAATTTCAAACTTTGGTGAAAGGGATGTCAAGAAAAAAGGGAGAGTGCTTGGTCTTGCCTAATTGGTGGGACTGAAAAGGACATTTCTGTATATTCTTTTAATTGGTTGTTCAAGTTTGATGACTAAAAGAATCTAGATACAACATTTGCAATAATGATTCATTATGTAGAAATATCAGTTTCTTTCCTATGAATTTTCAATTTTTTCTTTTTCTGCTCGTTCCATCCTGCTGGTCAATGTTAGCTGAAAATGCTTATTTGGGTACTATTGGTATTGACCAGGCGTGTATTCCACCACGGTCAGTGCAGAGCAAGGGAAGGTAACAGTAACAGGAAATGTTGACCCAGACAAGCTCATAAAAAAGCTTGAGAAGTCAGGGAAACATGCAGAGTTGTGGGGTAATCAAAAGGGGGCCAACAATAACTTCCAAAATCTTCTGAACAATCAATTCAAAAACTTGCAATTTGAGGGTGGCAAAGGAGGTGGAAAAGATAATAAGTCTCAAAATAAGGGTGGAAAAGGACAACAAGGTCAGCACCAACAACAAATGCAACAATTCAAGGGGTTCAAGGATGTAATGGTATCCCGTAATAAGGACCAGAAATCTGTCAAATTCAATTTACACGAGGATGAGATTGAGTATACAGATGATGATGATGATGAGTTTGATGAGTCTGGAGATGAGTATGATGATGACTCTGATGAGGAGGAGTTTGGCCATGGTCATGCACGTCATCCACCCAACAAGTTGATGCCTAATTTTCCGGGAGTACGTGGACCCCACGGTATGATTGCTTATAAGAATGGTGGAGCTGGAGGGGCCGGTGGCAATGCCAAGGGCAAAGATGGCAAGAATGTTAATGGAAGCCAAAAAGGTGGAGGAGCTGGTGGCGTTGGCAAGAATAAAAAACATGATGGTAAATTTAAAAATGTTGCCAAAGTTGTTGGTGGGTTTTTGGGATTTGATAAGAAAAGTAAGAGTGGAGGAGCCGATGTCACGGGCACTACCACCAAGAAGGGTAATGGTAATGGTAGTGTAGGCAATGGAAACAACAATACCAATGGGCCCAAAAAGAGTGGAGGGAAAAAAGATGGGGCCCATGTTACTAATAAAATCAAACAAGGTCACCATCATCTTGATGGCTTAAGTCATAGTGGCGGTGGTGGTGGCGGTGGCGGTGGCGGTAATGGGGGTGGTGGTGGTGGTGCCAAGAATGTGGGCCAGATGGTCCCAATGGGCAATTATTTCCCTGCCGCAGTCCAAGGGCTGCCAGCTACTGCTGCAGCGCCAGCGATAAACGGAGGATATGCATATCACCCAGCGATGGGTCCTGGAAACCCTTACAATCAGCAGCAGCAGCAGCAGCAATACATGGCCATGATGATGAACCAGCAGCAGAGGCAAAATGGGAATGATATGTTTCAACCAATGATGTATGCCCGGCCATATCCCGCCGTTAATTACATGCCGCCGCCGCCGCCGCCAATGCCACTCCCTCCCAGGGCTGATCCATTAACGCACATCTTCAGTGATGAGAACGCCAATAGCTGTAGCGTTATGTGAATGTTGCTAGGCTACTCAAAATATCACTATGAATGTTTTATTATGTTTTGTCGTTTTTTGCTTTGTTTCTTAACTGCTGCCGACTGTTTTGTCTTCTATTGTATACTTTTGTAGTTGCATCTCTCATTGTTGTAGCCGATTTTGGCCTATATAAAAAAAATTAATTTAAAAAAAAAAAAAAACTTATTTTTATACTGGGCTTTCACACTTGCAGAAAACGGCTCGCGTAAGACATTTGAATTGTACAATTCACATAATAATCAAAAGAGGCTTCTCACTCGTGAATTTGAATTGATTTGCCATAACCTTTGGTTGCGGTGGCATGCAGATTTAGGCCCCACCTGGACCCCACAGTGCGGTGGGGTAACCTTAAATTACCGAGTATTGTTAAAATAATGATTATTCTGATTTTGCAAGTAATAAAATAAAGATTTGTGAATTTTTTTAATAGATAAATATATATATATATATATTTTTTTTGGGATAGAATGCCTACAAGTTTGATATTTCAACGTTTATAGCTTCGAAGCAACACATTAGTGTTGTGTGCAGCATTCAATGTCGTGTTTGAATATAAATGATTTGTCGTTTCACGTGTTGCCGTGCGTGTTGCACTCAGACAACGTTGATTCATGGCCGGTTAAGCCCCGCCCATACTCTCTCCGGCAAAACGTTTATCTTGACCGGGCCGTCCGGCCTACGGCGCCAAACCAATCAAAGTCGTCTTGGTCACGTAACCAAAATGTCGGTCATGGCGACAACGCATCCCTCCGACCGACCACCACAGATCAAGCAGACACAGCATGCCCATTCATAGATTTTGCCATATTTAGAAAGGAAATATTCTTGAATTTTGATAAATTATTTTAATGTTGAAAAAAAAAAAAGAAAAAGAAAGCCATATTTTCTGTTGATATAAGTGTCCACATACGAGACCCTTTCTTGTGTATGAAAGGCTAACATTTTAGAAACATTATGACACCCATTTTTTTAAATTTTATTTAATTTTTTGAATAAATTGTTACATGGTAAACCATGTTGACTTGAAAATTTTACGTTTAGAATTTTTTCATAATTTAAAATTATATATATATATATATATTAAATATAATATAATAAACTAAACGAATTATGAATAAATTATAAATTTTTAAAAAATTTGATTAAAAGATGACAATAATAAATAGTTACTATCAATCATCAAAGTCATCACAAATCTTTTGTATTGTTTGGATCAATGATATGAAAAAAATTTAAAAATTTATAAAATAATTGTATATATAGCAACTGAGAAAAAAAAATGAAAATCTGAGAAATTGGACAGTAGGCTTTTTACGTAGAACTGTTTTCAGACAGAATGCCCCCCGAAGTCAGAAACAAGTTGGAAACTTTGCTGTGTGGTTGGGATGGGCTTTGTGGGAAGTAGGTGACTGTGAGCCCGTAGTGACTTAGAAACACCCAAAATGGTAAGGTGGGTAACAGAGTTTAAGCCCTGTTTTCTCTCTCAGTGATGTTAGGGTTTTAGCCAAGCCCTAGAGATTAACGGTGTTATCCAACCCAACTCGCAACAAACGTGTTGTTGTCTTTTTATAATAATTTATATATATTTTAATTTTAATTATTTATGTTAATATTATAAAATAAAACAAATTATTCATTAAAATTACTCTACTTGATAAATGCTCTATTAATCAAATTTTTTTTATTAAACAAATCTTATTTTTAATTCGTTTATTAAACAAATTAATTTTGAACATCTCGAAATTTGACTCCTCAATGTTGAAAAATAACATATAAATAAAATAAAATAAAATAACTTGATGCTTGTAAGTTTCTAGTCTACAGTCTACGGATATGCGGCTGACTGCCACGTCAGAAAATGGGTCCACGCGCTAGACGTGTCCTGTCCAATCAGAATTCAGAAAAATAATAATCCTATTCCTAATTGTAAAATTAATAATAATAATTATTATTATTATAATAATAACAATTAAGTAATAAAAATCGACACAAACATCCTCGGAGTGTTGCGAAGGCCGAAAAACATAAAACCAAGACAGGAACGCCTAACAAAGACACCACTCGAGGCTAACAGCGATGGCAGCGGCGGTGGGATTGCGTTGACAAACACAGAGGAAACGAGCTGGAAGTGAAGGAGGCGCTGCTAGACTTAGCTTCTGCTAAATCAAAAAACGACACAGAATCCTCCTCGAAACGACGCACGACAAAAGAAAGAGTAAAAGGAAAATAAGAAGAAGAGGAAAAAGATGCATTCTTTTGGTTACAGAGCGAACGCGTTGCTGACGTTCGCCGTCACCATATTGGCCCTAATGTGCGCCATGGCTTCCCTCTCCGACAACCTTAACTCCCCCTCTCCTTCTTCCCAAATCCAGGTTTCTTTTTCTGTCTGTTCACGTGGATCTGTTAACGTAGGTTGTCGGGGTTTTCTTTTTTTATTTTTTTGACCTTTTTTTTTTTTTGGTTTGTTTGTGATTGTAGATATTGAATATCAATTGGTTCCAGAAGCAGCCAAATGGAAATGATGAGGTGACTTTGACGACTCTCTTCGGTTAATTGCCTTTTCAATTTAAAGCTTTGCCAATTGCTGTGGATTTACTTTGAATTGTTGTTTAGATTTGGAGGGGTTTTTGTTTTTCAAGTTCATTTTTTTTAATAATGATTTCAATTACCATAATTCCATTGAGAAACTCCGGGAATTCGATGACTACATGACTCAATTCTGAACACTCCACTCTGATTGGTTGCTTCCTGTTCTCTTTAATCTTATTGTATGCTTGGTGTCTGTCTGAAAGCTTGGCTTGAGAGAGGCACAATTTCTGGCACTTTACTATTATGTAACAGTGTTGTAATGAGGCTGATTGTACCTGTTGCTAACATGTTTTAACTGCCTTATTGCTCGAACCATGCGAAAATTTGGTTGAGCTTAACGAGTAATTGATAGATATGCTACATTTTACTGACAAGTTTGATTGATCCATGAACCTGTGTTATTCAGAAACCTATTATAATCAGAATTTGTGTCGGGCTGTTTTCATGTTTTGACATATCTTGATTTGAATTCCGGTTCTCTGTCGAGTGCTACATGCTATTCGTATACTTTTGAATTGCTGGTTGTTTTACCGAGGCAGTAATGATTATTTTTTGTTGACTTTTGACTGTCCAGATAATCTGCCTGTGCCAGTAGTTTTCTAAGTCCACCTTTGTGGACTTTGCCCCGGATACCCTAGGATGTTAGCTAGTGGTACAAAATCTAATTGGCTTTTCATTGATCTAATGTAGGTCAGTCTGACAATGAATATAACAGCCGACTTACAGTCACTGTTTACATGGAACACAAAACAGGTATGTTGTTTGAAAACCTTTGGGATTTAGCCTTGGCCAAATTTTTTTGTTCATTTGATTTCTGTGTTGCAAACATGATGCTCTAGAACAGAGGTAAGCAATCTGGCTCTACACCAGGAGTGGGTCTATGTCATGAGTGATGGCTTACCAACTGGATGAGATTCAATTGTGTGTGTCTCACTGGAATTTTTTGGCAATTCTTGAAAGCTGATTCAAATGTTAGGGCAATTGCCTTCATATTTTTGCAGGTTTTTGTATTTGTAGCAGCTGAGTATGAAACCTTAAAAAATACTCTGAACCAGGTATGTACCTTAGTTGCTGTGATGGATTAGTCTAGATTTAGCATCTATTTTTCCTACATTATTTAAATGTATAGCTTGAACCAAGCATTTGAACCTTGAAGGTAGTCATGGACCTAGAATCAGTTTGCTTTTCAATGCTTCCTGATATAGATTCATATTGGATATAGGGGACTTGGCATTGCTTTGCATTTGTTTTTAAATTTCTTGTCTACTAAATTGTGTTCAAATGTTGCATGATAGGTCTCACTCTGGGATGCCATTATACCTGCCAAAGAGCATGCAAAGTTTTGGGTTCAGACTGCAAACAAGTATCGATTTGTTGATCAGGTAGTCTATGCTACTTCATGATGTGGTTTCTCTTATTTTCCCCATCCATGCTGTGTTGGAGAATTCTTATTGCATTCCTTATTGTAGGGGAGCAACCTCCGCAGTAAAGAATTCAATTTGACGTTGCGCTGGCATGTCATGCCCAAGACAGGCAAGATGTTTGCTGACAAATTAGTAATGTCTGGATACCGCTTGCCTGAAGAGTATAGATGAGGATAGGATGGGGTGGATGTATTTTTGCAGATTATGAAGATAAAGATGAAAGATGGCTAACCCCATCCCCCCATTTCCAACTCCCCTCCCCTCCCCTCCGTGCGGGGGCGGGTGGGGAAGGGGGAACTATAAACAAGTTTAAGTTTTATGTTCAACAAAGAAAATTAGAACTGCTTGGTGTTTTTGGAACCTAAAATGCTTTTTTCAAACTAACTTTTGGCTTATAACACTTTGGTTGGAAGGACTTTCTCTTCCTCATTGTCACGATACCATTGGATTGCATTCTACACCACCAGATTATAATGAGATTTACAAGTTGGAACTTCCCCAAGGTTGAGATTTTGGAACCTGTATTCTCCTTCCCTACCTCACATGCAATGTGGAGGAAAAGATAAAATGAAAAGCATTTAGGTAGAAGTTAGCTCCTTGATCCCAAAATTATACCCACTGTTTGTTTCTTGACAGGCGGGAATTCAGTTCCTAATAATAGTGGGAAAATTTAGAAAGATTGTATATCCCGTGCAACTCTTGTAGTTGCATTAAGCACACTACCAGACTTAATTAGAAATTAAATTAGCCTTGTGCTCCGGAATTAAAACGCAGTGGAGAGAGAAGCAAAACTTGACTTGCAATGTGAACGGAATAAGTTTCCTCCTGTGAGTTGGAGAGTTTAGTCCAAGTCCCTGTAAACGAAGGACTTCTCTATCCCCTCTCCTCTATAAGCCACAAAACCAAAATTTTCATGAGCATAAGACGAAACCCCAGGGGCCTTAACCTTTCAATTTTCCCTTTTTTATTTAAATTTGCCCCTACTCTGTTTGGTCCGTTGTTCTTGTAAAGAATGAGGAATAGAAAGCGGAGACGTCTATGGAAGCCTCTGTCGCAGAGACAGCAGTCAGCCAGAATTCACGCAAGAGGGATGATGAAGATATGGATTTGATTGAACATTTTGATGATAGGGTGGGATGTCTTGCTTCCCGGAAGGCAGAAGGGAAAAGACACGCATACACACATCCTCGCAAGTAGAATGATAGTGTGCATCATTGAATTGAAATCATAGAGGAATTCTGATGCTTAAGCACAGGAGGGGAGGTTGAGCAAGCGGTAATTCTCTTCAAGATTGTTCTTTTACGATTGGCAGGTTGAATTTCATCTTTCTACACAGCAACATTAATTTCCACGAAACTTCGATTTAAACGATGCCTTATGGGTGGCAAAACGCGTCACGAATTAAGGGTGTGTTCAACTTGTTTACCGGAAAATGACTTGTGTGCGAGCCATTGCATGCTGACATATTGCACAACTAGTGGCATGCTGCTCCATCTTCTGATTAAACTGTTAACAGCTGCCTGATCTTTTGATCTGACATGGTTTTACGCGGGCCCGTTTGCGTCAAAGCAGAATGCTAACAAAATACCCAGTCTGCAATCGGTGAAAAATGTTTACATAGTCAAAACAAACACTATCGCTTTTAACAGAAAAAAGATCCAAAAAGCTCCCTGTGAAATGGCATGGCCGTTTCTGTTCCTCTCTTTCCTTCTCTCTTAAACTCCATTGCAGCACTTTGTATAACCCTCTTGATCACCATCTTATTTTTCTACTGTCCAATTTACCCCTACCCATCTCCTCAAATTCCTCAAAGATCCCTCCTTTCTGAGATTCAGACGAACCAGACCGAGACACTCCCTCTTTCTTGTTCTTCTCTCGAACCCACAAATGGCATCGTCAACTACCTTTCCCTTCACTTTTGTCTCCTCAAGGAAAGATCCTTTCTTTCTATTCCATGCCTTTCAATGTTCATTCTTTTACAGTTTTATGTTCTCATCAAAACAGCACAATCCCATTTCTCCATCGTCACCACTAAGCTCACCCATCACTTAAACCTCTCCCCAAGCATGGGTGGAGTGACCCTTTTGGCTCTTGGCAATGGGGCGCCTGACGTTTTTGCCTCTCTTGCCGCGGTCCGGTCCGGGCAGTATAGAACTGGGTTTGGGGCTATATTGTCTGCTGGTACTTTTGTTTCTGCATTCGTGGTTGGTTTTGTTGCGATTCATGCCGCCCCATTTAATTTGGATCCTGGGTCTTTTGTGAGGGATGTTGGGTTTTATTTGGTGGGTGCTTTGTTATTGTTTTATGTGTACTTGAGTGGGGAGATATCGATTTGGCAGGCTGTTGGATTTGTGGCGTTTTATGTGTTCTTTGTTGGATTTGTGTTTTGGATGGATTTGGGGATTGGTGGTGGTGGTGGTGGTGGTAGTGAAGAGGGAGTGAAGGATGTGAGGGATGCAAGAGAATTGGATTGTGAAAGAGGTGAAGAACTGGTGGTTGGGAGGTTGAAGGGTGGGATGGAGAATTCTAGTTGTTTCCAAAGGGTTTATGGAAAGGTAACTCCTGTTATTTTGCTCATATTGTTCTCTAAAATTTTGGCACTATTCTATGCAATTACTACATTTTGTTTACTATGTTTAATAGAGGTGGTATTTAGCTGGTGCTGGATGCTCAAATTGGATGTTGAATGCTGTTGTTGATATCATAATGATAATTAATATTCACTGGAATTGTGTTCCAAAATAACTTTACATTCTATATAAGATGGGTTGCCAAAATGGGGGACTTTTCATCTTTTTTTCCAGTGTTTTGGAAGGCTTATTGGGTTAGCAGCTCAGTAAACATCTTTGTTGCAATGCCTATCTTATAAGTATATTTGCTCTTTCTTGATCTGGTGGATCTCCTGTCCCATGTCTTTAAAGATCCTCACATTCCCAATACATGAGTGTTGCAATAAGGCCACTCATTATGAGCTTATATTTGTTTCTTGATCTGTTATGTTGTTTCAGAGAAAACTAATAAATGTCTCATTGATCACCTAGCAATTAGGTGGCATTTTTGTGAACTTATTTAGTTGGGATTCCTCTTGTTATGGTTTTATTTCAGCCATTTAGAATCTGATAGGGAAAACTAAATAAAGCTTCTTTTCTGATTTTTGTTTCTTTCTTGTATGCAGATATCACAAATATGGGAACTTCCTGTTTTATTTCTTCTAAAGCTAACAATTCCACAAACAGCACCATCACAGTGGAGCAGGTTCTACTTATCTGCCAATATTGCTCTTTGCCCTCTAGCCCTTTTATATTCTTGCAATTCATTCCTGCCATTAGATCATCCCATAGTGTTCCTCCTTCCAAACGTCCATTGTCCACTTTGGTTAATCACATTCTTGGCTAGCTCGTCGCTGGCAATTCTTCACTATATTCTGGAAAGGGAACCACCCCAGACTGAGCAAATTCTTGTTGCACTCATGGCATTTTTAATGAGTGTCTTTTGGATATCAACTGTTGCTGGGGAACTACTTAACTGCCTAGCGGCACTTGGGACAGTTCTTGAAGTGCACCCTTCCCTCCTTGGACTCACAGTACTTGCTTGGGGAAATTCAGTAGGCGATCTTGTTGCAGATGTTGCAGTGGCCAAAGCTGGCCAGCCAGCAATGGCTATGGCTGGGTGCTTTGCTGGACCAATGTTTAACATGCTTGTCGGACTTGGAACAGCTCTGGTGATGCAAACTGCTGATACTTATCCAAAAGCCTATGAACTCCATTTCCACATTGGTATAGTGATTGCATTTGTGTTCTTGCTTTTGAGCCTCATGGGGTCTCTGTTAGTCATCACATGGTCCAGATTTCGAGTGCCCAGGTTCTGGGGCTTCTGCCTTGTTTGCCTCTATGTATTCTTTATGGCAGTCAGCATAGTTGTCGCCAATTTTTCAAGGTGATGGGTTCAGTCACGAGGTCAGCAAGTTATCTAATTATTGCTAAATTATGGGGCAACTCATAAAAGATCAATACAACATGGGGGTTTTTCAGAGGCAGGTCAGGTGGATATGCAGTAGAGATGGAGTATGTAAGCATTGGGTCTAGAAGGCAAACACAAAAACAGGTTGGGGAGATTCAAACCTTGAAAATGCTAAGGCTGGTAGACTAAACCATGGATTTATCGGTTCATTCGATGATTTTTTGTTTTTGGTTCTATTTCATTCCACAAATTTTCTCTCTGCTTTTTTTATATTCTTCAATGTAGGCTAAATATGAGTACATTTATATCATGAAAAATATCTGAATTTAATGTAAAGATCTGAACTTTTTAGTAGTTATGGGCTCATTGATGAAAGAAGTTACCAAATTAACATCTGATCTTTGTTAGCAATGGTGTTCATTGGTGAAATATCAACTTCCAAATTAGCTTCATGCATCCTCATTTTTTCCAACTTTTTAGTCTGATTTCCACTGGTTGACAACTTGAAGTTCTCATTTGGAGTTCTGTATAGAACCCCCCCAAATCAGAAAAGGGCCAAACGAATGCAAAGACTTACAGAGAGGGTATCGATTTTGCTTGCGCCTACTTCTGATTGGTGACGTCCGATTGCTCTCTGCATTTCTAAATCTTCATATCAGCTTATCCGTGACAATGGTTATACGATGACCTTATGCTTTCATTTCAGCTCTTCTTTCCAACTGACAGCTCGCTTAGAAATTCTCGCCAGTATGTAATGGCGGACTCCTCGATGCAGACTTCTCCTAATCTGGTATACTTGGGAGTAAAGGGCTGGACTGCCAACAAATGATACCAAAGCCTGTCAATTCGATTAGCTCAAATCACAACCAATTATATTGTACTAGTTGGTTTTTACATATCTCTTTTATCCCTTACGGTTTTAAAACTAATCAAATGGTCCCTTGCGGTTTTGAGCATGAGCCACAAACCCACCCGCTTATGCTCCTAATCACATCCAAGCGTTCCCCTAACCTTGTTCTGGAATTCTTAATGGACATGTCGGAAAATAAAAAATTTAAACGTTTATAGTTGATATAGAAGAATAATCAAATAAATTTATTTAATATAAAATTATATATGCATTATACTCAAAAAAAAAAAAAAAAAAACTTCCCCTTTTTTTTGTGACTTTAGTAACTACAAGTTAATGGTAGTGCCCAAACAACTTGAATGAGTGGAATCATGACAAAATGGACTTATTGGCAGCAACTAACATGGAAATAAAGCCTAGTGGGTGGCTTTTCTATCCAGATAAAAGAAAGAAAGCACTATCTCCAATAAACGTTATTTACAAAATAATTCTTGAATTAAACACACAACGACCCCCCCCTCCCCCACGCCCAAACCAACGGGAAATTACTCAGGAGATAAATTAAAAGAGAGAAATGAAAATAAAATACATCATCAAAGGGAAAAGGGGAAAGGGCGACAAGATTCGAACTCCCACTAAATGAGATTAGAAAAATAAAAAAGAGAGAGGGAGAGGATATAACTTTCCGACAGCAGATGACAGAATCGAACCCAACGTGCGGAGACAGGGCTATCAGCTTTTGTTTTCAATCTCAGATTCTCAGGTCCATTCCCATGAAACATCTTCCCAAAGAGAAAACATCGTCAAATCCTGACCAAAGATCCGATTTTTCTGATTCTTGAATTCCCAGAAAATCTAAAAGTCTTCTCTGTACCAAAGATTTCCCATAAAAATCTTCTAACCCCACAGATATAAATCCATAAATTCTTCCTCAGATCTCATGTAACAGCAATTTTTTTCCCATTTTTTTGATCAAAAAATCGTGTCTTTTTTTTTTTTTCTTGCAAATTAACTGTGCTTTCCCTATTTGCAAGCAGTAAGTGCTACAGGGTCTGATAGCCAAAAGGTAACTCATCAAAACCTATTTTCTGCTGCGTGCTTGTACTTTTACATGTAGAATTTTCACGCCCATTTGTTATCTGTTTGCTTTTCTCGATCATCATCCGGGAGATTTCCAACTTAAATGAACCATAAAGTTTTCTGGTTTATTTATTTATTATTTTTTTTTTCCTCTTCAATTTTCCCTCCGTTTTCTTCTCTGTATAGATTAAGGCAAGCATGAATTTGGGACAGTACTAGAGTAGGTTCTGCTTCGCTTGATTTAAATTATTGTAACAACGTCTTTATGCTGCTTTTATGTAACTTTTTTTTTTTTTTTATCCTAAATTTTCCTATAAAAAAGTAGTTTCTTTAGGCTTGATTGCACAAACGTTGTACAAGTTGAGATCTCTTTCCAAAAATTGTAGATGAATTGCAATGTCTTGTGATGATTCGGCAGTTCCATTTGCTGGTATTGGGAAAATAACTCAAGTGAATTTTGTCTATTTGGACCCAATGAAATTGCTGCAAATTGAAATTGGTCTATTTTGCTATAAATCACACAATTTCCATGGATTAGATCCATACCGACCGATCGATTTCATCTAAGAATTTCTCTTATGTCTAAATTTGATACTTTTGCTGGTATGTGTATCTATTACACTAGTTTCATATGTACTTTCCCTAGAATAAAAACGGGGTCATAGTTCTTATAGCAAGTGATAACAGAAAGTCAGTTTGCCAGTCTGTGTAAGTGGCATCATGAAGATTGGAGTTGGATCATTTTGAAACTGGAGAAAAGAAATAACTTCCCTTGTCCTGTGTGGATAATTAACAAGGATGATGCCACTGCCTAGAACCTTATGTGCAACATGCATTTATAATTCAATGTTTATTTCTTGTGCTACTACAAATGAATGCTGTGGCATTGGTTTTGTGTTACTGGGTTTACTTGGATCAGAATGGATCCACAAGGGCATGGACAGCCCCCATCCATGGGAGTTAACAGTGGAGCTCAAATGCCATACGGAATAAATCCATATCAGCAAAACCAAATCCCTGCTGTCCCACATTCAGGATCAGTTGCTACTTCTGTTGGGGCCCTTCAATCCACTAGCCAGTCTGCTGGAGCTCAGCTTGTGCCACACCAACTTGCCTATCAGCAGATCCACCATCAACAGCAGCAGCAACTGCAGCAACAACTGCAGCAACAACTTCAGGCTTTTTGGTCAAACCAGTTCCAAGAAATTGAAAATGTTACCGACTTCAAGAATCATAGCCTTCCCCTAGCAAGGATCAAGAAAATTATGAAGGCTGATGAGGATGTGAGGATGATATCAGCAGAAGCACCAGTTGTATTTGCCAGGGCATGTGAAATGTTTATCCTAGAATTGACCTTGCGGTCTTGGAATCACACTGAGGAGAACAAAAGGAGGACACTTCAAAAGAATGACATTGCTGCAGCTATCACCAGGACGGATATATTTGATTTCTTGGTTGACATTGTGCCAAGAGAGGACCTGAAAGATGAAGTTCTAGGATCCATCCCTAGAGGAACAATTCCTATTGCAGGGCCTGCTGATGCACTCCCTTATGGCTATCCCCCACATGCACCCCAGGTGGGACCTCCTGGTGTGATCATGGGAAAGCCTGTGATGGACCCAACCATGTATGCCCAACATTCTCACCCATATATGGCACAACAAATGTGGTCACAACAGGGATTAGAGAAACAGCAATCACCTCCCCCAGACCATTAGTGATTGTAGCATGGATGCTGCAGTGTAAGTTTGCCAAAGCTTAGTTGCCTGCCTCTTTGTGTATGTTTGATGCTGTGAGTACTTCCAAATATAGCTTGGTCAATGGGAATCATTTTTAAGTAATGAAAAGAATAAAAAAGGTTAAAAAAAGAAGGAAGAAGGAAAGTCTAATTATCAATGTAAGGGTCTTTGTTAGCATAAAACACATTTGTTCCCTACAAAACCATTATCTTACCTTTTATTTTCGTGTCCATTCATGCTTTCTTATTTTGCTGGCTTTGTTAGAATCATGACACAATTGGAACATGGTTGTTGGCAAGTACCCCAATGTTGGGGTAGAAACAAACAACAATCGCTTTGTTATTTTCAAGACTCGTTTTAACCAAGGACCAACAAGAATTGGGACCGATGAAAACAAGCTAAGGGTAAAACGTTTTTTTCCATGCAGGTTGCTCCACCATGAGACAAAGACATGTTTTTTCAACTTCCGGTCCTGGGAGCTGATAAATCGCCATTGATGCCTTTACTCATGGTAGAGTAGAAGGTGGTGATTTAACCACAATCAGGCGGCCTAGGGGAGAGGAGAGAGAGTGTGTATTATAAGAAAAAGAATTCTATCTAAATCAGATATCCAATGATTTGTTTATGATCATGGGCAAGGTCATCAGGATAAGAGTATGTCCGATACTTCTATATGTATTGATCAGTCCGATACTTCTCAACCTGACATTGCTATGGATATTTAACAACTAATTCATGATTGTGGACAGTGTCAGCAACGTCGGAAGAGCTTTAGCTACTCATCGTAGGCTATTCAAAGAGGGTGCCGTCCTTTTGTCACAATGCCCTCAAGAATCCCATCCATGCCAAAATCACCAAAAAATTGTTCAGGATCAACCGGACCAGGTAGTTGAAATGTAATGGAAAACTCCCCTGGCGGGCAAAGGTTCATCGACTGCATTTCAAAAACCCGCGAGAATCTATTTACCGTCTTCTCACCAGTTGTTGTCACTCCCTTTATCACCACCCTGCCATCATTTTCAACTTGGCAACTGAATTCCTCTGCAATCACAAACTAAAAACATAAGGATAAGATAAACTAGGAAGAGAAACAATATACGATGAAAGATTTGTCAATCAATACAAAATAACATCTAATTTGTTGAATGCTATACTGAAAGTATCCAATTCCAACATTGGCAGGGCGTTCCTTCTTAAAGACTGAGTCACCCTGGTGGGATGTGGCCACCTCAATGAATTAGAAGATTTTCCATACTAACAAAGCCAGCTTCCCACAAAGGATGGGTGCCATAACTAGGAAGGCAATCATGCTAATCACTAACGAATATATTAGAAGCATTCATTAATCAATTGATAATAAGAAACTCACTTTCATCTCTCTTAACCCCAGGAAGAGACACACGAAAGAAGTAAGCATCGTCGCTTTCTCCAATGTCCATAAGCCCGATAGTAGGCCCCACCTGCCCCATCGCAGCACTCCCAGTAAGTGCAAATCCCGTTTTGTTGGCAGCAATTATGCTTGTCCATTCTTCTTTAGCCGGGCAAGAATGAAATAAAATCATCCCTGGACCAGGCTCCAGTGTCCTGGTGTCATCTTTGGTTGCGCGGGGAACATTTGTATGGGTCTGTGATGAATGTAATCCAGCATGCTGCATTCCGTCTAATGAACCTGGAGAAGTGAAGGAACAAGAGTATCCACAAATCAGAATCAGCAAGAAAAATTACAACTTGGGAAAAGGAACTACATGATAGTTTTCTGATATACATAACGAAGCATATGGTCAGATTTACAGCATTAAACTGGAAGATGCAGATTATCAAGGAAACTATCCTGAATTTTAATTAGAACCAAAAAGAAAAAACGGATGAAAGCCAATTTTGCTTCTTAGCTATAGAGAAATTACACCCATCTCCAAGTCAGTCAATTAGAAGAAAGAACATAGCCACCACCAATGCTCCTCCAGTAGACACACCCCCAACCATGCATCTATCAAATTCCTTGGCTCAAAAAATACACATGAATCCCACAAACAAGCTTACACACCAAAAATAAATTAAAACTTTAGCTTTTTAAGCAAAATTAGGAGTTAAAAAAAAAAAAAAAAAAAAGCAAGCCTTTATAAACCCTTTTACTTGAACTTTCACATTTCAGATAATTCTGTCCAAGATGCCTTTTTTCTTTTTTTTTTTTTTCATTGAATACAATGCAACAAGGATCAAATTCTTACTCAGGCCCTTTTACGCTACTTTAGCCCCCTCCGTTCCTTCTTCTCAATCTGATCTGAAATGGAGAAGACCACCAAAAATAAAATCAGGGTTTAGTCAGGAAGGGTGAAGGCGTAAGCGCAGTAGAAGGTGTACGGCGGAAGAACCAACCGCCGGCGAAATCCGCGTCACCGTCGGCGAGAATACGGGAGGAAGAGGAAAGTATGGTTACGTTATGTTACGTTGGAAGTTCGGGGGCGTCGTTCAAGAAAGAAACAAAAGAGAGAAACAAGTGGCATGGAAGAAAAGAAATCCCAACCGTTGGATTTGCAACGTGGCCCACCCATCCAACTGTTCAAGAATTTGATGATCCGTCATTGTTATAGTGCTCCTGCAGCACCAACTTTCTACCTAAACGGTCTTTTTCTGCGTGCAGACTCGCAAAAGTCACCAGCCTTAGTCATAGACCCACACCACAGAGAGAGAGAGAGCACGCGCCGTCCTAGCCGGTGGCTCCCTGATGGGTTCTCCGATCAGGTATGAACACTTTTTCACACGCACACACATAGTTACGCTCAATTTACATGCATTATTCACCTGATATCACCTTCGTGTCCCGCAAAATAAAAAAAAAAAGAAAGAAAAAAAGAAAAAATGAGCCTGGAAGTGACGATATTATACTATTTCTGGTTCCTTTGAGAAATTGGAGAATAAATGGGATGTGGGTGGGGGAGCAAAAAAGTGAAGCAAGGGTCTTTTAATGTAGCCTCTGCTTGCTGGTATGATGATACTCGATAATTCTAAGAGCTTCGATTCTTGGAAGTTAAATCTGTCAAAATGGTTTCTGGGGTAATTGGTTGTATGGGCTATCAATTGGGTATTGGAAATTGTGTATTGACGACGTAGACATTAAGAAGCGGAAACAAAAACTGTTTCCATGGAGTGGGATGTGAGAAGAAGGAAAAGAAGTGGATTTGAACCCTCTAACCACTTCCCCCTCCCCAATCAGCAGCAAGTGCTTGACGGGGGATATTGGTTGAGCTGCTAATAATTACGAGTGACTGTCAAGGATTGAAAGACAAAGTTAATTCTGACAAATGACAATTTTTAAATTGTTGAGTTCTGCAACTTTGTGCAAATTTTGATACACTCATCTGAAAATTGTGATGCTCTCCAGGCCTACTGGTATGCATGGAGGAGGTCCCGAGCTGAGGCCCAATGCCCCTTCAAATCGTGTCCTTGCAGCAACACCACTAACTAGCATGCCATATATTGATCCTTCTGCAACCAATGGTGAGGGTGCCCCATTGCCAACAGTGGGTGATACCAATCCTGTGGAAAGAGCTGGGCCATCTATGGTGTTTCTACCCTCAAAAACAACTCAAAAGGAGTGGGATAATATCAGATGCTTTGCCAAAAGTGGAGTTGCGCTGGCTGGGAGTGCAGCTATGGGAAAGATGGGTCCAATTGTTGGACTCATGGACATTGGAGAAAGCGATGATTCCTACTTGTTTCGTGTGTCAGTTCCTGGGGTAGCGAGGGAACAAAGTAAGTCCTATTTTTGTCTTAATGATCCATTTGTGATTGCCTTGATAAAAGGCAATGTGGGAGAGAGAATATTCATTAGATATCACAGCTGGCTTAATTATCTATCTTTTTAACTTACAAGCATATGAAATATGCTTTTGTTTGTTGCTATCCTCTCTTTGATTTTGTCAAGGAATCCAGTTATTTAATGGCTCAGATGCATTTCATATGCCATGCTATATATGTTTATAGTTTTAGTGTGGCTAACGTATCTACTTTTAATTTTGCAAAAGCAGATTTCAGTTGTGACATCCAACCTGATGGAAAGGTGCTCATAAAGGGAGTGACAACAACTGGTGAGAGTATAGTGTGTAAATACTCTCAAGTCTTCAAAATGCAGACTCAAAATCTATGCCCACCAGGGTGGTTCTCTATCTCATTCCATCTTCCTGGTCCAGTTGATAATCAACAGTTCACAGGTTCGTTTGGAATTGATGGGATTGTTGAGGGAATTGTAAAGAAAAGGTGATTGAACAGTGTTTTTGGAGTTAATCACAATACTTTTTGTGACTCTAGTTTGATTTTAGGAGGAAGAAATGATTGGTTAATATGAGCATGGATCAGCACAACATGAAGACTATAATGGTGTTGGCTGGATTGTTGAGAAACAGACATTGACTTCTATAGAGCTAGTTGAATACATAGAATTCAGCATGGCTACATCTTTGCCTATGCAAATCTTTTATAGGTTGAGCACATGACGAGTTTAGAAAAGTTGTGCTGTTACTTGCCATGGCATTTGCATTTACTGCGTATTAGCTGGCAGTTTAAGATATGGCGTGAAAAATTGTAGATCTTTCTTGGGGGTTCTACGAAAAAAAATCACCACTATCATAACCTGATCATTTGATACAAATCTCAGTTGAGTTAAATGCCTAATTTGGTCATATTTAGTCATCCCTCCTCCTTTCAAGAATTGAAAATTTCAAGTCTCCCTTTGCTTGATGTAGCATGAACAAACTCCAAGTCTTCCATGCACAACTATGTTATGCCAATACACAAGTATTATCTCATATGCATTAATTGCCTTGAGAAGCTTATCATAGTGAACTCATTTAAAGAAGAGGCCAGCATGCAACCCAGGCCAATCTGTAGTCAGGGAGTTTAGTGCAATCAGATTCTCTTGATGTTCTTGATACAACTTTAAAGCACAGTACCTAAATCGTGAAAACTCAAATGAGAATCCGAACTCAATTAAGATGGATTTTGTGCATCCAATTTCACAAGGATAGCCCTGAATACATTCTCGGATACCTAGGAAGCACGCCCTTATTTATTTTCGTACAACATCAAACACTTGAGCAGCATGAGCTCTAGTTTCACATCACACATGAGAAAAGCTTGACCTATATATATCCAAGAGCCAAACTATACTTGCCTTCAATAAAGTTACACAGCACAAATATAAAGAAATCAGATTATCAACCTCTGCTCCATTAAATTCTCTGGAATCAGTATTCAAATTGCAAAAAGGAAGTATCATTGCGCCTCTAATTTCACGTTTAGCAAATCCGCGGCCATCCTCTATTGATGAAACAACTTCAAAGGGGAATTAACTATGACAAATCATATTACTAGCGGATAAAGAATACAAAATTTGGGTTAGTCTCTAAGTGAACCATTTCTTCTCTTTCTTTTCATGACTTGCACAACTGGTGAACAACCTCTGAGCCTCTCAACCAATTTTTGCCTGTCTTCTTTCTTGAACCCAAAACTCATCAAAGCACCAAGAAAGCAAATGCCCAGAACCCAATCTTTAACACCTCTTTTATATCCTTTAGTTAGAAGTGCCCCAAAAAGACCAAATGCCAGAAGGCCAACAAACACATCACTCTTTAACTCTCTTCCAAGCAACAGCAACAGCCCCAATCCAGAAAAGAGAAAAACTTCAAGAAACCCAGAATTCCTAGTCCCTTTTCTTCTCCACCCATCAAATCTTCCTCCTCCAAAACCCTTCAAAAACCCCATTCTCCCTCCATCACCACCAACCAATTCCCCAACAACAAGATCCAAGGGCTCTGGTAAGATCTTGAGATAGGCTACCATAAATGGTAACAATTTTGGGAAAATTCGCCTTAATTTTTGAGACCCAGATCCCTTTTTGTTCTTTCTTGCACATGTAATCGGTCTTCGGATGTGGGGCAGATGTGGACGTAAAGGTGATGAGTGAAAAATGACAGCTTTGGACTGAAGATTGATGCTTTGAGGATCAGTGATGACAAATCGATCAACTGGGTTTAAGAGAAGAGGGTGTGTGGGAACCAGGCAGTGGAATGCAAAATGAATAGCCTTCGGCATTTTACTGGGATGTGAGATGTTATCAAGAAGAAGAAGAAGAAGATAAAAGGAGGAGGAGAAACAACGAAGTAACCGTTACAGAAGTGATTGTTTTGAATATTTGAAAATTGGAAGATGTAAATTGTTGTTTATGGGAAAAAAAAAAAAAAAAAGGAGGTTTTTATAGGAGGACCAATCAATTGGTGGGGTTTAAAATGGGAATGCTGCATTTTTCTTTTTTTGGTTGGTTTTTTTCTTTTCTTCTCGGTTTTGAAACGGTGCATTCCTTACATCTTTTTTAATTATTATATATAATTGGCGACCTTTTTTAACAATAAAATAACGGAAAATAATAATAAATATATTAATTATTATATATATGTATTTTTATTTAATTATTAACGTAAAAAATCTTTCCAAGTAAAAATATAAATATCCTTCTTAAAGGAACTTTTCGATAATTAACCCGAACACAAGTGACAAAAGCGCTGGTTTAAAAAGAAGGAAAAAAAAAAAAAAAAAAGGCAAAGGGAATAAGAAAGTGACACCCATGGAGATGAAGATCAAGAATGGACCTAGAAGCAGATAACAGAACCGCCGAAACTAGCAACAACGAGGATCGCTCTTTTGCTTCAACTGACTCTAATCGATGCCCCATCTGCCTCGGCCCTTTCGTTCGGGAATCCTATCTGGATACTTGTTTCCGTACGTTCTTTCCTTCTCAATACCACTGCGTGTCCGCCTTTTTCTTTCTCTTCTTTGTTTCTTTGTTTCTTTTTTTTTTCTTCTTTCTCTCTTTCTTCTTTTAACCTTTTCATGTTTAGTGTGTTTGATATTGACCCAGGTCCTTGGTCGGTAATTGGGTGAGGGGGTTCTTGTTTTAATCTTATTTTGTTTTTTGCCCATTTATCTACATTGGTAATCTGGATTGATGGTGAATTGGGTGTCCGAGATTTTGCCAGGGATCTCATAGGAAAGAAGTAAAGTTGGAATCTTTTCCATTTCTCATCGTTTGTTTGCTCATTAATTTACATTTGGTAATCTGAATTGATGGGAAATTGGGTGTCTGAATTTTTACCAAAGATTGCATAGAATCGAATTAAAAAGTTGGAATCTTTTCTATGTGTAATTGTGTATTATGTGTAATATTTGTATGTATGGGTATTTGAGATACTTTTCTGGAGTCTGGTTCCGCTCTCTGCCTTTGTGCTTTTGCGTGCAGGGATTTAAGGTGAGTCAAATGGGGGTTTGGTGCAGAAAACAAAATACACCCTAACTTGTGGTCTTTTTTTTTTTTCTTGTTCTTGTATTGCAGATCAATTTTGCTACCGTTGCATCTTGAGTTGGGCTAAAGTAGTTGCTAACAAACATTTTCACTCGCCTTCTGTAAAATGCCCTTTATGCAAGGTCTGCCTTGATTCAATTTTTTTCCCATATAGTGGAACTTCATTTCATGTATCAACTAAGCCATTGTTTTGTTATGAATGGACATGATAACGGTGCAATATGGATTCTCAATGCTGTGTTTGGGCTAAAATGCAGACAGAGAACTTTTCAATAATTTATGGATATGACGGGTGTTCATTCCAGCAGCATTACATAAATCGGAAGTTCAATGAAGGGTACCTTTTTTTTTTTTTTTTTGGGACTTCAGATTTTAAGATATCACTCATTTTTGTTAATCTTATTATAAATTTTCCTTCATATTTTCTTGATGCATTCAGATGTCATTATTCACTTTGCTGTTATTGGCTATTTCAGGTTGTTTTTTTCAAAAGCACACAAATACAGGTTAAAGTGCTATTACACCCAACCAGGTCTCTCACTGCTTCTTTCTTGGTTAGTTCCTGATTGTGTTTGCTATGTTTTGTACCCTCTTGTTGGTTATGTGACAGCAGTAAATCTTATTTGTTCAATCAGGTATATTGAATAACACAGTTAATATATCAAGATATTGGAAGTCACGTAAGTATCTTCACCCAAATCGGTGGCTTGAACGTTGGATGAGAAGAGAAATACAGGCTTTGACACAGGTCTGTCTTTAATTTGCTTTGCCCATTTATTTTATGTGCTTGGACATTGCACATTTTTTACGTTAGCATAGCTTGCACTGAGATTAATATTTATTAGTTTTATGCTGTAGTTTCTACCACATGCTTCAGAGGATATGATCATTGTGATAGTCATATCTGTGGAAAACTGTGCAGACAGTGCATTTGGGCTGTATATTGGAATCCAATATTGTTCCTTGTATCTATTCTGAAACATATGAAGACTCATACAACATGAATCTATATGCAAAACCTTCTTATATGTTTGTATTGCTATTATTAAAATCATTATCAAAGGCCAACTCTTTGAGTTGTAACTTTCGCTACTTATACAAATGTTGTTACTTCATGTTTTCAAATTTGGATTATTATCTGAACTTTTTGGTGACTGGATAAATGATGCCAAGGAAATGAATGGAAGAATCTTTATTTGTCTCTATAGTTGTGTCATCTACAGAAGCAAGTAATGTGTAAATTATTCTGCATTCAATTTTATTAGGTCTCGTTGGTTATGGATGATCATCTTTGTTCTCGTACTCTGTACAGGAAGAAGATGTTAATGTTATTGTACATCATATTCTCGGCGTTGTTGATTCATTCTTGAGGGGGTAATGATTTGATCACCAGTCATTTGCCAGTACCATGCAATAATTTCAAGTACTGAGATCTCTTATCATATCCTTGCTCTTGTTTGTCTTTCATTCTACAGATGTGATCGATCTGATAAACCGAAGCTGCCTGAATCAAAACGAGAAGAGTTCAGGGCTGCAGTCTCTGTGGCAGTCAGGCCTTTTATAGCTGCAAGAACAGAACAATTTGTGAATGAGTTGGAATTGTTTCTGGCTTCAGGTTTAAACACTGAAGCCTACGATGAAGTTTACCTTCAACAGCTGGGCTGGACCCCTCCTGCAGCAACATCCACTCATCAGGCTGCAGAAGGAGAATCTAGTGAATGCACACCCGTAGTTCCATACTTATATATCTTTGATGAGGACCCAGATGAAACTGATTGAGATTTTCATTTGCAAATTGTCACTTTATACCCTTAAAACACTTGTACAAAATGCAAGAGGCAGCTACCTTCTCCTTGGAGAGGTCTTTTTTTTTTCCTATTAGCAATTTAGCAATGTGAAATATCTAGCTACAATTTTCACATGCGGAAATATGTGTGATCTTGAAGGTACCGTATAGGTGTAGGGAGTGCGTTAGGCCTTCGTGACGCATGGATGCACCTTTATTTTTTGTCAACTGCAGAGTGGCTGGGGGGAATATTATCTTATTTTTATATCAATTCTTGAAAGTTTTACTTTCTTGTTTCTAACATTTAAAGAATCAAGTACCCTCATTTTTCTTCCTTGAATGTTGACAATTTTATTTATTGGACAAGCTGACAAATTAAAAATACTGAAGAGATAATCACCAAAAATTAAAAAAAAAATGTATTGTCTTTTCATAGTTTCTAAATATAGCATGTGTGTGTCTTTTGAGTAGATGCAACTAAGGTTTTATTTTAAGAAGTAAATTAGACATTAAATTAAAAATTTTAGTAGATGATAATTAATAAAATTAATATTTAATATTTAATATAAAAAATTATTTTTTTAATTTTTATAAATTTAAAATTATAATTAATAATTTTTAAAATAAATTAAATTAAAATATAATTTATTTTTAATTTTACTAATCTAATAAGTGAATTTGGTTTAATTTTTAAAACTTCGTGTTGGGGGGGGGGGGTGGTGTTTCACCTCTACGGTAACATGAATGAATGAAGCATTAGAAAGATTATGAGGTGTAAATTTTATAATTGTTTTTGTTTATTAGGAGATTGTAGGTAGAGAGGGCGGCATAGGTCTCTTTTATTTTAATGGGGGGTTGCAAACGGATTTCGGTGGGATATTGGCCCTCCCATAATCCTCTGTGGGTTCGGCGCTCACAACCCACGAACACGATAAGGTCAACTCTTTAAATTTAAAGTGACACTGAC
Organism: Rhizophora mangle; assembly: GCA_037832345.1. Lineage (NCBI taxonomy): Eukaryota > Viridiplantae > Streptophyta > Magnoliopsida > Malpighiales > Rhizophoraceae > Rhizophora > Rhizophora mangle. The sequence continues at coordinate 818,509 of JBAPLJ010001068.1, read as the reverse complement.
TGACCGTATGTAAGAATATCATTTTTTTTTCTTTTTTTTTTAAAATTTTTTGTGTGATAATTTCAATTATTGGTCCCAAATTGCCAATCCTAATAATCGAATTCTATGCCAATTTAGGGCAGAGGGAAAGATATTTCAATCAATTGTAATGAAATTTATGAAAATATTTTGCATATTTATTTATTTATGTTAAAAATGAGACAACGAGACAGCAAGACAAAAGCGCGGAGGGTAAAATTATATGACCGTTGAGTGAATGTTTGTGATTATAATATAATATAATATTGTTGTGAAAGTGTCGAAAAAGATCGCCACAATAAAGACATTGTGGGCCCACTCGGGGGGGTGTGAGGACTGTGGGAATCGGCCTTCGATGCGGTACAGGACCATCCGGGTCCCAAAAAAAAGGACTTGCCAATCAAAGGCCACGCGCCGACAACCACCGCGTGGCGTTAATTCTCTTCCCACCCGGTCACTGCAACAGAAACGGGAACAAAGAAATTTGTGTTTAGCTTTTGGTCTGACTACCTCTGCCAAACATCACTGCAATCGAACGTGGTACCGATTCATTCATTCACACGGTACCACGAACAACAAACGCAAGTTGTCGGAATAGGAAGCGAGGTTGGTTGAAAAAGTGATTTTTGAAAACGGAGGAAAAAGAAAGGAAATAAACAATGGAAGTGAAAGCCAGGGCGCCAGGGAAGATCATCCTGTGTGGCGAGCACGCGGTGGTGCATGGATCCACCGCCGTCGCGGCTTCCATTAATCTCTACACCCACGTCACCCTCCAGTTTCCAGATCCTTCTCGTAAATAAATTTGTTACCCTCTCTCTCTCTCTCTCTCTCTCTCTCTGTGAGAATGATGATGTGACATGTTTCATTTGCTTCGCTGTGCTGAATACGCATTGATAAAGTTTTCTTTTGGATTTATCTTGAGATGGGGTTGTTTGAATAGTTGATTGAGAGATACCCTTTTGTGATTATGTGAAGATTCTGTTGTATTAGGATAGTTTGATCCTTCACGTTCTTGATTCTTTCTCTCTTTTTAAGGGTTGACTTCGCTGCTTTAGTGACGTAAATGTGCATCAGTTCAGTCTTTGTTTTTTGGGGTTGGTTTTGTACTGAGATTGGCTCAGATATACCCTCTTGAGATTATTCTGGTGATGTTGTTTATCGATCGGTTTGATATCTATTTTTTGTTGATAACCTGGACATGGCTACGCAATTTTATTTCTGAACGTCCAATTTATTGGTTTGTTACATATACCAAGGGGTTCTTACTGTTGTTTATTAGTTTAGTGTGAAATCGCTAACTGCAAAAATTTGTTACAAAATTCCTACAAAATGAATGGTTTAATGATGCTTTATGAATAATGTTATATTGATACGAAACATCCAGTGCCGGCATCCAATTTCAGTACTATCTCAGCTTCTTTCTTGGGCTTTTATTCTTGCTGCTTCCTGACTGGCCTTGCACCTACTGAAACAGTTTATGAGTTTGAATTGTCATATGCTACTTCAGGCCCAGATCTTTGATGATGCTTATATTTGGTCTTAATTTTAACAGTTCTTTCGAGGATCATAATTCTAGTGTCAATAACATGTAATACATTCACCTAGGGCCTGTCCAATCTACAAGACCTTCATGTTGGTTAGGAAACTTTAATCATCATCTGACCGACCTCAGCTCTTCCTAGAAATGCCAGTCACCAGCCAAGTGCAATTAAGGTTTGGCAAATCCTTGTCTGTAAAACTAGTGTTTGATAACCAAGTGAGGATTAGTCGGTTTGTGTGACATGCTTATTGAACCCACGATAATATGTGAAATTCCATATCTTGCATTAGCCACTTAGAATGATCATCTTTCCATATTGTTTGCTTTCACTTGTTTCAATTTAATTTTACTATACTCTATTTTAATTAATTTTTGTTCATCATTGTAGACAATGATGATACACTGAAACTCAAGCTCCAAGATATCCCTCTAGATTTTTCATGGCCAATTGGAAGAATCAGAGAATCACTATCAAACTTGGGTGTTCCTTTTCCTTCAACACCCAGGTCCTGTGGCACAGAGTCGATTATGTCAATTTCAGCCTTGGTTGAAACACAAGATATTCCAGAGGCAAAAATTGCACTTGCTTCTGGAGTGTCAGCCTTTTTGTGGTTATACACCTCTATCCTAGGGTAAGGATTTAGAATTGTGTTGCATCTGTGCTGCCTTTTCTCAGGATATTTCAATACCTGATTCAGTTTCTTTTTGCATCAGATTTAAGCCTGCCACTGCAATTGTCAGTTCTGACCTTCCACTGGGTTCAGGGCTGGGTTCATCTGCTTCATTTTGCGTTGCACTCTCAGCTGCCTTTCTTGCTTTCTCAGATTCAGTGAATGTAGATTTGAAGCAGCAGGGGTGGTTCAACTTTGGGGAGTCTGAACTTGACTTGTTGAACAAATGGGCTTTTGAAGGAGAAAAGATGGTTCATGGAAAGCCATCTGGAATTGATAACACTGTTAGCACATATGGTAAGCAAGCATTTTGAGCTGTACAGATAAGTTCTTTCTTTTTCGTTCAATTTTTCCTTTTCTTCTTGTTTCAGTGTTTGGTGTTCTGCATTAATGATGATTTTGTAGCTAGGAATTCTTGAGTGACACTGAATGTACTCATACTGCCAGTCTATCAACAGAGTAGAAATTTTCCGTTTCTGGCAAAAATGTTAATTTAACTGCACTATTGAATATTGATCTCATTTGTCTGACCATTTTTTGATTTCCTTTCCCATGTACAGGCAATATGATCAAGTTCAGGTCAGGCAATCTGACACGTCTAAGGTCGAGCATGCCAATCAAGATGCTTATTACTAACACTAGAGTTGGCAGAAACACAAAGGCATTAGTTGCAGGTGTTTCAGAGAGAAAATTAAGACACCCTCATGCCATGAGTTTTGTTTTTAACGCTGTTGATGCAATCAGCCAGGAATTGGCTGACATTCTTCAGTCACATGCTCCAGATGATCTTTCCATAACTGAGAAGGAAGAGAAACTAGAAGAATTAATGGAAATGAATCAGGGTTTACTCCAATCTATGGGGGTCAGCCATGCTTGTATAGAAACTGTTCTTCGGACAACATTTAAGTACAAGTTAGCTTCTAAGTTGACTGGTGCTGGAGGTGGAGGATGTGTGTTAACACTTTTGCCTTCCTGTATCCTTATTTTCTACTTATTTTTCTGCCTATATCTGCCGTTTGCTTCAGTTCTTATCCAATTTTCTTGGATGAGTAATTTGAACGCATAATTGTGATAAGGACATCTGCTATATTTTCCCTTTTTTTTCATCACGATGCTTCATGTCATGATATGGTTAATGAGTATGTACATCTTTTCTCAATGTGTTTGATTTGTCTAACATGTCTCATGCCACCAGTGAACCCACACTTGCTTTATTTGGGATAGGAAGAGCTTGTAACAACGAAAGTTTGGTTATCATAAAAGCTATGATTGCATGTAAATTTTCTGGTATCATGTCATCTGGTTCACATTCTTTGGAGTTGGCCCTTGACCATATTTTATCAGTGCTGTCAAACACAGTCGTTGACAAAGTAATTGCAGAGCTGGAGTCATGTGGGTTCCAATGTTTGATTGCTGGAATCGGTGGGAATGGGGTTGAGATTCAGTTTGCTGCTTCATCCTAAGTGGACCAATGCATAATTTGTTGCTGCTGGAATTAGAGTAAAGAAGTCACCCCCAAATGGCTGATCTCAAATGATTTCTATTGCTGTTGGAAGCCTGTTTCTGTAGAATAATTTGTTGTATTCGTCCGTTTTTCTCCTTTTGTTATTTTCTTAACTGGAGCTGGTCTCGGACTTGAATGAATTATGAGTATTCTGAGGCAAAATTTTGTTTCACCGGTTCACTTATTATAATAAATGTTCTACCCATCTCCAGCAGCATGTGCAAGCTACCTTTTTTTCCTTGTTTTTCACCTGTTGTGAAACACCATACTGGAGTCAAATCTCCAAGGTTGAATGTGTGGAGGTCTGATTCTCAGTCCTATTGAGAAAGAAAGAGAGATGCCATGCATTTCTTCGAAGTATAGTTTTTTCGTCGGCTACCTTGCGAAATGAAGTGGTTCTCTTGATTGTTCCCTTGTTTGCGCCCTCACCCTTATGTCCAGACCTTACAATAACAGGCCATATGGAAAGCCGGTGGCTGTTCCCATTTTTCTTGTTTCTTGTCTTGGTACGGTCATTTGCCTTCTCTTTTGTCATTTTCTTTGTTTTCTTTTATCCATCTAAACTAGAGCCCGTGCTCGGGCATTAAAGTTTCCAACACTGCAGTCCTTAGATTTCTTGCAGAGCAATTTCCAAGCTTCTATAAAAGACCTCATAATTTCAATCACACTGTCTATTCGTTTCTTGTTTCCAAATCATAGAAACTGGTTCCAAGTTGTCAAGCAAAATCCCAAACACAGCCAGCCAAAATCTTCAACACAATATGAACTTCCATATTTGAAAACCACAAACACAAAGCATGGCAGGGTGCCCGTACAGGACAAGTAAACAAGCTTATTCATATTCTAAACATGATGACAGACTCTGTCAAAAGGCTGAGTACAGAAAAGTAGGTATTTTTCATAAGAGAGTTATATGAGGCAAGAGAAAAGGGTTCGCTGCCTGGATCAACCCCGATTAACCATTGACTATGACACCACCTGCACATACAAAGATCACAAAATATAAACCCCATCGACACCATTATTTATTTGTTAGAAAAGTGCATTTCTAAATACATAAAAGAGTAAATTTGAGAAACTTACCGTTGGGGTGAATGACCTGTCCAGTAATGTAGGAGGAGAGATGATTGCTAGCAAGGAACACATAAGCAGGTGCAACCTCGCATGGCTGGCCAGCTCTTTGCATTGGCACCTGTTTCCCAAAGTTAGCAACCTCCTCTTCTTTGAATGAAGCTGGTATCAGAGGGGTCCAGATCGGCCCTGGGGCAACACCGTTAACACGTATGCCCTTCTGAACAAGCTGTAGTGCAAGGCCTCTGGTAAAACCCACAATTCCCCCCTTAGTTGCCGTGTAGTCAAGCAGCTTGGCATTCCCCTTGTATGCGTTGATTGAGGCAGTGTTAATTATGCAGCTGCCTTCTTTCAAGTGCTTCAGGGCATGCCTGCCACCAACACAGATAAATTAAGTTGTAGGATTCCCAGACACCGATAAATTTATCTAAATCACTTGCTTGTGGAAACAGGCAGATTGTGAAATACTCAAGTCATACCTTGTGACAAAGAAATAAGAGAACATATTAGTCCTGAACACCCTCTCAAGCCTTCCCTCATCAATCTCCTCCACCGAGGAATTCTCGTACTGCTCTGCTGCATTGTTAACCAAAATGTCAATCTGGCCGTATGTGTTAACTACCTCATCAACCACTCTATTGCAATTCTCATCAAACCCCAAGTTGGAAGCTACTGCAATGGGTTCCTTTGCATCGGTAGTCTTATCTTTCCTCAGCATCTGGAGAGTGTCCTGTGCATCCTTGTCCTCTTGACCCTTCACGTATGTGAAAGCCACAGTTGCACCCTCAATGGCAAAAAAATGGCAAACAGCCCGTCCAATTCCGGAATCACCACCGGTTACCAGCGCTACCTTCCCCTGCGAATAAAAAAAGGGTTCAAATACATGGGTTGTTGCAGAAAATGTAGTTCATTACATGAATCTATTTCTGATCATTCATGTTTCGAGCCTTTTTTCTGGACATGTCCACGTTAAAAAGGCTTATGGCAGAGGCATGGTGAAGAACTAGACCTGAAGCTTATTGGAAGGCACGTAATAGGGGTTCGAATATTGTGGGGTCGGGTCCATGATACGCTCTATTCCCGGTTGCCTTTCCTGCTTCTGAGGAGGAAACCTTTTTTCACCAGAAGCCATTCTCACAAACACTCCAATGGGCCTCTGACTAGCCGGAAATACTGAAAAATAAAAAAGACACAAAAAAAAAAGAGCTCTTTCCGGTAACTTCTCGGGCCGGTTCTGAACGGAAAATTAGTGGCAGGGAATGAAGAAAACTCTATAATGCTCAAGGCCTTTGATGTGGGAACTATATATGTACTTTCCGATTGTTCAGCTTGTGCAAGGCTGCGAAAGCTTATAGGGCCAGGCGCATCCAGCGGACAGGTCTGTGGAAACGGGCAGTTTACGTTGTTGAGGTCAGCAGCAGGACAGGACTCCGAAAACCCATCTAAAGTGGCCGCAGGTTTCCGAAATCTTGGAGGACAGAGGACAGGACAGGAGCCATTGTCCATTCCCAGAGGACAGGCTCGTGGCCTGGTCTGGATTCTTCATTCTTGTGTGGGCTTTTTTCCCTATGGGCCCTTTTATTCATGACTGTGGAGCAATTGCCTTTGATTGCCGCTCGAAATAATTAAATAAAAAAAAAAATAAATTTCTTAAAACAAATTCAGTCGAGGGAGTGAGGTTTGCATTAATTGGGAAATTTTCAACCTAAAACAACAAATGTTTTAATTAAAAAAATAATTAAATTAAAATAAATAGTAAAAAAATTTAAATTTATTTTAAAAAATTTTAATTATAAATAAAATAATAAAAAATATTTATATAATTTATTTTAATTATATATTTAAAATTAAATTTTATTATTATTATTCATAATAAAATTATAATTATATATTTATAAATTTTAAATAAATTATTATTATTAATAAATTTATTGTATAAATATAAATATAATAAATAAATATATAATATATAATTTATATTATATAAAATAATAATATATATATATCACATTAATAATTTTTATGATATAAATTTTATATAAAAATTTATAATATTTTTATTATAATTTTATTATGTATTTAAAATATTATTTTATAAAATAAAAAATTATATTGTGTTTATAAAATAAATAAATTTATTAATTTTTTATTATAATAATTTAATAAAATATAACATAAAAAAAATATTAGAAGGGATCAAATATATTTTTAAAAAATAATTAAAAATAAAATTTTCTATTCGTCGAGAATAAATAAACTGATCGGAATCATAGAATAATAATAACTGGATCCAGCCGTGGATGGACAGATCCTCTTTTCTGCCGTTTAATTTCTAAAGTAAACCCAGTGTGCGCACATTCTTACCCTGCGCACTAAAAAGGCACCCACAGAGAGAGAGAGAGAGAGAGAGAGCAAATGGTGGGCGATGACGATGGGGTTGGATTCGGGGACTTCAAGTTAGCTTCCTCAAATCAAAACGTCCATTCCACTTCCCCGATGATCAACGGCCCAGATTTCACCGCAACCTTCAACAACGCTAACGACAATAAAAACTACGACGACAATGACGACGACGACGATTGGGGAGATTTCGTAAACTCCGGTGGCAGTGGTGTCGGTGGACTTTCCCACACAATATCACTGCCTGGAACCTCGAAACCGTTAGACCCGTTCGGATTCTCGGCAGATCAAACCCAAAATGGAACGAAAGAGTTGTCTCCGCCTGGCTCGGTGTCAAGCCGATTCATCTCCGGCACGGCTATTTGGGAGAAGCCGAAGGGCGCATTGCCGCTTTCGATCTTCGGGGACGTGGAGGAAGAGGAGGGATCAGTTACAGGCGACTCGTCCTTTGGCGAGGCTGGCTCAAGCTCGTTTTCTGATAAAGATAAGAATTCTGGCAAGAAGGGATCCGGTCTCAATGTGAATGATTTGATTGCTAACTTATATAAGCAGAGCGAGCCTGCAAATGGGTCGAGGCCGGATTCAAATGGATCGATGTCAGATTCTAATGGGTCAAATTCGGTGGACAAAATGAATAAGATTGACAATAAATCGGATTTGCATATGAATGCATCAAATTTGGGTGGGGTTCACTCTAATTCGAGTTTGAAACCGTTGCATTTGAATTGGAATTGGGTGAATTCAGATGTGAATGATTTCGATACTAATGGTGGAACTGAGAAGAAGTCAGAAGTAAAGGGTTTGAATCCTGATTTGAATGTATTAAATTTGAATAAAAAAGAGTTAAGTTTGATTGAAAATTTTCCGAATTCTTTTGAAGCTGAGGCAAATTCAAGTACAAAAGAAGTAAATTCTGGAATGGTTGATGGTATTGAAGGACTAGATGACGATGATGATGACAACAATGGTGGTTGGGAATTTAAGGTTGCAGAGTCTAAAGCGACTGAGGGAGATGAGATATCTAAGGTAAACCTGTGATGCATTTGATTCCAATTTTGTTTATGTGCGCTTGTGTGTATTCTTTCTTTCTCTCTTCCCCAATTGAACTCTGAATTCTGGATCTGGCCAATGAAACCTTTCTTTTTGAAACAGACTGACAAGATCAAGACTCATAATGGGCAGCAAGAATCTAATTTGAATGGATTCAGTTCAAGTTGGAATTCGTTGGGTTGGGATTTTACAGGATGGAACTCAAATGTTAATGAAACTATTTCAAGTGCAAATTGGTTGAATATTGGTTCAGTTGATGAAAATAGAAAACTTGGTGAGGCTGATGGGTGGGAATTCAAGGCTGCAGATGGCAAAATCCATGTAGTAACCGAGAATTCTAAGGTAAAAGATGTGTCGTCAGATGGGTATTTGAGTTATATTGTGTTATCTTCTATTTTATACCAAGAGAACTCAGGAAAATGCACTCAAATAATTTTTGAAATTTTGAACATCTTTTGTTTTCGGATAATAGGACTGAACTCAAGCTAGCCCAATAGTACATCAATTATAATTTAATACTTAGCTAAGCTGCAAAAGTTTAAATAGGGTGGGATTTAATTCCCTCTGTCCCCTCTAATACTCCTGGCATTGCGATTAGACAAGGTCTTAGTTAAACTAGAGCTTTTCATTCTGGATGTGGATTTGATGAATTTGCTGAAATTTTCAGGATGGGCAGACCAATGCTGAAAATGTGTCAAGTCTGGTCTTGAGTGGGTCTGATTCAAGTTGGGATATGTTACCCTCAGTTTCCAATGGATCAAGTTCAAATGTAATGAAGCAAAATTCAAATCCAGAACCATTAAATTCAAATGTGGACTTATATGATAAAGGCAGAGGTTTTGATGATGCTGATGGCTGGGGGTTCAAAGGTGCAGAACCAAAATTGCTGGTCATAAATGGGAATTCCAAGGTAGGTTTACAACTCAGATACCTATGATTTAATTGAACATGTTTCTACTTAATCGCAGAAAATGTAGAAACAGAAAGTGATTGAAGTAATGGAAATGGCTAATTTTTTCATTTCTTGGTTTGCTAGAAGTCTTATTTGCCTTGCTGGAAAAGAGTGATGTATCTGAAATTCAGAATCTTGTTTATACTATTTGGGAAACATTTTATCTTTGTTTAACAGTAGGATTCTCAATATGCTCAGGGTGACCAGTTGAAGACTCAGAATGGGGTTTTGGTGGATCCCAATGGACATAATACGAGCTGGAATTTTTTGAGCTTGGATGGTGGTGGCATGGTTTCAAAGTTAAATGGCATGGACTTGGATATGAAACAGGTGGATACAAGTTTGCATGATGTTGATGATGATGATGATCAGTGGGACTTCAAGACTGCAGAATCAGAATCTGGTCCTGGTGACCAGGGCACCAAAGTAAGAGCATGGTATATATGTTTTCAGGATTTAAACTTTTGTTTGTTTTCCCTTTGGTGACCAGCACCAAGGTGAGGGCCACAAATCTATCATTCAACTAGAGTTTCATCTTTAAGAAAATTTTCTGTTTAAATCGGTTAATTGATGTGACATATTATTTTTCTGAGTCCTAAATGACAATGTATTGCCTGAGATTGACAATTTTAATTACAAAGACTGCAACTTGTCAATCACCAAAAGTAACTGAATAAAATAAGGATTTGGAGATTTATCCTAGTTGCCCATTCCTAATTGTTAACACTGAAAATCAAATTCCCGATTACTAGGCCTTTACCATAGATTTGGACCAACGGTTAATATTTGCCTTGGTTAGGCCTTTTGATAAAAGTGAAGTTTGAGGCATGTAACTGCCAGGAGAAAGGAGCATAAAAAGCCAAGTATAGGGACCAAATTATCATTTTGTCCTAAACCAATAACATTATGGAAGAAATTTTATTTATGAATTTCTTTTTGTTCAAGTTGGAGTGTGGTTGTGATAAAATCTTGTTTGTAATCAAAATATCTTCTTTTCCTCAATGCTTGCTCTGTGAGGCTTATTTTAATCACTGCCTGCACCACTGATAACAAGTTTTGGCTTTTTTTTTTCTTTCCTTTGCTCTTGAAGTTGTTTAAGTCACCTATTTTGTTTTTGCTTTTTGTTGGATGTACTAATAAATCAAGTTACTTCATCTGGTTCATCAATTCTAGTATTTTTCCTTTGAAGGGAAATGAGATAGTAGCAGAAGATTCTGAGAGAGCACTGCCCACATTTGCAATTGGGAATGGCACACATAGTACCGGCAATTTAATTTTTACATCACAAGGGACATCTCATAATTCTGGTGAATGGAACTTTGGTTTTGATTTTAACCCAAGCTTCTTGGTTCAAGACAGTACTGTTTCTGCCATGTACTCTAAAAGTGAGGGAAATGACAAGGAAATCACTTTGCCTTTTCCTTCCGTTGATGAGAATGTTGGTTCTGAGGGAAATTCTTTGGCTTTTAAGGATGCCTTTTCAGATAATGTGTCAGTTAATAAGGTCAATTGATATGGTTTCCCTTTCCTCATTAAATGTTCTTGAAATTTGGATGGTAAGCATATCTAGCATCTTATTTTGCAGGAGAAACCAAGCATTTCTGAAGATTTTTCTGCTGTGGAATCATTCACATTAGATGGGAATATCCAGGTAATTGTGCATTTAGTGTGTATAAAATTGAATCCTACAACATTTATCATCTTATGCTTGGTATCTGAGAGCAATTTGCACTATAATTTAGCATGGAAAATATGTGTTAGCATTTTTCTACTTGATTTTTTATCAGAGTTGCAATTTTCATGTGCTGGACTTATTCCAGCTTGCCTGAGGCAGCTATTGGCTAACCTGTTTTCTTGGTCAAGGGGAACAACATGGGATCTGATAGCCAGAAGGGTGCCCTGCCCTTGTCTTTTTTTGGTGAGAAAGAAAAGGAAGCTGACGATGCTGTGATTTTTCCAGATATTTCAAGTCAGATGAATGGTTTCAAAGAGAGAGACAGCTTCAAGAATCCTCATTTAAAGACATCTATTAATGATCTTATATCGAATCTATACAGTCAAACTGAGCAGAATAAACCTGTAACGACTTCTGATTTGGCAAATGGTGATGATGATTTTGATGATAATTCCTGGGAATTTAATTATGCCACCACAGGAAACAAATCTGAAGATCAGACCTCCATTCTTGACCTTGAAAAGTCCCATGAAACATATTCTGTAAATGAGCTTGATGATTACATTAGTTTCTTCACCAAATTAAAGGATGAGTTGCACACTTTTGCTGTTTTCCATCATGAAGATCTAAAGGTTGGTAGACATGTTACAATTCCTTGTACATTTTGCTGAAGGTGGATGTTTAATGGCGTTGAATATCTCTTTTGTCAGAAAGCTCGAAGTTCTGCTGCTCTGTCTGGTAAAGATGCAGAAGTACAAGTTCTGGATGAGGAAATAGAGGTTTGCAACTGTATTTGTTTTGTTGTCATTTTCCACCCATATTATTTTCTGTAAAATTTCTAGTTCAGTTCATATTGAAATGGTTGAGGAATTGCCTATCTCATATTTTTATTACTTCCCTTCAGAACTGTGGTCAAATCCTACTCTCTCCTTTTTGGCATATGCATGATACAATGTGATACAGATTTATGCTGTAATAATACAGGGATGACAATGCTAGATAAGAACCATTCATTTTCAATGCACATCCATTGTGATTCTTTAATTTGTAGTCAGAAGGGCAATACTCGATAGAAACCAATTTTTTCCTTTTCTGATGTTCATCCATTGAGTTGCTTCAATTTGTAGTCAACCAAATATTCATTTTTAAACAATATTTTCTTGCTCTCGGCTTTTCCAGGATCTCCAAAAATGCATGACTACAAATGGAGTCAGCTCAGGTGCTTGCTCACCAACAAAAATATCCCTCAATGAATTTGTTGAAGTTCTGCGGGAACCTAAGTTCCGAGAATTCGATTCAGAATATCGGTTATCAAAGAAATTATCAACGGTATATCCCTCTTGCTTTGCATGAAGGAATTTCTTACCATAGACCTGCAAATTTGTGCACTCTCTTGGTTTTGACAATAATTCAATTAATTGTCTCATGTTAGATGTTTGTTACAAAAAAGGAAAAAAAAAACAAAGGATTTTTAAACATTAGCAATAGTTGGATTTATTTGGCATGCTTTTGGAGCATAATATTTTATGGCATAGTATCTCAGGTAGGGAGTCTTGTCATATGAAGTAGGAAAGGGGCATCATGTATACTAAAAATAAATAGCTCTGTTCTTAATGCATCCATCGATGTCAACCAACAACAAGAACCCTATATTGGAACTCTCCTTTGCCCTTTTACTCGCTTTCACTGGAAGCTTGTCTTGCGACGTGTCTAGCTTCTTGTGGGTGTTTAAATACAAACTCACAAGAGAAGCATAGGAAGGAAGTTTAGATTACCCATGTTCCATTCTGAATTGTCTAGAACCATTTGGCTTGTTGACAGTTTTTGTTTCACACCACTTGTTAAACCTACATGTGTGCCTTGATAGGTGGAGGATAATTTTGGATCAGCAATTGAACTTCTCAAACATCTGGCATTAATCCTTAAGATCTTAACGTTGGTTTCATGGAAGGAGCAATTTGCATATGTTTCCACATGGTCTAAAATGGTGTCTACATGTGCTCAAGAGCTGAAACATGGTGCCTATACTTGGAAACAGTCACTACAAAAGAATGTTGATGACCAAATACTATCTGAACTTCGAGGTATGCATTGTTCTTGTGCACAACAGTAAATATGATATTGATATTGATATTGATATTGATGTTTTAGATTTATCTGAGTAGGTAATTTTCCTATGTTTTGGCTAAGCGCAGGCATGAAGTACATAGTTGCCCTTGGAGAAATTTTCAGGGTCGTTGAAATTCTTAAATTATCTGCCAGGGCTTATAAGCCCTGGATATTAGCAAATCATGCAGAAAATTTGGGGTTGACTGCTCTTTTAAATGAGTGCTTTACACTATGGTCAAGTTCGGGACTTGCAGAAGCCCTGCAAAGAATTTCTGGTGAAGAAGATTTTGGGTTTGATGAAAAAATCAAAGCATTATTAGAATCAATCAAATTCATACAAGATATTGATGAGCTTACACTCCACAGTCATATTTCCTCTGGACAAAACCCCATCTGTCGGCTGTCAGCTTTGACTGCAGGATTAGTGCCAGGTATGCAGAATACTAATTTGATTGACTTATAGGATCAGGCAAGGCCAGGGGTTTGGATAGAGGTACTGAAACTGCTATTCTTAGAATACCTGGTACTGCATATGACATGAGAACATTTAAGTTGGCCACTATGCGAATTGTTATCTCTTCCAAGAATCTGTCTTTTTAATGTTGGCATGCATCGTGTGTGCTTTGTTGTAAGGCATGCAAACAGGTGATAATATGAATTGATAAATTTAAAATAGTTATTATCTTGGTTTCCTTGGAACAGGGTTGAAAATGGTTGTCTGGAACAGGAAGCACTACTTCCTTACACTTGCTAATTTATGGGCAAATTTGATCAGTTGTGATCCTCCAGTGCTGCCAGACATTCACGTTGGATGATAAGGATGCCCGGAGGGCTTGACAAACTTATTGACAGTTGCTATTTAGTTGGTGTCAACTTGAACTCAATTCTTTCATTCATGGTGAGAAGAACTCTGGCCTGTAAACCATTGGTACCCCACCAGCGAGGGTTGCATTCAGTAAAGCTTCAATGGATCATTTCCTAATTTGAGGTTCCCGTGGCTGCATGGGAGCTCAATTTGATCAGGCAAGGTAACCAAGCCAACCACTCAACTGAACTGGATCATTCTGTGTGGAAGCTGAAGCATATCAATCGCTTGTAAAGTTGTGTTGTCTGTGATATTAGGTGGGTGAATCAAGTTACGCCCATACAGCTAGAAAATAAAATTTTCATACTCGTAGGTATTTGTTCCTTTCTCAACTCCTCTACCATTCGTTTCCTTTCCGGGCTGCAACATGTGTTTGTTCAATCAAGCAATGATGAGAGCTCTTGTTGTAAAATATTTTGATGTGTTGTAATGAACCAAAATAAAAAATATCTATTTTATGATGTATTTTGCCTTAAAGTTTAATTTGGGGGCAACAAGATACAATTGGCAGTGCACCAATTCTATTATATCTAGAGGATACCTCATTTTTTATTGTTTTTTGTGATTCCGATAAGATAGGATGATTCTGGAAAAAATTTCTGATTCAATTGCATGGCTCTGGAGGATCCAGGGTCATGAGAGCAACAAAGAAATCTTCTTGTGCATAATTGTAGGACCATTTATCCTTCATATTTTCTCGGGATGTTCTCTATTATTCCCCTCCCCTCTCCATTTTGCTTTTAGTCATCTTAGCTATATCTTCTCACGGACCCCCGACTTGACCACCTAATCCCATCACTTGATTTTGCTTCAAGTTTATGATTATGAAAAGAGATATGGCTAGGAAAGCAAGAAAGTACCAATGTGAACCATCCAATGAATCAACAAGGGTGTAATCAGCCAATCGCCCAAATCAACCAACATTTGCTTCTTCGTATCAACATCGTCAGTAACTTGGAGGGCTGCATGATCATGCTTGAAATTAGTGGGAACTAGGAAATTTTCATTTATGTGAAGCATCTTGGAAGGCAAATCAAATTCAGACCTAGCTCCCGGATAACAAATGTCACCATTTCAGAGACAATAATCCAGTTCATTATATTTGAAGCAAAAGAATGGATACAAGGATCCTAATTGTTGGCTAATATATTTCTGCAAAACATAGGAAGAAGGGTAAAACAAAGGACTGACAAACACTCTTGGTGATTTACAAATCTTGTCCTGCCTCCTTACGAAACAATAACTTGATCTTATACTGTAACTGTGAACAGATAAAGCTTCAACACAACAGACAGAGCCAGCTGCAACAGGAAGATGCCAGCTACGATCAAAAACCACCTTTCACCTGCAGACATAATATGCGCTCGGAGGTTAAGTGCCACAAAGCTTGCAGACATGAACCCTGCGACACCTGCAATCACCCATCTGAAGATTTCCAAAGGCACAATGGAGAGACACTGCAACCAAATGCAGGAGAATTTCACTCAAAACCTACATTGATTTCATAGCTCATGAAATATTTCACTTGCTATCAGTGAGAACTCAAAGTAGAGACAACAACTTACCAATGCTGGAATAAACACAAATAAGGAATAGCCATAAAGGCAAAACAGTTGGGCCAGGCCTGATGGTGCTGAGAAGTACTTGAGGATTACGTACAAGACAAGAGGCACAACAGTGACATAGCCATAGAACAAGCCAGCAGACCAAGTGACCAGATTTATATCGTAGTCCCATTCTTTCTTCTGGAGCTTGTGTGCTATATAGGTCACAAAAGTGCCAATTGAAGCTGATACAAAGATGAGACTAGTGCATATCCAGAATGGTCCATACCTGTATGAGTATCAAACTTCGTATATAAAAAAAGAAAAAAGAAAAAAGAAAAAAGAAAAAAGCTTCTTTCTTATACAGGACAAGAATAGACAAAAGAGACCAGTGAGTGTGGTACATCTCCTATTTATATAGAGGTTTTACTAGAGATATTGCACATGTTATATTGCTTGAACCATAACTAATGTACATCTGAATCATGATGTACCAAAACTCTGCCCCACCCTTTTATGGCTCTGTAATCTCAGAAGTTGAAACACAACAAACCAATAAGCCAACATCTAAAAAGCATTCAGCTAGAGTTAGAGATTCAGCTGGTAATAGCATCTCACAACAATAATTTGGGACCCCAAAAATCTTATACATTCGTTCAGATTTGCAACTGAGACAGACAACATAATGTTGACATATTCCCAAATTTAATAACATCTAGAACATTAAAATTCAGAATGAGTTTCAATGGAGATAACTCACAAATCAGGGTTGCTAGCTGTTTTTTCATTGAAGGTTCCTCTAAATGGGAAAAGTGAATCTTTGATTCTCTCCATAACATCTGAAGTATCAACATCAAAGTATGGCTTGTAAGCATTAACTGTAAATGCCCGAAACCAGCCACTTTGCTGGGACTCATTTTCGGGATCAGAACCAGAAGCAGGCTTTGAAAATGTATCTGCAGAGTAAAAATTTAACCATTAAATGTTAAATGACATGGGATACAATCCATCAACAAGTCATTCAAAATCCTCATAAAATACTAATAGCAACACACTTGTGCAGGAACCATATGTAATTATTCTACATAAACCACGAAAACAGAATATGTTCAAGTAATTGAGAAACTAATCATTGAGCATCATAAAGAAGGTCAGCATCAAAAGTATCCAGACCTTCACTAGGGTTATTTCCGCAATGTTTCAACATTTTACTTAAACCAATCAACATAAGTGGTGAGAAAAAAAAAAAAAATCAAGGATGTAACTACTACAACTTCAAAATACATTATCATTCTGTGCTCCCTATCAAGACACCACACACGAAACCTCATTATCCCCTCCATAGGTTATTGAATCCTCCTCATCCCCTCTTCATTGACCCATTATACTGCATTATATTGGACATAAAACCGGACAATTTTCCATTAAGCATCAACTGTCAATAATCTGGAACAGATTTGGGGAACTCTACAAAATAATTGAGAACTCTCAGCTAAAACCACAAGCTTTCAAACCAAACAGAGGAACAAACTCAAGTTCAAGCGCAATCCCCTATCCTACATCCAAAACTTTAAAACACACACTGCCCTAGAACAAACAGCTCAAACCTATCAAATCCCATAGGCATAGATTCCAAACAAATCAAACCAACACGGGAAAGAGTTCCTGATAGTGCACATACCATCAGCATCACGAGGAGGGTGAGATCCAGCAGAGATCTTCCCCTGCACGCCAGATGGAGGAAATGTCCGAAGATTTGACTCTGCCAATGGCGTAAAACACAACCATAATTAAATCCAAAAAGAACACACAAAATCAATTCAAGAAAAAAGAAGAAAAAAAGAACACACAAAATCAATTCAAGAAAAAAGAAGAAAAAAAGATCACACAAAAGCAAATACGACTAACTACTCTATCTCAGCTAGAGTAACATAAAAAGCCACAAACAATTACATAAATTTCCTCAACTATTCATAAATTTTCTCAGCTATTCGTAAATTTTCTCAGCTACCAAACAACAGCTGATGAATAGTATGAAAATGAAACGTACCGGAAAAACGAACGGGATCTGGAACGGCCTGTTAATTAAAATTTAAACAAAAATTAAATTAGGCAGGCAGGCAGGCAGACAGCCAGATCGATCTAAAAGCAAAATAGAGAGGTGAGAAAGAAACAAGAACTTACAGGCACAGATCCCGAGACCTTTTGATCATCAATGCTGGTGTATTTCCCTGTCATCATCTTTTCCCGATCCTTCTCTCTCTCTCTCTCTCTTCCTCTCTGCTCTTTGTCTTTGTTTTTTTTTTTTTATTTGCTTTTTTTAAAAAAATATTTCTTGGTTCGCAGATCGATCTCGATCTCGTTCTCCCGCTACCGAGTTTGTTTGTTTTGCGACTTTGTCTTATATAAGCCGGAGAGGCTGTCGTCGGGAGGGAAGGGGATTGGAATGTGTGCGTTGAGACAAATATTGGAATTTTTGCCTCCTTTTTTTTTTATTTGTTTTTTAATTCCAAACAGCATCGTGGGCCCGCGTGGGTCCATTACAGTGCTTGTTTTTTCGAATTTGGACTTTGCTTCCTTCAATAGAGTCTAAACATCGAATCATAAACTTGAGGTTAAGGATTTACAATGATTTTTATTTAGTGATTTAGTAGTTTGCAATGATTGCAAATTTGAGACGAGTGGGTGCTTAAATACCAAAGTGTCAAAAAAAAAAAAAATACAATTCTTTTATTTTGAAGGACGAGAAGAGGAAGAGGGTGCTCGCATTAGATGATGCAAACTTGAAATGCTACATAAAAATCTCCACTCAAACAGGTTTTCATGCACAACTCCTTTAAGTTTACATCTCTAGTTCGATCAAATGCAAATCATCCTTGCAGAGGTACGTGAATATAAATGAGAAATTACAAGAATAGAGAAACTTTTCACCTTTTCTGTGTACCATAGAACTAATGTTAAATGATTTTACTTTCAAGATTAGATTTTAGAACTTGTTGAAGTCCTGAAAAAATGGCCAACAGACAGCTTCAGTAGGACTCGGCTTTAGTGGGTCTCCATTGCCGCATTCCGTCGGCTGAATTTCAAGAGCCTTCTGTGCCCGATGATCCAAAAATTTTGCCCGTCCGGTTGCTAAAGAAAAACGATAAAAAAATTTGGAATGTTAACTTCGTTTAATGTGCGGGCACGTTTAAGAATTTATGACTCCTGAAAGTTGTTCTCCACCGCCACAATGTGAGTGACTTCCAGCCAAATCATATCTAAGAAGGGAAAGCTTCCAACAGGAATTCGCTTCTGACAGCCTTCAAAAGCGAGACCCATGTCTCCGCATGAAAGAGAAGGAACTATAGAAATTGCATCAAACAATAAAAAGTACACTCACAAGCCGTTAAATAAACCAGTTCTCTCTGCAGGGTATAATTCCTGCATTGAATTATTCCTCAGAACTGCCCAAGTACCGATATTAAATCACAGTTACAGGAAGATTTATTCTTTCAATGAGTTTTGTGAGTAAGGAAATGAACCCATCTCTAGAAAACCATCAATGGTCGTCATTATCTTGCCATGTACAAAGAACTCAAGAAAACTACCGGGAACGGCTACTATCACGCACTTTTAACTCTGGCCCTTGTGACCAATAGATACCTCCTGATAGCAAGCATAAGGACCCAAGTTGTTGCAGAAATTTTCTCCTTAATCATCAGAAGTAATGCAGAACTGAGAACAGTCTTCAAGATCTGGGCTTGCAATCCCTTGAAGAAGCCCATAAGTCCTTCTCTTCTCCATGTAGCACACATGACTCCAGAGATTGTTTTGCTGGATTTTGGCTGCTTTTTCTTAGTCGCATCATCGTCCGAGTCTGCGGCTTGAATCATTACCTTACATCTGTAAGGACAACAATGTAAATTAGATCCAAGTCCCAAGCATTTAAAAATTACAGATCATCATTATAGAAATGCACCTGATTGCTGGGTATGTTAGAACAGTCGCTATACTCTTGGAAACTGCACCTAAAACAAAAGCTGAAAAAGCAGAAAGGCCTTCTGCTTGATTCTGTTTCCCCTTTAAAATTACTTGTTTGAGCTGATCAAATACCGTATACTGCAAAAAATAGTTACTCCTACCTCAGCTTTGTTTATCATTCCAAGTTAGAGTCAACTCAGAACAAGGTGTGCCCAAATGTACATTTAAAGGAGTTCATTTCATAATTTAAACAACAACATTTGTATAAGTACCTGAATTGCAGGGTTCGAAGTCAGCAAAAGAGAGATGCCAAGGCCATCAAATGCATCACTCCAAGTGCCCTCTGTCAATGTCTTCCAAAGCCCCTTTGATTTGCCAAAGGCACTTGTCTGCATCCTTGAGGCGGCTGTATCCAGGGGCTACACAGTGATGCATCACACAATCTAAAATTTAGTCCATTCATCTTCAGGAAATGAAGGGAAGAAAAGGAAGGTTGGTATGAATATAAACAGATGAGATGTCTTATGACAATAATTCCTTCTATTCTAAAATTTCTCATTCTCTTGTCTAAATGTCACAATCAAATTTGCATTATGCCAACCATTCATACACAATTACATAGAAGCAAATATTGCACTGCGATGTATTTCATGTCTCAAGATGCACTATTCCATAAGTTGCATCCTGCTTGACTTGAAATTCACTTCATTTACTGCAGATCCACGACATATCTTTGTCAAATTATGATAGAAACAGCCAATCTGGAGACAATGTGTAACATTTGACGTGTATAACCTTCCACAGAAATCTGACGCAATGGAACAGTGTCTAAGAAAGCAGCTTGAAAGGAGAAAAAAGGTTTTACTCAGTAACCTGTGTCAAAATGGCAGTGCATCCCCCAGCAGTGTGGCAGCAATAATAAGGTTTGCCTTTGTTCCAATTTTTTTAGAACCACTCCTTTCCAGATATAGCCTTTTGAAGTAGCTGTATCCATAGAAGTAGACAAACTGTGAAATCACAGACTGAAGGTTTTTCGTCCCCAGGCCCTGGTATAGTGAAAGAACTTGTCGGTTGGATAATGCTTCCCATAAAACATCTGAAAGGTGCCTACATAAGCCATAAAAAAAGGCAAATAAACTACAGGCCTCAGCAGCCCAACAAAATATTCTATTTTTTCAGCTTGACATTTGGTCTAAAATTGAAATACGAACCACCAAAGATGTTTGAACATGTGTAAGGAAAAAAAACAGAGTAAACAATGTTTGTTTCTTAATCGATACTTAACCAGTAAAGTCTTCCATTTTCAGCTATAATTCAATAAAAGAGAGAAAAATGCAGAAATGGATATCTATGTTACAGTTTAAAAATGAAGAAAAGCTCAAAGTGGATAGCAATTCCATGCAAATGCTCATGGTTGAAGAGATTGAGAGTACACAGATCTCCATAAGGCTTCATTGCCAGCACAGACTTAGATCCAAACATGAATTTTGTTGTCAAAGTTTTCATAGAGATCTCTCTGGAGCACACACATCATCCATCATATGAGCAGTCTAAAACTAAGCCGACACAAAGGAAGTCAAAATAAATAGTCCTTCAAGTATCCTCGTAGAAACATCGTATCACCCTTATAAGAAAGACGACACAGGTTCTACACGACCTCTTTTATGCCCACAATCACCTCTGCATTAAGTGTGCGAACCCAAAACACATATGATACCCCAAACCAAGCAGAGAAATTACATACTTTGGCTAACTCACACCATGCAAACGCACATCATCACTTTTAATCGGAACGCAAAAAAGTGTAATTTATTAAGGTAATCCGACAAAACCCCTAAATAACTTTGATCAATCATGACCCCAATTCCCCAGTTGATCTCAACAGTCACCTTTACAAAACCCCAGAATCCTCAGGAAACAGCAATCGTAACTGAAAATTGTCGACCCACCGACAACCTTAAGATAACAGAGACTCGATAATGATCTGCCCTCCACACCCACAGAAACATGCAAGAAGACGGATACAAAGACTGAATTTTTCTTGTCATAACTCTCACTAATTAAACAAGACGAATCTACCCAATTGATCATGCAGAGAATCATGCACAACAACAGGTTAAAAACAACACAAAACCCAGATCCGCTAAAAAAAAAAAAAAGACAAGATGGGGTAACCTGTATTTTTGTTGTCCATGAGCACGATCCTCGGCTTGGTACTTGGACTTACAGGTATCAAGAGGATACAAGATTGTCGTGCTCAAGAGCGACCCCACAGCCCCTGAGGTTGCCTCCGATAATGATTCAAAATCAACACCACCACCCATGACGATTCCAAAGCTCCAAATTAAATATAAATATGCCTCTCAAACAAACTCAAATGCATCAATCAAACATACGCCGTAGTAATATACATATATATATATATATATATATATATTACTCTGTCTTTCCCTATGTATCTATATGTGTAAACTTTGTATTATAATGTTTGTTATTATGGAAAGAAGGCGTGGGGTTGTCGTGGGGAGAAAAGTCCAATGATTAAGGCTTAGCTGGAAACGAAAAGACAAAGATGGGTAGGTAACGGAAAAAAAAAGGAATGTGAAGTTGGCGATGGGCCTGCTTTACTCGAAATTGCAAAAGACGATACGTCACTATTAAAAACAAAAACCGGAAATTTGGTAAATATTAAAATTAAATATATAAATAATTCACATAAATTTAATAATATTTATATAGAAATAAAGTTAGTAAATCACCCCAATTTTTAATTCATAGAAACAAAGATTTATACGGTCTATCGGGTTTGATTGACTTGAAACAAAACTAAAACTCTCAACTTCTCGTTGTATCAAATTTCGGCGGTCCAATTCGGCAACCAAACCAAATCGGTCGGTTCGTATTTTCACATTTGGACCATTTGGTTTCTTAACTGGTCCGTCCACGTTGACTCGGGTTGCCAAACTTGGAGACGGTAGGTATAAAATATATACAATGAGCTCCCTAAACCAAAACTATGGATTTTCATGATTTGTCTTTTCTACAATGGTCGTGCTAGTTTGGAATTTGAACTCTTCTTTTTATTATTTTAAATAAAATTTATTTATTATGTGATATAACTCTGTGTCCAATGCCAGTCAGTTCAGAGTCAACGAGTCACCATCAATACCACGTCGTGCAAAGATCGATTTGGCTCATGTGTGGCAAGAACGTGGATCTGGTTTTTCTCTCAAAATTTCACCTTCCACTCCTCTGTAAATTCTTTTTTTAATTATCTGAAATCAAGTTATGCACATTCGAACTAATCCATCTCTTATGCTTTATTGGAGACAGATTATTCATATTGGAACCAGAAAATTCAACACTGGAACTAGAAAAATCAAGAGTATTAACTAACTCCTAAATCTTTTCATTATATATATATATATATATATATATAATGGTAATAGGGTAAATAAACTGCTGTGAAAATAATAATAATTATTAAATAATTACAAAACCCAAAAAAAAAAAATCATTCAAAATTTTACTTATTTTTTATTTTTTTAAAAAATAATCAATTATAATTATTAAAAAATTATTTATTTACATATATGTCTTTTTATTTTACACTTATACTCAAATAATAATTATCATACCAAATTTTTTTTATTATTTTATTCTTCTTATCATAATTATCATTACTTATAATTATAATAAATAAAATAATAAAAATTTATAATAAGATGAATCAGATATATTTTATTTATATTATAAATTTTAATTAATAAAAAATAATATATTTATTTAAAAATAATTTTTTTATTTAAAATTATTAAATAAAGTTTAAAATAAAAAAATATAATTAAATATTATTACTTTTTTATAATTTATTATATATTATATATTTATTAATTTTTTAAAAAAAAATTATAATTTTATTATTTTAATCCATATAACACAATTTTAGTCTCTTAATTTATGATCACAATCAAATATTGGAAATGCGGAATGCAAAAATAATGATAACGGAGTTTCAGCAAATTTAACAGGCAGAACGAAAGTACTGGTACAAATTTAAATCGGATCTAGGACAAAGGGCATTTCGGGCATTATGCTGTGACCCTTTTTTTTTTTTTTTTTTCCACTGAACCTTCATATTTCATAGCAGAGTCTTTCGCCTCCTCGGAGCCATCGCCACTGCCAAACAGAACCACAAAAGGTAAATGCATTTCCACCGTACATGCACAACGATCCTGAGCACCCTCACCTCTTTGGTCATTTGCAATATTATCTAGAAACTTCCACTGGATATAATTTTTTTTTTTAAAAAAAACCCAATATTTTTCTTGCTGTTTTGGTAGGGTTTTTCCTAAAGATTAATGTCTCAATTACCAACTTTGCCCCCCTTCGTCGCAAATTTTCACCTTTTTTGCCACTTAAGGGATGTATACATACATGTATCACAACGAAGATGAAGATTGGTTTTGATCTATCGCGGTTTTGAATTTGTGATTTTCAGCGATTTTCTTGATTTAGATGGCGAGAGCGGCAAGTGGAGCGCCGAACCAACCCGGCGGCAGGACTGGAGTGCGTATCGTGGTGGCCGGAGACCGTGGCACCGGTAAGTCGACCTTGATAGTCACCGCCGCTGCCGATACTTTTCCGGCTAATGTTCCTCCGGTCCTTCCGCCTACCAGGCTGCCCAATGATTTCTACCCTGACCGCGTCCCCGTGACCATCATCGATACGTCCTCTAGGTGTGCAATATTATACGGCAAACTGTGTTCGTTGTAGTGGACTTCATATGTTTGGATAAATTCTATAAAAAAAATAACATATTTTAATGAAAGTAGGATATCTGATTGAAATGATTTAGTTTTTTTTATGGTGTGTGATTCAGAGGGGAGGATGCAGGTAGAGTGGCTGAAGAACTAGGGCAAGCAGATGCGGTTGTGCTTACTTACGCTTGTGACAGACAAGACACTCTTGATCGTTTGAGTACTTTTTGGCTCCCAGAGCTTCGACGTTTAGAGGTCTATTTGCTTATATTTGTCTATTTAGAAATTATTTATTAGTTGTTCTGTCTCACTTATTTAGAGAATGGATATGCTATTATATGAATAAAAACAAGTTATTTGTGGTTGGCATTACCATGTAAATGTTTGTCGGGATACCTTTCGAGAGGCTTTAGTTCGAATGCAGTCATAACAGTATTGAATATAGGTTATGACTGACTCATGTGGTTATGAGCAGGTGAAGGTGCCAATCATAGTGGTGGGTTGCAAGTTGGATTTAAGAGATGAGAATCAGCCCGTGAGCTTGGAGCAAGTGATGTCTCCAATAATGCAACAATTTCGAGAGATTGAAACTTGTATTGAGTGTTCAGCATTTAAGCACATTCAGGTAAAACTTTACATTCTAGCTCTCTTTTATTTATATGAATTGGCTTTAGATAACCCTCAAGCATGAAGGTTTTCCTTTTTGCAGATTCCTGAGGTTTTCTATTATGCACAAAAAGCTGTACTCCACCCAACTGGTCCTTTATTTGATCAGGAATCACAAACATTGAAGCCTAGGTGTGTGAGGGCCTTGAAACGCATATTTATTCTTTGTGATCATGACAGGGATGGTGCCCTTAGTGATGCAGAATTAAATGACTTTCAGGTTTGTATCTTATTCTCTGGCATTGATAATTTTTTGTTTTTGTTATGTACATTTTGAGTCAATTTCCCTTTTGATTACATGTAATATTTGTTGTTGTTTTTGTTACAATATTTGTCTAGTTAGTTGACATTTGTTGCCCACAGCTTAAAATATAACTGCATGTAGTCTGAAACTAATCTTCAGATCATATGATGGTACACTTATTTTCCATTGCTGGTATTGGCTAGCAATACATTCTCTTTGTGCTTTGACAGGGAGAGGATGCAAAGTCCAGAGCCTGATTCTATCCCACCTTTTGCTGTTAAGTAGTGACCTAGAGAAAAAATTGCATGTCTTGCTTGTGTTTTTGGAGGACCTAATAATATTGGTATATCAGGTCAAATGTTTTAATGCTCCACTACAACCTTCTGAAATAGCGGGTGTGAAAAGGGTGGTAGAAGACAAGCTGCCTGGGGGAGGACCCACTGATAGAGGAGTCAATGATCGTGGTCTCACACTGACGGGATTCCTGTTTCTTCATGCTCTATTCATAGAAAAAGGGCGTCTTGAGACAACATGGACTGTTCTAAGGAAATTTGGATACAATAATGATATCAAACTTGCAGAAGAGCTAATTCCATCATTTAAACGAGTTCATGATCAGGTAGTTTTTTATTCAGGTAAACTGTGATTGAAACATAATGTAGGCTAGAACAATCAACATGATATAGGCTAGAACAATCAACATGATATAGGCTAGAACAATCTCATTCTATCATATTTGCTCACAGTTTCATGCAAATATTGGCAAAATTGATGAGATATAACTCTGTCATTCAATAAAGCTAAGAATGTTCATGAATTTGGGTCTAACAAAAGTGAGGGATAGATTGATTAGCAGATTGTTTTGATGTGACCATGCTTTTGCTTAGTTGTAAAATAAGTCTTTTAGTGCTGTACCCAATATGATATTTACTTGTTGCTTATCCTTGGCTGTCATTTGTATAGAGTACAGAGCTGACAATTGATGCTGTTGAGTTCTTGCGAGGAACCTATGAATTGTTTGACGGTGATTACGTATGTTTTCCTTTGTCCTAAATGTGAAGCCTATTTGTAAGCTTTGTTCCTAATAAAGAAATTCTGCTCTTTGCAGTTGTATTTTTTTGCAACACTCTAGAGATTTCGTATCAGATTAACTCTGATTTTGATAATTCTTTGGCCAAATTGGTATTTTTCTGACAGGATAACAATCTTCAGCCTGCAGAGCTTGATGATTTTTTTTCAACTGCACCAGAAAAGTACTAGTTTTCCATTATCCTTGTACAGTTTTCATTTCTTGCGTCCTATACTCATAATGTAACATTGCTTCTATACTATGTTTGATGCATGCTGCTGCAATTCCAGTCCTTGGGATGAACCTCCATATAAGGATGCTGTGGAGAAAACTGCATTGGGTGGGCTATCAGTTAATGCCTTTTTGTCAGAGGTACTGGTGCTCTTTGCCCCCTTCATTTTTATATCTTATCCCTAATTTGACTGACCCCAATGTGAATTTTTCTTTTCTATTTTTTTCTTTCATTCCCATCCCAATATTCTGTTCTGTTTAATCTGCCTTTATTTTAAAATACTGTTTGTTGAATTAATCATAACATGTATTCCAGTGGGCCCTTATGACACTTCTAGATCCATCTCGTGCTGTGGAAAGTTTGATTTACATTGCTTATCCGGGTGATCCTGCTTCTGCTGTCCGTGTACAAGGAGAAGGCGTTTAGATCGCAAGAAGCAACAAACGGAAAGAAATGTTTTCCAATGCTTTGTCTTTGGACCTAAGAATGCTGGAAAATCTGCACTATTGAATTCTTTTATTGGAAGGTAGTCATCAGTCTCCATTTCTCTACTCTTTTTGATTCAGGCCAGGATCATTAGCTTTTGTTAATCACACATCTTGGCTGTTGGCATTTGTATATAAATGCAGGTCTTACTCTGAGAGTCATAATTCAGCTACAGAGGAATCTTATGCTGTTAATGTAGTTGATCTACCTGGGGTAAGTCATATGCATTGTGAATACTTTTCCATACTATGTGGCAATGCTATTTGTTATTATTTGCCAATTGTGGCAATGAACTAACTGTTATACAGGACTTTGGGATTTTCTCTCTTCTCAATTTTCTGAGATATTACCTTCTTAGATTTGATCCCAATGTTTTATTGGTACTTGTGATCATTCCTGTGACTCACTTTACTTTCCAATTGAATCTTCATTTTTCCTTTTACAGGGCATCAAGAAAATCCTTGTGTTGAAAGAAATTCCCGAAGATGGAATTAAGAGGCTGCTGTCTAGTAAAGAAGCCTTAGCACCGTGCGATATAGCTGTATTTGTTTATGACAGGTATGGAGTGGCCACAGCTGAGTCTGGTATCTAACTGGTCATATCTGATTCATCAGCCTTTTTGCATACCTATTGTGAATGCTTGATCCTGTGCTGATGGGCTTCTAGGAGCTACTGCTTTATTGTTGTTATTCTTCAACTGTGTTGCTCAAGGATCCATTGTACCCACTGGAGGTTTTAACTTTTATTTCAGCTCTAATGAGTCCTCTTGGAAGAGAGCTACGGAATTGCTTGTGGAAGTTGCTAGTCATGGGGAAGATACTGGATTTGAGGTGCCTTGCTTATTTGTAGCAGCTAAAGAAGATCTGAATTCATTTCCAATGGCAATACAGGAATCTACCAGAGTATGTGCTTTTTGCCTTATTGGAAAGGCTCTTTTGTTGATTCAACTAAGCATCATGATTGACCCATGAAATATTTGGGTTGAATTATGTCTCTATAACTGTCCTAAAACAATTTGCTTTGTGAACATCTTAATAAGCAATTCACTATTATGACTAATCGTAAAGGTAGAGGATCTTTTGTGTTTTAAATTTAGGGATGGCTAAATGAATGTACATGGTATTATATTCAAGCTGGGGATTTTTATGATATGCTAACAATTGTTTTGCTTTCATAGGTAACCCAGGATATGGGAATGGAGGCATCTATCCCTATCAGTTCAAAAGTGGGGGATACAAACAGTGTATTCCGCAAAATTGTTTATGCAGCTGAACATCCTCATTTGAGCATTCCTGAAACTGAAGCGGCGAAAAGTCGCAAGCAATACCATCGGCTCATCAACCGCACTCTGATGTTTGTTTCAGGTACATTGAGCTTTTGGATCCTCTTGTTGGTTTTCTTGGGCCACTTGAAACTCGCACACTCCTAGGAAAAGCTTGTTTGTCTGTAATGGTTTACTGGCCACCTAAACTTAAGATTTTCCCGCCTGAGGTTGGTTTACATATGTGCTTATCCTACTTCGAGTAATTCATGGCCCAGCAAATTACTTTCTTCTGTTCCTACCTTCTATAAACTAATGAAATCAACCTGAAGGATTTGATCCAACTGGTTTGGCGATGTGCAAGATAAGAGATTCGAAATTGTGAGCAGTAAATTGATTGTGATAGAATCTAACAAATCTTGATTGCTGTCACTTCTACTCGTTTGACATACGGTTCTTGGTTATTTTATGTACATATTGTATCACCCTTTCCCCGTTCAGCATTTACTATATATGCTTTTGTTTGAAAATTGCAGTGGGAGCTGCGGTAGCCGTTGTTGGGTTGGCTGCTTACCGTGTCTATGCCGCGCAGAAGAGTTCCTCCGGCTGATGGTGGAACCCATCAGGTGCATGTCGGGTATGACCTCGTTCATTCAAATTTATTTGGTCCTTACATGAGGTGTCTCATTTACAGAAAGATTGAATGCATCCTTTTCTCGTCACTAGGGTTTTGTAGTATTTGAATGTAAAACATATGTACCATGCCATCTAGATAATGTGCCGGGTTTTGCAATAATAGAAATTTTGATACATTTCATCTTAGTCTTTTCAAATGCAGTGTTATCCTTAATGCTGAAAAGATGAGAATTTTATGTTTGTAAGATGAGAGATTATCTGATCTGTTGCACCATTTTGGATTGAAGACTCTTTAAAAAAATTAAGAAAATAATAAAACCCAAGTTTGATATGATTCCTACCTGATGGGATTGATATTAATTATATTGAGGCAAAAAGGTTTTTTTAGCTGTTGGAAATTGTCAATTTCAATATACCAAGTCTTATAATAATTCTTAAGATAAAAAGACATGTATTAAATGAATTAACGGAGGAAATTGAATGATGAGAGAAAACTCACATTTACATTTTTCTGGAAACATAAATTTTCTAATACTTTTTTTTTTAATTAACGGATATAATATATATTGGAGAATTGAAGAAAATACTCCACAAAATTGTATTTTTGTTCTAATAACCCAGAGTCAGTCAAAGGAAAAATAACAAAAACAGGTTTCTCTTCAG
This sequence comes from Rhizophora mangle, assembly GCA_037832345.1. Classification (NCBI taxonomy): domain Eukaryota; kingdom Viridiplantae; phylum Streptophyta; class Magnoliopsida; order Malpighiales; family Rhizophoraceae; genus Rhizophora; species Rhizophora mangle. The sequence goes on along the minus strand of JBAPLJ010001068.1, from coordinate 789,130 downwards.
CGTGGAAATTCGAAACCTTGTCGACCTCAGATTTCTGCAGTTGGGAGTTTTCAGTTCAGTTCAGTTGTGTTCTGTTCTGTCTGTCCCTATCCATAAATATAGACCCGGCGGAAGGTACGAGAAATTTATTTGAACGGGAATGGGACTGGCGGCGTCGAAGACGACGGCGATTGACAATCTCTGTGAGCCACTCACTCCTCGTGGAAATCCTCGTTCGCCTTCCCATTAAATCGGCGGCAAGTCATGGCGTGCTGTTACTTCTGATCCTCATTTTATTCGCCTCCCAAAAAGATGAAATAATATTATAAAAAAAAGAAAAAAAAAATTGCCTTTCATTTTCCGCTACCACCGGCAAGAATATCGTTGCTGGCTCCAATGAACCTGACTTCATTTGAAAATTTCAATCTGAAAGCATTTGTTTACCCCCAAACAAACTTTCAAAAACTAACAAAGTTGTCTCAACCAAGAAAAAAAAAAATTGACTTCAGATTCTTTATTCCCAACAAACCATAAAACTAATTCCCAATAGAAAAAAGATTGATCAGCCTTTAAAAAAAATAAAAAAAAAAAAGAAGGAAATTATATATTTTAATGTAAAGTATATCAATTAAAAAGGGGAGACCATTTCTCTTCTCTTATATATTATGTTAAGAAACAAATAAAGGAATTAATTAAGGTGATGAGCAATGTAGAAACTACCTCGAATCTGGAAAGAGTCCCATTACCTTACAACGTGCAATGCAAGTACAGGATACACAAGACATGTGATGGAGGGTAATCAAATAATTTTTAATTGATATACTTTACATTAAAATATATAATTTTAATAAATATCTTAATCTCAACCTGAATAATCTATTTTTTAATGGAATTAGGACTACGAACCATATACAAGATATTAAAAAAAAAAAAAAAAAAAAATAATACCAAACATTTCTAATTATAATTCTCGGGGTTGAAATTGTTGACTTTAGAGGGAAGGCCTTTGGATCTGGTCATGACATCTCTTCGAGTGCGAAGGTTACCATTGGATGTGGTGTGGTACAAATGAAGAGACCATCAATGGTGAGACTTTAATCGTAGTACTTGCATATGTTTTGAGAGACCATCAAATAAAATTATTTGATGAAAATTTAGTTCCTTCTATAATTTAAATTTTAAAATAAAATTGTGAAAATTATTCAATAAATTAAAATATTAATAAATAATTTTTTATATAATATTATAAGATAATAATTCATTTTATCATGAATTTTTATTGACCGATTAATATAAGAAAAAAAAATTTTTTATTTGAAAATAAATAATAAAATAAAATAAAAATTGATACGCATTTTATTAGTGGGTTTTTTTAGGGTACATTAGTATTATTATTATTTATTTTTCAAAATAGCATCTCCTCCACCTTTTTCCCTCTCTCTCTCTCTCTCTCTCTCTCGTTTTTCAACTCTTTTAGCCGACCAAATCAAAACCCTCCATTAACCCCATCAATTACATTCTCTCAGTGTGTGTGTGTGTGTCTTGTCTACAGCGCACCCAATGCAGGAATTTCTGGGATCGGTAAGGCGGTCGATGGTGTTCCGTCCACTGAATCAAGAAGGTTTCAATAACAGTCCATTGACGGGAACCATGTTGGAAAAGATCAATTCTTGCGTACGAAAGTCGAGAATTTTCTCCAAACCCACTTCGCCTTCGCTTCCGGTGGCCCATCCGATCCGATACCGAAAGGGAGAGTTGATCGGCTTTGGTGCTTTTGGCCATGTTTACATGGGAATGAATCTTGATTCTGGCGAGCTTTTGGCCGTCAAGCAGGTATTATTCTTCTTTTTTCTTTCTTTTTTTTTTTTTGGCACTCTAGAGAAATTGGCCTTTTACTTTTCTTTTCTTAGTATTTTTCTTCTTTATGATGAAAACGGAAATCCTTTTGTTTGATAATTCTTGTTGGTTTTGGTTAATTTTGAGAAATGGGTGTTGTTCTTGAATTGGGTTGATTTCATTGATGTTCGGTTCAAAGAGAAAATCTTGAAATTGTTTCTGTTAGCTTTTGGTTGAAAATGGCTGTTTTTGATTATTCCCCCCCTAACAAAATCCTGTTGATAGTTTGGGAAAAATTTTATTAGAATTTTGAATTCAATATTTGATTTGAAATGGGTTTGGTTAATTTGGAAAATTCGTTTTTTCCTTCGCATCTTTTTTGGACGATTGTCGATCTGATAATCCCTTTTACTCTTGCCTTTAACTTTGGGGGATCGTGATTCTTTGACTAAGTTCCTCTTGGCATTGGGTTTGTCAGTACTTCTTGATATTGTTTTCACTCTGCTTAAAAGGTGGCTTTGGGGTTTTCTGTATTGTGAATGCAGTATCTGTTTTCAGAAGGAGATTTAATGAAATTTCATTTGGAGTGTGATCATTGCGATATTTCTCCATGTTTCTTGGTGGGCTAGGGATTTAATGGTGAAGTGGGTTCAGGTTAATTTTTGGAACATTTTTATTTTTAGATCTATTTAATTACTGATTTGTGCTGTAGGGTTGTAATTTTAATTTCTTCTCACTGGTTATTCAAATTTGTGTTGTTTACCATATTTTAGAAACTGGGTTAGGTATAATGACTAATGAGTTGGTTGCAGTTTGTTTGGTGAGCTTTCTGCTTATCACTAGTTGTATTTCGCTCTACTTCTGAACTTATTTTTGAATTGCTCTGTTTTTGTTATTCTTCAGACTCATAACTTTAGTGTTTCCATTTTTAGGTTTTGATTGCAGCTAATGGTGCTTCAAGAGAGAAAGCACAGGTACGAGTCTAGACACAATTTGTTGAATCAAGCCTATCTTAATGGTGAGCTTTGTCCTTTGTGGTTCTGAAGACTTTATTTCTGTTTGCTGAACTTAATGAATTTTGTTTCAGTACAGGTTCTTCTTTTACTTGTTGAAATATTCTTTTTTTACTTGTTGAAATATTTAAGATTTATCCAAGGCATTAACTTAAGTGGGGTACTTACAACTTATTTTCTTTTCGTGCTGTATGGTTGCCAAGGGAAATAGATAGTTGTGGTTATTGAGCTCCTGCTAAGTAAAATAACTATTGCAAGTAGTTTTATGTTTCCCACCATAAAAGTGAAATTATAATGCAGTCTGAGATTCTAGATCTATGTAGAGCTTTGGATTTTTGATAGTATATTGGTTTTTACATTTGGTGTTGAAAAACAAATATGGGTGAGTTCATTTAATGTGATTATGCAGGCCCACATCAGAGAGCTTGAGGATGAAGTAAAGCTTTTAAAGAATCACTCTCATCCAAACATAGTTGTGAGTGATTTAGATTATCTTGTATCTTGTTAGCTGTCTGATAAAACATGCCTCTGTCCTGACATTGTATGTTTGATCTTCAGAGATATTTAGGTACGGTTAGGGAAGAGGAAACCTTAAATATTTTGCTTGAATTTGTTCCTGGCGGATCAATATCATCACTTTTGGGGAAATTTGGACCCTTCCCTGAGGCAGTAAGTCTTTGCCAGCAGAACTTGCATTTATTTGGTGGCTTGAATCCAATCTCATGTTCTATTTCCTTAAGCAGGTTATAAGAACATACACAAAGCAATTGTTGTTGGGCTTAGAGTATCTACATAATAATGGAATCATTCACAGGGACATCAAGGTACCTTAAACTTTCATATCCATTGTGTAATGGTCATTGGCTTTTTGCTTGGTTTTCCCCAAAAGGCTGTAACTTCTCATCTCTATCTGCTTTCAGGGGGCGAACATCCTTGTAGATAATAAAGGATGCATTAAGCTTGCAGATTTTGGTGCATCCAAACAGGTGGTTGAGCTGGTATGCACCTATCTGTTCCACTTTCTATTCAGTTTTGTTCTTTCATTAATCTATAGCATTCCTATTTATAGCAAATATTTCTATAATGTGCATTCAATCTAATTTAGACACTCGTTACCCTAGGCTACTGTTTCAGGGGCCAAGTCAATGAAGGGCACCCCATACTGGATGGCTCCTGAAGTCATTCTGCAGACTGGGCATAGCTTGTAAGATTTAGTTCCTCAAAAACAGTATATGATGACATGCAGGCTAATTACTTTCAATGCGCTTATGCTTAAAAATTTATATTTGGTTCTTCACATCCCTTTCATCATCTTTTATTTTCTTATCTTTTCTTCTGAAAGGTAGTGGCTAAAATAAAATAAAATAAAAACTTAATGATGCCTAGATGGTCCATGAAAGAAGCCAGAAAAGGGGAAAGAAGAGTAAAAGAGGGGCAGCCCCAACACTCTCTTGTGATTTGGACTCCAAATGTAGGGGGCATGATGAAGCTTATTAGCATGAATTATCAACTGTGCTAGATGTAGTTTAGCAAGGCTGCCTACAATATGTATGGCTTGAATGTCTTTCTCTCAAAAGTTCCCTAGATATCCTTTGGATTTGAAGAAATTCAACGTTGTATCATCAGGGCTTATGAACCTTTGGAAAAGGCATGTTGTTAGTTTGCTTTAAAATATGCCGTTCCTTGTCTTATGTACTCTCAATGTTATTTAATTTCATTTACTGGGTTTGAGAAGTCCTATATAAAATACAAGCCTTAACTTTGTAATGCTAAACCTTTTCTGTAGTTCTGCTGATATATGGAGTGTGGGCTGTACTGTAATTGAGATGGCAACTGGAAAACCTCCATGGAGTCAGCAATACCAAGAGGTAACTAGCCTACTTTCTTTAACAATTCCATCTCTGCCCCCCCTCCCTCCCTTGGGGGCACTCAGTTGAGGAACTTCCTGCTAACAAGCTATGGTTTCTTTTAGGTTGCTGCCCTTTTCCATGTAGGGTCAACGAAGTCTCATCCAGAAATTCCTGAACATCTTTCTGCTGAGGCAAATGATTTTCTGCTGAAGTGTTTGCAAAAGTACTGGTTTTATTACCTTTTCTTTCTCATTTGCATTGAATAGTGCCAATATGAAACCTACTATTTGTTAATTCCATGTGCCTTCAATTGGTGAAATAATGGATGGGGTTGGCATAGCTCCTAATTTAAAGTTCATCAATCAGGAATAACTTAATTTTCAGCCCTTGGACAAAAGAAGTGGTGTAGCATCTATAGTCTTTATTCAATTTGTTCTTCAAAATTTATTATGCTTAAACATGATATTTACAATGGCAGGGAACCAAATATGAGGCCAGATGCATCTAAGTTGCTTCAGGTGATTCTAACATGACTATCTTTTGCTTTGTTTATTGTGGGATGCTGTGACATTTTGATTATAGTACAAGATTTTTGAGATGTTTTTATGACCATGATTATGATTCAATGAAATTTGATAGTTACCAATTTTCAATTAAATGCAGCATCCGTTTGTCACTGGTAATCATTTGATTGCTGATCCCGTTATTTGTGCTCCAGTTGTGGTTAGTATGGTTGAACTGGCATGTTTTTGTTTCTTATGCTTTGTCTAAGGCAATGTATGTAATGGAAGGATTTCATTGCCACCAGGAAAATTCTGAAGTTTCTTCGCTGTTGCAAACTATTAACATCAAAAGGTAAATTTAAAGATTTGTTACATGTTGAACTAAAGAAATTAATGCATATACTTTTGCAATGTTTATACTGGTGCTAACAATAGAATGAATTTTGCTGCCAGTAGAGCATCATCGATATTTGGCACAGAAGAAATCTGTAATCTGGGTAGTTTGAGGTGCTCAATGGATCCCAAGAAACTGTCAGATGGTATGAATATGTGGAGAACAAATAATAGCGATGATGATATGTGCCAGATTGGGAAGGATGATTTTACTTTAAATGATGTAAAGCTGAGTCCTGTTTTGACTTCTAATAATGATCAGGTGACCAACTCCTTTGATGTTTGTTCTCACTACCGATGTGTCTCTCTTTTTATCTAACAATTATTCTACCATAAAACTTAGTAATTGTGCTTTTAAATAGAGTTCTGAACCCAAAGACATAGTATCGGGAGATTGGAGATGCAAATTTGGTGATAGTTTAGAACCAGAAGAGGTGGGGTTGAGGCCAGACACTGATCCGTTAGCTCGGGATAATAGGAATGGTTCATTTCCTGGTGGAGCATCAATCTCTGAGGATGATGATGAACTTACTGAGTCAAAAATTAGAGCTTTTCTGGATGAGAAGGTACCTCTTAAACTGAACCATTTGCAGCAATGATGTTGGAAATATGAATACACGGGGGATTGTTGTGACTTTGATGTTGTAAATTGATGCCCAGGCTTTAGAACTGAAGAAACTGCAGACACCTTTGTATGAAGAGTTCTACAACAGTTTGAATACAGCTTCCTCTCCAATCTTAGTTGAGAAGTCACAGCATGAAACTTCTCCAAATTACTTGAAATTACCTCCTAAAAGCAGGTCACCTAGTCGGGTACCTGTTGGAACTTTATCCACTGCAACTGATGCAGTTAGTACTCGAAGCCCAGGAAGTAACAGCAGACATGTATCGAATGTTGGCAATGCAAGTGTGCAAATTTCAGAGGATACATCTTCTCCTCAGCATAATGATCATAGAGGTCTTGTAGCTGATGTTCAGCCAGAACCAAGCAGTACGAGGTTAGTTCTCAAGTTGGTTGCATGTTTTGGCTTGCCCCTATGTTGGTCCTCTGCTGTTTATATGTATTATCTGAACTATGATCATTTCTATAGTCCCAGTATGAGCTTTTCTGAGATACAGAGGAGGTGGAAAGAGGAACTTGACCAAGAGCTTGAGAAAAATAGAGGTAGGGATTTCCTTCTTTTTACTTAAATGCTCTTTAAATTCAGCTCTTGTGGTGTCTGGTTTAATATTGTTTAGCTTTTTCTTGACCTTAAGCACATGCTTTTCACTTTCAATGCTTTGTTGGCAACAGTTATAGCAGAAAAAGTAAGAATTTCATGTTAGAGAAGATGTTATATCTGACTTTGGGGTGCTATTATTGCTCAAGGTTGTAAGAGAAGTGAAATTCTTAATACTCGGGAGGCTTGTCATTAGCAGTTTTGGATACCAGCTCTAATCCCATGAACAAATACATCTTTGCCTATAAATATGCAGAGAGAGAGAGAGATCTGTGGTTCCTGCACTTACACCCAACTTGGAAAAACTTTTGTGCATAACTATGCTATTCTAAAATTTTCCTTCTTTCTGTTTGTTGCAGAGATGAGGCGACAAGCAGGTGTTGTGGGCAAAACATCATCCCCAAAGGATAGATCATCAACTTGGCAGAGGGAGAGGACAAGATTTGCATCTCCAGGCAAATGAATGCATGCTTCAACATAAAATTCAGGGAGAATGGTCGTGTACTCTGAGAAGTTATGTACACAACAGTGTTTCCACCCTCAACAAACGTCAAAGATATGAGACTTAGAGCACCAGTGTGACCTGTATGACACCTACAGTTTTGTAATGGTGGCACAATATTGTAATGTGTACAGGCTGCCTGCCAGCTTTGCGCAAGGCTAATTTCGCGTTGTTGGGCCTGGATTCTGAGATTATGACACCACATCGAGCACTGTTGAAACGAGGGTGATATCTGTTTTGCCTTTTGGCTTCTGGGGTGGGGAGAGTTGTTTCAAGTTTGTAACCTTTCAACAATGTATAATAAACATAGTGAGGATTGGCGAGTATTTGAAATCATATGCCATGGTCTTGCCCATATGCCATGGTCTTGCAGCTGCAATATGCTCCGTTTCTTCTGATTCAAAAAGTATATTTCAATTGTATGTCAGTCGCGGAAACAATTTTTGGTGAAATAAGAGTTTAGTTCCATGTGGCAGTGGCTTATGTGTGTTCTGCATGGGGTCGATCTCTCTACTTTATGACATTTTTGTGCATAAACGTGGTCAAAAAATCCTTGTCAGAGAACTTGAAATGCCACTTTTTGTACTTGAAATGCCTATGTATATTTCAGTTGAAGAATGTGGGCAGAAAAAGAAAAAAAGTCTGAAGCAACGGGGCACTCGTACAAGAATGTGGAAAAATCAAGTATAGACACTGATAAAAGTATCTGGATAACAATCTCCTCGCATGTTTCGTTTTTATCAAACAACCTTTCAACTTTCAGAACAGAACCAAGGTATGCTGAACAAGCCAAACTCACACCCCTGAAATTCTCCCCATTGAGAACCGTCTAGGTGTTATTGCAGCAGGCCGTTGTTTCAATCCACTGATTAACCCATCGCTCTTCTGTACACTTTTTCTACTCTTCAATGGAGAAACCAATCTGTTGGCCAGTTGGGATGGTGAAAAAGAGCGGCGCAATTTTGAACCAGTTGGTACCTTGGTTGACTTTAATGGAGAAACCAATCTATTGGCCATTCGCGAAGGCGAAAATGAGCGGCGAAATTTTGAAGCTGTCGACAACTTGGATGACTTCTTATTCAAGTTTGCAGCCCTTGTAGGTGAAAGAGAAATGACTGGTGGGCTTTTAATCTTCACTTGAAACTTGTTAGCTGATGGAGGAGACTTGATCAAGAATTTGTGTGGAGTCATCGGTTTGTTCCTTGAAATCATTGGTGACCTCGTCTTGGAAAACTTTTGCTGCTGTACAGAATCTGTAGACAAGAATAAAGGGTTTGGAAATAACACAGCCTTTTTAGCCCAGGGCCTATTCCTTGGAGACACTCTATTTGCCACATATTGCATGTTTTCTTTCTCCAATTCTCTCTTCTTGGGAGTTGAAACCTTGAAGTTAATACGCGATCGAGCTCTTTGCAGCAATGGAGAACCCGATTCTGATCGAACATATTGTTGTTTATTTTGTTTTTCTTTCTGTCTTTTGGACTTGAGTTGAGTACTTTCAGGGTGTGGCCTCTGCTTTCTATGTTGGGTCATTGGTGTTTTGGGGTCTTCAAGAGTGGTGGTTTTCTTGGGTTTGCTGGCAACTGCTGCAACAATTTCTCTTGCAAATTGGCTTGCTTGTAGTATCTCTCCCACTGTTTCGCCTAGCAACATTGCCGGCAATGACATTCTTTGCCATTCTCCTGTATTATTCATTCATATATTGCTGGATTATTCTAAAATGAATTGCATGGAAAAAAAAAAGGGGAAAACAGAAGTTTGCATTCAGAATTGAACTATTATCCCTGGACACCCCAGAAAATTAGCCATTTAGAATTTTTGAAGCCAAAACTTGTAGCCATTTAGAATTGTAGAGAGAGAGAGAGAGAGAGAGAGAGAGAGAGAGAGACCTACTGCACTAGTTGGCAACTTTCCCGCAGGAGATTTCTTAGGGCCACCATTCTTGATCCTTGAAATTGGTCAGCAAAATTACAAACATTAAGCATAACTTTTACTTAAACATTCAGAGATACATTTTTGAACAACCAAAAAATATTTCAAAATTTCCGCATAACTTGAACTAAAACAAAGCCTCCAACTGTGGATTTACCTTAAAGATTCTTGCTTGCACCTGAGACTAGTTCTAAGGTAACCTCTGGTACTTCTGGGGCTGAGACTGACCCCAGCTATCACCTTATTCCCACCCGCCACGGTGTATTGGAGCTCTTGCAATCTGGCCATGCATTTGTCAACCTTTACAAAGATGAAAAAACCAAACCCATTACTCGAGTGAAGGAGAAAGACATTCTAAACAAAAAAAAGTAACAAAGTTTCACAACATTGAAGAAGACCAAGTTTTGAATTCTCTCTTCTTAAGGTTTCTGAGGAACCAAACAGCCCCAAGAAAAAGGTTGGATCTTTGAGTCCATGTTTGAAAATTTACCTTCTTTACTGTTTCTCTAATGAGTACAGGATTGAGCGGCGCCACCATTCTCCTCTGCTTTGGTGGGGTTCTTGCTACCATGATTAGATGGAATATAGATACTCCAAAGTGGGTCTCAAAGCCCTCCCTCACTCCCTCTCTCTCTCTCTCTCTGTCTCTAAATACCCATAAACCAGTGAGACATGAAGTGGGTCAATTGCTTTGATCTCTCTCTCTCAGTTTTGTCTCGGAGAACAGAATGTCCTCTTTGAAGGTGGGGAAGCTTTCTATAACGGATCTTTTTGTCCTAACGGTCCAATCCATCATTTAATATATATGAAGAACGGCTACTTTTTGCTTTCAAATTAAAATATATGGTATAGGATATTCCTCCTTGTGGCTTTCATGGATAAGTCAAAGGCGGTGAACGAGAAAAGATAATTGATATTCGTCCAAAATCAACGGTTATCATGGCGGAGTAAAAGGGGGACCATAAAGCTTTCGGTGCCGGTAGGGACCACAAAATCCATCATCTATTAACTGGCACTTGCAATTCTTGATCTCTGTTACAAACCATGGAATCATAGGTAAATGAAGCTACACCATCCAACGGCATACAACATTACAAATAACTCAGGTTATTTGAAAAGATTTTTGGGGCAAAAATTTCCTTTTAAATTTTCAAAATTAAGTTCATGTCCACATCGTAATTCCAATAATGTGATTTTAGATAGTTTAACGAGGTTGCAGAATTCCTTGTATTTCCGTGCAGGGGGGGAGCGAGGAGAAGCGTAAATCCATACGTAAGCAAGAAGCACACATCCGGGAAAAAGAATCTATGAGAAAAAACATCTATCCTTCTTAATAAGACATCAAGGGTCGAATGCAAATTTTGTTTTTATCATGAGAACGAGAGACTGAAAATAAGGTGGTCATTGCATATCAACTGAGGGTCGAGAGGGCAACAAGGATGATTTCCTATAATTTTTCATGCCCCTATACTTCAATGGACTCCACACCAATGATTTCCGTTGCAGAGCTACAACCGTTGGATGCTTTGGCTTCCATGAACCAGGCTGTGTTGGAGGACTGGCCATGAACTTACTGCTACTCCTAGTGGCAGCTGGTGTTGTTATTGTTGTCTCTAATGCTGATGTCTTGAACTCTGGCAATGGAGAAAACAACTTTGAGTACCTTGCTTTCCTTGGATCCCTCAGGCTCGGGCCCCCATTACTGAACCGTGAGGCAGAGTTGTGGAGAGGTGTTGTCAGGTTTGAGTTTGTCTCTGGGCGGAATGTTGCAATAGACACCCGTCTCCTGGGCTGAATGCCCTGTGTTAGTGTTGAAGGAGGTGGAGCAGGTCTGACAGCAACAGACATACGCCTTGGCTTCATAAGGATTTTTGTGTTTGGTCCATGTACAGTGGTTCTAGGAGCATTTTCCTTATCTTGCATCAAGGACAGGGAAACAGAAGCAGTAGTGGCTGTTCTGTGATTTTGGACGGGAGACGGTGGTGGGAGAAAGTTGGTGATTTTACGTAGTGGCAGCCTCAGCTTTGAAGGACCCAGAGGAGGCTTTTTCTCTATTCTGGTTCTCTCTGCTGCTTGTTTTAATGAAGAAAGCGAAGACTGGGAAGATGCAACAGACAAAGCTCTTGTTTTCTGCTTCAATCTCAGTTTCCTCTCTTCCCCCAACTGGTTCTCAAGGTCTCGAACCTGTTGCAAGGCAGTTTAATTGTGTAGTTAACACAACCGTGCGAGAGAGTTTCCAACGTTTATGGTATACCACTGGATCATAGCCATTCAAGTAACACTCAAACAAACCCCTACAGGTGAGGAAACTATGAAGAAAAACTGCTCAGTCACCAGCTCTCATGATTACCTTTTCTTGAAGGGTCCTGCAGATATGTTCCCTGGCAGCAAGCCTTAATTGCAATGACTGCAGGTTATCCTGCAACTTCTTTGTTTCCTTCTCATAATGTTTTAGCTTCTCAGCCTGTTATTTGATAGCAGGAATTCAATTTAAACTAAAATAGAAACAACCTTAGTTATGGCAACCTTAAAATGACAGAAAGAAAAAGAAAGAAAAAATAAATGAAAAAAAGCCATGCCAAGTATTGGCTAGATTGCTACCATTTGCTTGTACTTAAAAAGCTCGGTAAGATCTGCCTGTTTACGAGCAGGGCCACTTTCAACTCCCCGGACTCTACTGGCAAAATTCAGGGAACAAAGGGTCTCCCCAAGATCAGCAGCACTTGGGCTTATCTGGACAAACATGAGAGTCTTACAATCTCCTCCTGCATGTATTTTCCATTGTCTTTAGTTGAAAAAGAAGGGCCACGACATTTAATCACACATAGCGGATCATATCTTGGCTCAACAATTGATGACACCACAATTTTCACAGAATTAACAATCATGGGATATTAATAGACAATTCAGCAGCGCAATGACAATAATGTTAAATCAGATGCTCACCTAGAGAGCTCTGCAGCATATGAGTGAGCTTTGAGTTCCTGATATTGCACAAAGCATAAAGATTATATACTTACACAAGTGCATCACTTGCGGATGCATGCATGCATGCACACACACGTGCGTGTGTGTGTGTGTGAGAGAGAGAGAGAGAGACCTGTAAGGGATGTGGCCAGTCTTAGATGCAAGGGCAGAGATAACATCACCAAGTGCTGAAAGAGATTTGTTAATGAATTGAGATTCCTTCAATCTTTCACCTTCAACTTCAGTCTTCCCCACACGCTCACTCCCAGCCAAATCTACCATCCAAAGGTGACTTCTTGTCCTCTGTCCATCTATAGTATTCTCAGCTTTTACTGTTACTCGCAGCAAGCTACACAAAAGCAATAATTTGGTTATTGATATGTCTAAGCCAGAAAGGAGTTGGCATCATAATCCCTGCTCATTCATAAATTTGATGGAACCATCCATTGTAATTCCTTTTTAGGCAATGTGAATTAAATAACTTGTTTACTGAATTGTATGATACCATTAAAATCTATCCCCAAGGAAAATAAACCAGAAGCAGGACACAGCAAATTTGTATTACCAGTGAGAACGGCTGCTGAGCTCATTAGCACTTGTTGAGCCAACTGATCTGACTTGGCTTCCAGACTTAAGTAGTTCCCACACTTCCTCTGTACCATAAACACGGGCTTCAACAAGTCCTGGGACTTCTTGCGTTCCTTCTGCTGCTTGCTTTATCTCCAACCTTCGTGCAAGTAAATTTATTATATTACTAATTTTCATTTCATCCAAGCATTAGCCATGCCCAAGTTCACTGTCTCTTAAAACAAATCCTTTCATAAAGTTTGCTAAAATTTGCCCAAAATGCATTTGTAATTATGAAATGCTTAAGAAAAGTAGTGACTGTTTGCAAAAAGCAAAGAGAAGAAAACTGCCCATAAGTAATGGAAGTATCTCTATCAAACTTCCTCAAGCAGCAATGCAATAGATGAGTGGATTTTGACCTGCAGCCAAAAGAGTGTTGGGATATCTAGGCACCATAGTAGCAAGCGTGGCTAAGAGAACTAACTTTTTGGATGGCTGGTTGGAGTTTTCTACCAAAAGGTCTCTAATCTTCTCATTGTAAACCTCCAACATACTAACAAAGAGTTCATATCGCATAACCCCGGTCCTCTCTCGAGAAATACGAAAGAGCTCATCCAATGTCCTGTAGTTCACTCCCCTACTTTCAGGGGTTCCCTCCATGGTGAATGTCTTCCCAGTTCCAGTTTGCCCATAGGCAAATATGCATACATTGTAGCCATCCAGCACTGAAGTCACTATTGGCTTAGTTTTTGCAAAAACAGACTCTGCATAAGGACAAGATAAAGGACCAAAACTCAGAAAGGAAAAACATTTATACACAAAATGCTCTGCATAACAAAGTTATAATGTTATGTTTCATTACCTTGGGTATCCTCAGGCCTGAATACATGATCAAACTTGAATTGCTTTTTGGAAGAATCGGAGGAAATAATCTGAAGCTCATTATCTTGGGACGAGTCAAATTCAACTACACAACTGGATCTGTTAGCCATTTCAACTTGGTTTAATGGTCTACATCTGCAGAAGACTCTAATGTTTCCTTTAATCTCTATCACTTCATTGTAGAGTCGTTTCCTTTCCAATGACTCTACCAGGAACTTCTTCTTTAATAGTTCATATTCTTTACCTGACACATCAAACAGCAGCAGAGAAATTATTAAAGCTACAACGAGAGGAATACAAAACCAAAGTCAATTATGAGCCTGGATACTCACTGAGATGTTGAAGAGTGTCCAACACTTCTGATCCAGGAAATGAATTTGTCGTGACAGTTTTCACAAAGTTGGAAAAATTGACATGTTCTTTCTTCAAATGCTGGAGCAGAAAGAAACAAACCCAATAAATGAACCAACAAAGTTTAAGATTGCATAGTTTTCTGATCCTTTTTGAGAAAGGAATTTCAACTGAACTGTCAATGATAATTTTTTCATCCCATTCCCTAACTTTTTCAGCAACCAGATTTAGAAGGCACCAAAATTTAAGATTTTACCTGAATTTTGTCACTGAGATTGATAAGTTTCTGCAATATTGGCAGCATAGGACCCCTATCCGAGGAAGTTTCTCGGTTCCTGCTTGAAAAACTATCCTCGTCCATGGAAGTGACAGTTACTTCCACTAATTCTGAAGCCATAAACACAATATAGGTTTCCAATCAGACATAAAAGTTTGCACTTGTGAACCAATAGAACGAATGGATTCACATGAAATCCATATTTTCAATACATATACTTTGGATCCAAATAAAACATCAAATTGATAAGGAAAATCACCATTAGCAGTTTCCAAATTTAAAATTTCAGAAAACCCCACTGTAAAAGAAGAGGCAAAGGATAACTATTGTTTCCATTTCCATTCATAATTAAGTTACAAAACAAAAACTTAAGCATCCATTCCAGGATTTGAACCAAAGCAATTGAAAAAAAAAAAAAAAATGAAAAAGAGATCAAATTGAAGGCAGAATAAAGAAAATTGCATACCATCTTCAGTAATGTCAGCCTTAGGGCTTCGAATTTGATCTGAAACAAAAACAGGCAACAAATCAGAAATCCAGTAATCTAAAAAATCAGATTGAATGCAGGACCGAGAAAACTGCACACCATCTTCAGTAGTTTCAGCCCTAGGGCTCTGAATTCGATCTAAAATAAAAACAGGCACTAAATCAGCAGACTCCAGTAGTCTATAACGTAGGGGGAAAAAGAGACCAAAAAAAGGAAATGAAAAAAAAAACTAAAACATAATCAATAAAAAAAAAACCTTAGAATTACGATTTTTGGGGTTTACTGAGGCCTCAATTTTCACAATACCATGAGATAAAAAAAGGGGAAATATTTTTCCAAAAAAAAAAAAAAAGAATCGGGGAAATTGCATACCATCTCCGGTAGTTTCAGCCTTAGGGCTTTGAATTTGTTCTGAAGTAAGAAAGAAGCATCGAAACGGCAGATTTTTCAGTAAAATAAAACAATAAAAACTAACTTTAAAGAACAAAAACAGAACACAAGAAAGAAGGAAAGAAAATGAAAAAGAATCAACCAAAACGCGCACCTGTAGGAAAATCAGCGTCTTCCTCCGGGGCTCGAACTGAAATATACAAGACAATAAAAAACCTCAAACTTCTTGAAAGCATAACAGAATCGAGAGAGATGTGGCCAAAATAAAAGAAGAACGGCAAAGATACCTGTGACAGAAGCCAGAGAATTCTTTGAATCGCAGTTGCGGACGGTCTGATTGCAACTCTCCGGAAGAATTTGCACCATCGAATCTGAGAGAAAATCGCCTTCCTCGTCATGAATCAAACCCTCTCGATCAAGAAATTAACGAAACGGAAAAAGACAAAGAAAAAGAAAATCGTGCAGAAAAATATGAGAGAAAGAGAGTACCGTCCACGGCCATGGCCTCCAGATCGGAAAAGCAAGACTCAGCAATTTCACAGAGAGAGAGAGAGAGAGAGAGAGAGAGAGATGGGGCTAACTTAGATTGGAATTGGAGTTTGAATGGAAAGTGCAAAGAGCCGTTGGACGGGAGCTATTTCAAACGGCTATTTAGTATTTGGAGGCGCGTTTAGTCTCAACATTTGAAAGAAATTGGGCCAAAAAGATTCTAAGGCCCAAATAGGATTTTGTTGTTGGAAGCCTGGCCCAATAGTAACTCTCAAAATAAATTTCAGTTTTTTTTTTAATATTTTTTGCCACAATAAATTTCTTCTTGAGGAAAAAAAAATATTTCCATTTTTTTATTTTTAATTAAATGAAATACATGCTTTTATAATATTAAGATAATAAAAAAAAATGAGAGGTATAGTTATAATGCAGTGAAGAATAATACCACAACAATTTATTTATTTATTTATTTTTACTATTAAGATAACTGTATTTTTGAAAATTACTCATTTATTTTTTTTTTATTAATTAATTTGGACAAACTCAAATCCAACAACTTTGATTTTGTACATATAGAGCTCAGTCTATGCTCCGCATGTTTGCAACAAGCTGCCCTATTTAATGAACAAAATGAACAATCCCATTCTCTAAGATAGCACACACAGTTCTCTCTTCAGTGCATATTTCCAGCATAGCTTGCCACATCGAAGTAGAATTTTTCACTGTCTCATTGCTTCTGAAAGAAGGTGCTGTTGGCAATATGTCGAGCTTGCCAGCTAAAGATGAGTACTATGCAGTGGAAACCAATATACAAGGGGATCTACTGTCAAAACCACTCTACACGTTGGTTTGAAGTCTTTGGTTCCTTCTTTGGCTTCTGGAATCGATTGTTCTCAAACCTGGCTTTAACTATAAGTGAGTAAAGCAAATCTGCTTCAGCTGAAATATCATAAGGTGCATTCAGGATGCTGCAATTTTCAAACAAGCAGAAATCAATGATGAGATACACCCCACAAAGAAAGAGAAAGAACAAACAGAGAAAAGAGGAGGAAATGTGAACACTATGTAATGCCTGAAAGCTCCACTCATGAATATCCAATCGCAGGTGAAGTAAGGAGAAGTAGATCCATTTAATTCAAACACAATCAACAAAGGGAAAAGATACACGATCCTGAGCAAAGTTTGGTCGTAGTGGGGGTTGCTACCTGTGAAGTAACTCCTCTAGAATAACCCTTTGTGATGGTGTAACATAGTGGATACAGCTTCTTGGACACTGACCAACCGCGCGCTGAACCTGGTAATCTTCACCATGCCCTGACACGACAAAACTTGACTTGAAAATTGAAAACAACATATGAAAGCATAGAGCTTATGTTTGCAGACAGAAGCTAACAGACACCAATGGCATTGAAATACTTTTTTTGAGCATACCAACCTTGAGATGTTGCCCTTGCAGTTCCAGTTGAAGGATCATAAGTGAAGGCCTGAGGTGCTGTTTGTACACACGAATAAGGGCACCCTACAACAAACTTTTTACAGTAATGCAGATGACAGGAAAAGGAGCATACACACGTAGCACTGATTTGTAATCACATATGATCATTCGTACGGAAACCATAGTTTCTGGCATATGCTAAATGACCGAAAATTGAGGCATATACTGCAACATTAGCATCCCCACATTCACATTTGTACATAGTTATCAATCATGTAACATTGGACAACAGAGTAGAACCAATGCTTGGGCTTGTTACCTTTGCCGACACAAAGAACTTCATTGACAAAGATATCATATGCTTCGCACTCTGGATGGTCAAAAGGATCCAAACATTCCCTGTAAATGCATCTCCAGCAATCAGCAGCATCACAACTTTTTCAGCACTGAATTTCAAAGACAATAAAACACCTAGTTTACCTTTCAATGATCTCAGACCTGCTGTAACTAGACAACAACTGCCACACATTACAGTACACAAAGCCACAATGTCAAGTTAAATATTTTGCACCTCAAATGAAAAATATGTACAAAAAAAAAAAAAACCCCACCTCGTATGCTTCAAGTACACGGCGAATCGTGACAGTAGAATCTTGCCCATCTCTATTAACATCAGGGTGGAACTTCTTCACCTTAGTGAAATCGTTGAAAGAATCATCTTAAGGAAACCCCAAAAACGTAAAATTGAAAAAAAAAAAGAAAAAAAAAAAGTGTAAGCTGTTAGGTACTTTGGCCCGGAAAGCAGCTTTAAGCTCGGCAGCAGAGCAGCCGGGCTGGACGCCGAGAATGGCACAGGCACAGGAATTGGATAGAGGAGAATCTTCACCGGTTCCACTTATGCTGTTAAGCTTAAACTTGGAATATGAGAAAGATGGGGGAGAGAGCGAGCTGCCGGACATGGGGTTGGAGGAGAAATTGTAAACGTTGAGATTTGTAACGGTCTTTTGAAATGGAAGAATTGGAGGGAGAAAACTGTAGGAACACAGGCACTTGAGCATTTTTCTCACTTTGTTTTGTGGCAGGGAAAGGGATGACGGTCAACAATGATTTTTGCCGGTGCAGGAAGAAAACGCTGCGTTTTGGAATGGAAAACATAAAACTTTTCGTTTTAATATACGTGCCCCCACAATTTGGATTGTTTTGCTTTTCGTGACTGTGACCCTCATGTCACTTTGTTTTGACCAGACAATTGAATTACATGTTTCTTTTAGTTGATTTTTCCTCTCGTGCAAGCTCAAACCTTTTACGCCAACTCAGTCAAATATCACAGACTCTCAAGGCATGATACTTCTACACTGTGGAGTCTGAAGAAAGTTTCCACTAAAAATTAACATTGATACCAACTTACCAAATATTTTGCTAGCTTTATCGTTGAAAATGTTTATATGCAAGTTAGAGAGCAAGCACCCTGTAGTCCACTTTGTTTTTCTTTTTTTTTTTTTTTTCCTATTTGATCTTTCATCCTACAGTCCTCTCTAATCTCTTTAACAATGTTTATCTCACAGCCTGCATTTAGTAGCCGGAATGTCCATGATTGACTATGCTTTTTCATCTTGACCCAAGTAATAAAGAATAAACCTCTTATCTGGCACATAGCCTTCATCCAGCATGGGCCCAAGCAACTCCACCAAAATCCTATATATGATCTCAGCTTGTGGGTGCATTCTGTCCTGGACAACAAACCTGTGCACTTTCTTCCCAACCTCAATCCAGCTTATACCTGTTTCTTTTGCCACTCCCATTTCTTTCATCCTCTTGATGGTTCTTGCTCTTTCTCTCCACTTGCCTTTAGAGGAGAAAATGTTTGCCAACAAAACATACGAGGCTGCCTTATCGGGTTCTGATTGAATTAACTGTTCAGCTGCATATTTTCCCATTTCAATATCTCCATGAATGCCACAAGAACCAAGCAAGGCTTGCCAAACAAGCACATCTGGTTTCACGGGTAGTCTCTCAATGAAGGTCCTAGCTTCCCTGAGGAGTCCTGCCCGGCCCAACATGTCAACAATGCAGGCATAGTGTTCTGTTCGTGGACAAATTCCATGAACTTCAATCATGGACTTCAAGAAGTCCAAGCCCATGTCAACTAAGCCTACATGGCTACAAGCGTGAAGTAAGGAGAGAAATGTAACGTCTGTTGGCTCCACACCTTCCAGTCTCATCTCTTTGTACCACAAAAGGGCTCTGTTGCCATCACCATGACGAGAAAAAGCAGCAATCATAGAATTCCATGAAACTGAATTCCTCTGAGTCATTCTACTGAAGACTTTCGTCGATTCATCCAACTCTCCACACTTGGAGTACATGTTAATGAGCCCATTGGCAACAAAGGGATTACAACTAAAGCTTCTTTTGATAACTAACGAGTGGATTTGCTTGCCAAGACCCAAAGAAGTACTCACCCCGAATACCCCTAGGGCAGCTGAAACCATGTTGGGATCAATCTCATATCCTGCCTTTACTATTTTGACAAACATTTGTATGGCTTCTTCCTCAAAACCATTTTGTGCAAAACCTACAAGGATTACAGTTACAGAAACCTCATCAAGTTCTTCTGTGGTCTCAAAGATCTGCCACGCGTCTTCCACAATTCTACATTTAGCATACATGTCCATTAATGCACTCCCAATACACAAATCTGATTGAAGACCCAGCTTCCATACAAGTCCATGAATTTGACGCCCTTCTTTTAATGCCTGCAGACCAGAACATGCCATCAATGAACTCAAATAAGTCAAATTATTTGGTTCAACCCATTCACGGGGCATGTTCACAAATAATTTTAAACCATCCTCATGCAAATCATTTTGGACTAATCCCGATATTATGGCGGTCCAAGTTATAACATTCCTTTCGAGCATCTCATCAAAGACCTGCCTCCCTGGACCAGGACACCCACTTTTCAAGTACGAGGTTATCAAAGAATTACCTACGGTTATTTCCTTTTCAAGTCCCTTCAAAACCACCAGACAATGGATCACCCTAGTGACACCACTAAGCTCAGGCCTATCACAAGCTGACAACATAGTAGTGAAAGTTGCTTGATCTAACCCATAAACACCCAACTCTTGCATCTGTTTAAAGTAACCAAAACCCATACCCAAATCTCCATTCCTTAAAAATCCAGCAATCATCGTGTTCCACGATACTGTATCTTTCACAGTCATTTTATCGAATAGCTTAACGGCATCAGCCAAGACACCGTATTTTGTGTACATTGAGAGAAGAGAGTTCCAAATAACAAGGGCATTGCGACAACTGTAGTCGCTGAGTTCGTGGTTTTTGATAAAGGCGGCGTGGAGGGAAGAACCCAGGTAGATATAACCTTCCCTTCCACAAATGGATAAAAGAAGGCTTACATCTACATGGTTGAGGACAAAAGTTGAAGTCTTTGAAGATGGGTTGTTGAGGATTTGTGTCCTGAAGGGGGATTGAAGAGAGTTTGCCCAAAAGGGAAGGTGGGAGTTCAGTTTGTGAATGACCCATTTGGATCTCATCCATGAAATGTAGGCAGAATCAGACAGAGAAGGAGAGCGAATGTCCTCGAAATTTTGGCTAACAAACACTGAAGAGGTAAATAAAGGCTACCTCATACCTTTGGTCTTAAAGATTAAAGAAAGAATTGAAACGCACAGACCAGAACTAGAGTCAATGTACGACAAGAAAGGAAGAGACTTCGGTGTTAAAATTGAAGAGACAAGACAGGTGGTTTGCTAACTAGCTCTCTGTCCTGCTTTTGCGTCATCTTCTGATCCGTACTTCTGTGGGGCGCCTGAGATTGTCATCCCTTCTGACGGCGGACTTCCCAAGCATTTCTAATCATTGCTTTGTCCGTCATTTACACTGTGACGTTTCGTCATCGACAGTTCCAAGCAAAATGTGACGCTGTCAATGTTAGAACCGTCGGATCCGTTAGGTTAAACTTTTTTTTTTTAATTTTTGGGTGGGTAAAATTGGATAAACTTCTTTCTTTAAAAGAAAATCATCTCTCAAACCCCATCGGCTGCATTATCACATAGTTTCAAATTTTTGGTCAATGTCAAATCAGCAGATTCCATGCAATCATTCATGAACAATATTTGATATCATTAAAAAAAAAATTAATTTATAACAAAAATATTATATTTATTGAGGTAAATATTTTTTAATAATATTTTTATAATATTTAAAATTATTTATAATTTATATTTTAAAAATAATATGTGATATTATATGTATATAATTAATTAATTTTTTATATTTTATTTTTAAAATAATAAATTTATTTATTAAAAAATTAATAAAAATTATTAATTGATAATATTTATTAAAATATTTTAAAATATAAAAATATAAATTAATTATATTTATTATTATTATAAATAAATAAAATTAAAAAATATCAATTTTTTTATATTTACTATATATTTTAATAAAATATTATTATAAAATAATAGTATTTATAAGACTCAAAATCTTACCATTTGGTTAAGATTTAAGTCATTTCATGTGCATTAATGCCTTTAATTTTATGTAAAATTATCGTTGAACATTATTTTAATACTTTAACGTAAAGGAAAATCACATGAGCTTCTTTGTATATAAAGAAATTGAATTAGATTGGAGATTGCACAGGCGAGATAAGAATTCACTATTTCCTTAAAAAAATTATT
The DNA here is from genome assembly GCA_037832345.1 of Rhizophora mangle. Taxonomy (NCBI): domain Eukaryota; kingdom Viridiplantae; phylum Streptophyta; class Magnoliopsida; order Malpighiales; family Rhizophoraceae; genus Rhizophora; species Rhizophora mangle. The sequence goes on along the minus strand of JBAPLJ010001068.1, from coordinate 767,345 downwards.
GATGTTTTTATATCCAAATGCTTGAAAACCAACGGTAGAGTATTGCATGATTTTTATTTTTGGATAACAGTAATCCTATTGCATGTATTGTAGAGTATTGCATGTTTGACAACATTGTCTTTAAGTGGTACTTACGAGAGCTCTCTGTTACATATTTGCTGGCTAAGCTGGAATCCTTGGCATAGGAATTGTGTTTACGTTATACGTTTGTATCTCATTTCTTTGTACATCTGGGTTTAATGTAATGTACCTCATTCTGTCTTGAAAATTTCAGTTGTTGAGCTTCATATCCGAGATTCCATCTGTACTACTGGATCGTCGTAAGTAATAGTAGAATCTTCTTTGAAGATATTATTAAGGTTGAGTAAGGATGACCTTTATTCCTGTTTCCCATCAATCTTTTACTTCTATCATCATGACAGGTAGTGGGAGGTGTGGATGAACGCTTACCATCTCTTCCTTCAACATCTGGACTCAAACTAACATCTTATCAGAGACTGCTTGATGAGGTACTATTTCTCTATAGTTTCCCTTCCTAGGGTTGTAGGTGGGTGCTCAAGATTCAGCATGAGATTGCTTGTATGTTTGCCTGTTCTTGTGTATAATTGAGGTTCTGTCTCAGCATATGGATGATACAAAATCTTATGGCCTATTTATATTAGATTGTAAATGAATCAACTGTTTCTGTCACATAGAAACTGAGAGAGGATTGATGAATTGCATATGCCAAGTTCTAGTCCTGTTTCCATGCAGATACTTTCTTTTACACCTCCCAATGCCTGTTGATTATGTTATTCCGTTTATTATAATTACTGAATTCCTTAAGTTCAAAATCTACTGTTGTAGGCTTCCCTTTGCAATTCAGATGTTATGTCATAATCCATAAATTTCAATCTGAAATGCAGTTGAATTTGTGAATATTCCTTTTTGTTTTTCATGGAAGTGAGTGTAGAGTGAAATATCATGCCATTTTACAAATGTTTTTCTTTTAGGACTGCAGTAGCCCACATTCTTTTATCCATCCCAAACCTGAGGATGTTGCAACAATATGCTACACCGGTGGTACTACAGGAACACCAAAGGTAGGATTTATGGTGCTTGAACTACAATTATGAGTTTCTTTGGTAAGAATCTTGTCTTGTTCTTTTGATAAGTTGCCTCTTACTTCTCTGAAAGGGAGTTGTCTTGACTCATGGAAACCTAGTTGCAAGTGTTGCTGGTTTCAGTCAGGAAATAAAATTCAATTCCTCTGATATGTAAGATCCTTATTTTATGCAATTCAATATTGATATTGCATTAAATCTTGATTAATATCTCGGTTAAATAAATTTCTGGACTTTCCTTATGGATCTGTGTCACCTTTTGCAGTTACATATCATATCTTCCCTTGGCACACATCTATGAACGAACCCACCAGATTGTGGTGGTGTACTTTGGCTCTGCCACTCGCTTCTACCAGGGGGTATATAAATTATGTTATTTTTGGCATTTTCAAGTGCCTGAGGACCATGATTGTGTAGTTGCATTAAGGCATTGAGGATTACCTTCGTTGAGCCATCCATCGAACTTACTACTGCAAGTCATAGAGCAAAAATAAATAGATGAACTATGTTGTGGAACATATGCTTGTGTTTACTTTTTTCTCAGCAATAGAAGTTGATTTATCAGTGTTGCAAGTCTCTTGCATGATATGAAACCATTTAAGAAATTTGAGGTTCTAAATTCCGACTGAAACTGATCTATAATTAAAAACTTTTCATTGAAGCATGCACATGACAGTGGAATAAAAAGGCTTTGATTGGAGAAGAATTTGTGCAGATCAAATAGCTCATCCAGTTGAGTTCAAGTGCATGGTTCACAGCATTTACTGTGTTCCCGTAAATGGCAACGCTTAAAAAGGAAACAACTTTCATTGATGATTTTCTTTTTCCAGAGGTCAAATCAGTAGATGCTAAAGATCAGCCATATCCCCGCGGTGAAACGTGTGTGTCTGGGGTCCTACTGTCTTCCAGGGCTACTACAAAGATGAAGTCCAGACGTACTCAATCTCCACACATTATTGACTATTGTGGCTTAGACATTTCTCTAAATGTTTCTCCTAGCACCTGACTGCCTGCTTAATTGGACAGGCGAGAAGTCATTGATACTGACTGCTGGCTGCACAAGGGAGACATTGGGTTGTGGTTGCCTGGAGGTCGCCTCAAGATCATTGATAGCTCATTTTATTTGCTTGAGTTGACTGGGGAATTTTTGCTTATGAAGGATGTACAACAGTTATTGCTAGGATAGATTTGTTGTCTTTATTATATTAATTAAGTATAACAATAAAAAAATAAAATAATTATTAAGTAAATATATTAATCTAATTAATTCAAATAAAATAAATATTGAATCATATTTTCTCACTTGAATAAAAATTATCACCGCTATTACCACAATCACTACCGCAGGACATTTCCAACTGTGTCACTAGGGAGTATGAGAAGCCACTGCCTTGTTAACACCAGACAAGCCACAACTGTCCAAGGGAAGGAAGAAGAATTATGAATTAGTGCAGAAGCTACACAAAACTTCTGGTAACTGCTTAGCATTAACTCCATAAAAAGGCTCAAGAGTACACTATGTCCACTCCCTCTTTAATCAATGGCCAAGTAGTGAAGCTAGGATTCCCTGCTTGGAAGGGTATAGGCGGAATGGGAGTTGGGCGCCATGAGAGCTTACAGGTATAGACCTCGTTAAGTAAACACTCGTGCTTCGAAGGAACATCGCACACCTCTTCTAGCGTTCCCTTCGATATATTACATGAAACAACCTTGCGAACATTTTCATGTCCATTAAGTGCAACAATATGGACGACATCACCATCGTCTGGAACACAACCCAGAACTTGAGGTAAATGTTCTGTTGGGGCATTGGTAAGCCAAGTAAATTCCCTCTCCTTGGAGACCCCAACCATATCCCGGGAAATAAACCAGTTTCTCTAGGACCCATTCGCTCTCTTCCAAGTTCTTGAGATCCCAAAAGCATATGAATGGAATATTGAGAAGAGGATCTTTGGAAATCTGGAACAATCTCAATCTTCCCATGCAAACTCCAAATCCATTAATAGTGGAATCATGGAACTTCGCAGGCACGTTAATGAAATATCGGAATTGTCCACCATCATAAGGATCAAGGCCGACCAATCCTTCTCCTGGGATATGCCAAAATAACAATCCATTAAAGGGGATGCCATATCGGCGGAAAAGGTAGCGGCCAAAAGTCCTTGGGGCAAGGGAAACGACATTCACCTTCCATTGTCCAGTGTCTGATGAGAAAATATCAACTTTAATATCAAGGGTATAATGAGGGAAGGATATGCGAAGTAGTGTGTAGGTAGCAGCAGAATTACCACAGATAAGCCCAACAGCTGCGGCAGCGTGGGGAGGCGGAGCAGGAGGGAGTTGTACCCAGTCTTGAGTAAATGGATTACAGACATAATAAATCTCTTGCCTACAAAGTTTCTCAGAGCATAATAGCAGGTCGTTGCAGGAGGCTACCACGGAAGGCAGCTCCACAACATGAGGTCTCCGGCGGCAACAAGGTAAGTACGTGAGAGAGAAGCCACGAGACTTAAAGTCAGGTTCGTTAGAGCCAACAACGATATTCTTGACGGCCATGAATCCGTCATAATGGAATACGAACGCAAAATCTTTATTTTTATTTTTAAGGCCTTGTTCAAAGCAGCGAATAAAATCCGGGTCAGACATAAGAGCATACCATCGCTTGGAGACGGCGGAGCATCGCTTCGCAGATTTAATGGGAAGACGCAGGAAGATTTCGACCATCAGCGAATCACAGAGATGGTCGATGTTGGTCTTCGGTTTGGGGATCATGCATCTCCGCTTGCGCTCCATGTAGGAATCAAAATCGAGGCCGCCATCGCCATAGTGATCCCGAATGAGTGCGAGAGAGCACGGCCCCAATTCCCATTCCCTTTGCCGCTGTGTCCCTCTTCCTCTCAATTTCTCATCTTTCTTTGTGTGTGTTTGTGTTGGGAGAATTCCTAACTTCATATCGATGAATGAATGAAGGAATGACTTCCACAATTGCTCTCCCTTTCGCCGGTCTATCTCTCTGTTTATACAGACAGACAGACAGACAGACAGACAGACAGACAGAACTGAACAGAACCCCAACTGGGAAATTCGAATTCGACGAGGTTACGGGCTTTGCCCTCAGCGTGCCTGCCTAATTATCGGTTATCATTCGCTCGCGGAACCCCATTCCAATTAGGATAACATTTACTTGGATTATCAAAATAAAATATAATTTTGTTTAGTATTTATTTATTTATTAGATTCTTTATTATATATTACCGGTCTTTTTCTTTAAATCAATTGAAAAACTATTCAAAAAAAATTTGAAAGCGTTTAACAGTGCTGCATATGTTATCGCAATAATAATGAGTTTTAAATATTAAAAATATATTTATGTTTTTAAAAATATAAATAAACTATTTCTTATTTTTCAGTTATAAATTAAGTTTTTTTTTTCTTATTTATTTATTTATTTATTTATTTTCTTAAAAATTATTACAAGAAACATCAAAAATTAATACCAGGATTATATGACCTTTATTGGTAAAATTGACAATTAAGGTAGTTTAAAAAAAACATCCTTTTTCCTTGGATCTAATTAATATAGTTTCCATAATCTTTTTTCTTTTGAGATTAATCACATTAAGATACTTTTTTAATTTAATAACTTTTTTTAATCAAAATTATTTATCTACATTAACAACTGCTAATTAAAAATATCTTTTATCATCAATTTTTCATTAAATTTATTATATGATTTATTGTTGTTAATTATAAATATCTTTTATTTCTATTTTTCTTAAGTTTAACACCTAAGTTATATATATCATGAAAAATTTAAAATGTTATGTTAGTAATATTATTGATGTAAATATTTTTAAAAAGAATTAAATTTTCTAAAAACCACAGTTTTAATTGCAAAATTAAAATTTTCAAATTTTTTTTTTCAAAAATTATTTTCTAAACCTTTTGCATTATACGAAAAATATGATTTCTTCATTTGTTTATAAAAAAAATATGATTTTTTTTGTTCTCCTTCGGCCTTTGATGGATGGGCTAACTGACTGTTCCTAAAAATGGTCCATTGTCTCGTTAGAACTGGAGTCTAGATGATCCTTCTGCCATTGCCGATTGAGAACCAGTTTCACACCAAATGTAAGGCACTTGAAGTCTGACAGGCATGAGTAGAGATTTGAAGGAGGGAGAGAGAATTGAGGGGATCAGAATATGGAGATTGGGAAGGAAAGGGAAAGAAAAATGAATTTGAGGAAGGAAATCAATTTCAAAATATTCATCTGGTTCTGTTTTTACATGAAATGGTATCTATACTCTCCTATCCTATCTGAGGCTACTTGCATGCCATAGAATGCTCCTTATTCTAACATGATCCTGACAGAGTGATCACAATGGAATTCAAAACTGTGTTCTACGATACAAGGCAGACTTAATGATGGTGGACTTGCATCAGATGAAAACCCAGTATGGCCATAATGAAATGACCCTTGCAATGATTAAGGTATAAGGTAATGGGCCCCTGAAACAAAACAAAAGAGATTGTGCAATAAGTATTAATCTACTTAATCTTGACTGAAAAATAGAAGGAGGGATTGAAAATTACCACAGATGGGAATCATTACTTAGGTTTCTGTTGTCTCCGAGAACATAGAAGCAATCTTGTGGCACCCTCTGCAATGCAAAACATGATCATCAGATTTCCAATGCATTAGTGATTGTGACAGAAAAGGGCCTCTCCTTTGACTTACCAACAAATTTGATGTATACTGTATCGGTTCCTTGACAAATTCTTCTTGTTTACTTCCATTCCTGAAGAGGTGTCCATTACGGATTTGCAAGGAATCATCAGGGAGTCCTACCACTCTCTTCAACAATTGAAGTTTCTGTTGCAACACTTCTACCTCGAAGACAATAACATCGTTAATCTTTATTGGAAATATTTTGAAAGGATCCTACACAGAAAAAACCCAAATTAATTTATATCAATCATAATTTTTTTTAAAATAATAATAATAATAATTAGCAATTACCATCTCTACTAAAATTTTTGAACCTTCCCAGAAAGTTGGCTCCATTGACTCTTCCAGCACTGTCCACGCAACTCGGTTCTCAAGGGAGAAAAAAGCGCCTGTCACTTGCTGCATGAAAGCTTTCTCGTCTGAAGGCCATATAGTGTGCTCTGATAATAAAACTGTTGGAGGATCCTCACCATGCATGCTATAAAATGAAACTGATACACTTGGCTCACGACTCATCAATCCAATAAAGTCACTGCTGCTAAGAACAATTTTTTTAGAGAAATCCTTAACAGCTGTACAAAGATCACTCATGTCTGTCCTTGGAATCCCCTTCACTAGTATCACATTCTCTGGTTGCAGAACACACAGGTATATTCTTGCTGCACTATGCATGGGCAAATGTTTAAGCTTCATATCTGCAACAGATTAAGACAGATGTCAACAAGTGAAAAACATGTGCTTAAAGGTCAAGAAAGAGTTAAACAACATTAAACCAGACAGCACAAGAGTTGAGGCTGAACATCACTTCTACCATCATTATGCTGAGAAGAAGAAGTATCCTTTGAATTTGTGGATGGAGTTCCAACAGTTAGCCGACTAGGTGACCTGCTTTTAACCTTAATTCTCCAGTAATTCAAACTTTCGTAGAACTCATCGTACAAAGGTGTTTGCAGTTTCTCCAGTTCTAAAGCCTGAGACATCAATTTACAATTTCAAAGTCAGAACAATCTCCTTTGTATTCAGATTTCCAACATCATTGCTGCAAATGCTTTGATTCAAGAGGTACCTTCTCATCCAGAAAAGCTCTAATTTTTGACTCAGCAAGTTCATCACCATCCTTAAAGAGTTCCTCTGTGCCAAATATTGATGATGCTTGACTGGCAGCAAAATTCATACTATTGTTAGCACCTTTACAAACATTGCAAATGGAAACACATATTTATTTACTTCAAGACACAACAAATCGTAAAACTTACATTTTGATGTTAATGGTTTGTGACTCACAAGGAACTTCAGAATTTTCCTGGTGGTAATGAAATCCTTCCATTACATACATTGATGTAGACAAAGCATAAGAAAGAAAATAGTACACTCCTGTTCGACTATACTCACTGTAACTTGAGAGCAAATAACAGGCACAGCCAAATGATTCCCAGTTACAAATGGATGCTGCATTTAATTGAAAATTGCTAACTATCAAATTTCATTGGATCATAATCATGGTCATAAGAATATTTCAAAGGTCTTGTGCAATAACAAAATTGTGCCGCACCCCACAATAAACAAAGCAAAAGATAGTCAAGTTAGGATCACCTGTAGCAATTTAGATGCATCTGGCCTCATGTTAGGTTCCCTGCCATTTGAAATATCATCCATAAGAAATTTGGGAATAAATGGAATAAAGACTGTAGATGATGCTACACTGCTTCTTTGGTCTTACTGCTGAAAGTTAAATTATCACTTAAAGAGAAACATGAGAAATCATGAACTTTAAACTTGGGAACCATGCCAACTACATCCATTGTTTCACCAATTGAAGACACATGGGATTAGCAAATAGTAGGTTTCGTATGACACTATTGATGCAAATGAAGCGTAAAAGCTAATAGAACCAGTACTCTTGCAAGCAGTTCAGCAGAAAATCTTTTGCCTCAGCAGATAGATGTTCAGGAATTTCTGGATGATACTTTATTTTCCCATGGTTGGCAGCAACCTAAAGGAAACCATAGCTCATAAGCAGGAGTTCATCAACTGGGTGCCCCCTAGGGAAGGGGGAGATAATTTGTTAAAGAAAGCAGGCTAGTTACCTCTTGGGATTGTTGAATCTGTGGAGGATTTCCAGTGGCCATCTCAATTACTGTACAGCCCACACTCCATACACCGGCAGAGCTAGAGGAAAGGTTTAGCAAAATAAAGGGAAGTTTCATTAATATAAATAGGACTGCTCAAACGAGTAAATGAAGCTAAATGACATTGAGAGTGCATAACACAAAGACCAGCATATTTTAAAGCAAATTTGAGAATATGCCTTTCCCAAAGGTTCATAAGCCCTGATAATACATCAGATTGTATCTTTAAATTTCTTTGAACCCAAAGGATATCTAGGGCACTTTTGAGAGAAAGACTGAGAAGAAACAAGCCATATATATTGTACACAGCCTTGCTTGCTATACTAAATCTCATGAGATAGATAACATGCCAACAATATTCAACATGCCCCCTAAATTTGGACTTCAAATAACAAGATAATGTCAGCTGCCCCTCTTTTATTCTTCTTTTCTTTTTTTTCTGTCTTCTTTCATGGTCCATCTAGGCATCGCTAACTTTCTATTTTATCATGTTTTAACCATTACCTTCCACAAAAAAAGAAAAGAAAGATGATTAAAAAAATGTGAAGAACAAAACATGAAGGAAGAAGCATAAGCAAATTGAAAGTAATTAGCGTACATGCTATCATCTACTTTTTTGAGGAACTAGATCTTACAAGGTTGGTTGCTGAAACAGTAGCCTGTGGTAACAAGGTTCTCAATTAGATTGAATGAACATTATAGAACTGCCTACCTACAAGAAGTAATGCTAGAGATCAGTGAAAAAAAATTGAATAGAAAGTGAAGCAGAAAGGTGCATACCAGCTCAGCCACCTGTTTGGATGCACCAAAATCTGCAAGCTTAATCCATCCTTTATTATCTACAAGGATGTTTGCCCCCTGAAAGTAGATAAAGATAAGAAGCTACAGCTTTCTGGAAAAACATAGAGCACAAAGCCAATGACCACTACACGATGGATTGGAAAGTTTATGGTACCTTGATGTTCTTGTGCACGATTCCATTATTGTGTAGATAATCTAAGCCCAACAGTAATTGCTTTGTGCATGCTCTTGTAACGTGCTCAAGCAAATAGAACATCATATTAGAACTAATCCACCAAATAAATGCAAGCTCTGCTAGCAAAGACTTACTGCCTCAGGGAAGGGTCCAAATTTCACCAAAAGAAATGATATAGATCCACCAGGAACATATTCAAGCAAAATGTCTAAGGTCTCCTCCTCCCTAACCATACCTAAATATCTCTGAAGACCAAACATACAATTTCAAAACATAGACACGTTTTGTCAACCAGATAATGAAATAAAAAATCATCTAAATCACTCACAACTATGTTTGGATGTAAGAGATTCTTCAAAAGCTTTATTTCATCCTCAAGCTCTCTGATTTTGGCCTGCATAATTGCATTAAATGAACTCAGCCATATTGTTTTTTCAACACCAAGCATAAAAGCCAATACACTATCAAAAATCTTTAAACTCTGTACAACATGAAAAATATAAATCAATTGTAGCTACCCCACTTATGTTTCTGACTTGGATAAATTTAAATATTTCAATATGAGAACCTGCACTGAAACAAAATTCATTGATGTAAAGAGAACAGGGATCTAGTCCTCAGAACACCAAAGGACAAAGCGCACCATTAAGATAAGCTTTGTACAACTAAATTTGTTCAGATTTCTACCTGTGCTCTCTCCCTTGAAGCACCATTAGCTGCAATCACAACCTAAAAATAGAAAACAGTAGAGTCATGAACCCCAAAGCCAGCTTTAATGAAAGCAAAAAGAATTTCAAGAATTACCCAACAAAACCAAAACCAAGAAGTTTATGGCAAGAGTAACATGGATTATGACACTTTTCCAAGAAAGATACAAAAGAAATAAAAAAAAAAAGAAAGAGAGAAATTCAAATTGCACACTCAAATTAACCAAACTTATTTTAAATTGGATACTGAATTCACAAATCTGATAAAAACTTTCCCAAGATATCAACAGGAATTCGTTAATTTCTTTTTAAAGAAAGAGAGAAAAGAATAAAAACAGCCCTTTTCAACCCAAAGATAACTGAAACAATTACAAGAACCCCACTTTGAGCCGAAAGTGAATGAAATTAAACCCAATAAAAAATAACACCCATTACTCAAAATCAACCAAAGCCTAATAGAACAAAAGAATCAAAAAGATTTCCATTTTCATTAGAAAGAAGGAAAATACTAATATGAAAGAAATTAGAATAGAAAAGAAAAGAAAGAACAACATTTCTATAGTTCAAAAGAAAAAAGAAACAGAAGAAGATATGCCTGCTTGATGGCCACAAGATTCCCAGAATCAATATCTATGCCCATAAACACTTTGGTAAAGGAGCCAGAACAGATCAACGCTCCCTTGCGGCATTTAATAAACGAAGTTGAGGTGGGTTTCGAGGAATTGTCCATTGCTGGACTTGTTTATTATTTTTCTTGAACCCCTATACCAGAAAACAGTTACAAGGTTTGGTGATCTTGGGCGGAGCGCTGCTCGTTATTTTCTCTGCTGTTGCAATGTGTGAATTGAGAGAGAAAGAGAGAGTTTGTGTGTGAGGGGTTTCAGAGAAATGCCTTTCTCTGCTGCTGCACTGTGTGAGTTGAGAGAGAGAGAGAGAGGGAGAAAGCCTGTAATGTGTCTGTGCGCTAGAGAGAGAGAGAGAGAGAGAGAGAGAGAGAGAGAGAGAGAGCGGGGTGTTTTAACAGAAATAGGAGAGAGAGTGAACATTAGAGGGAAAATTCGTTAGAGACATCGTTTTGAAATCCGGATTGGTTGGAGGGTCGGACCGGTAAACCTGTGACCCAAAATCTAAATTGGTTCGGTTCGTTTATTCAATATAACAAAGAATAGACCCGTTTAAACCGCTTCCCCCGATTGATTGATTTCGACAATTGGACCGACTCGGTCAAACTACTGAACCGGACAGGTCAGTACTAAAAATTTTATTTCTTGTTTTATATATATATATAATAAGAAATTGTATATAATTATAATATTTTATTAAAAATATTATTTTTGTATATTTAAATATTATTTTATGTAATATAAAAATATTAATTATTTTTGAAAGCCCACGGACAGAGAGAGAGAATGGAAAAGGAGGTCTGGGTGGAAATGGGAAGAAACAGCGAGGTGAGGAAAGTTGCAGGCTTTAAAAGAAAGTACTAGGAAACAATTGGAAATTAAAAAATTTGTATTGGAACATTGGAGAAAGAAAAAGAAAATGAAAGAAAAATAAAGGCAAAAGACTGTGGTTAAGCCTATTGGATTGGGCAGTGAAGAGATGGTAGGGTTTTTGGCTGAAAGTGATGGATACCAATGGGTTTAGCCCCTGTGCATTTGGTTTTACACGATTGTAGTTTAGTAATGGTGGTAAATTGGATTTTAGAGAACTCACAGTTGGTTAGGAGGATCACGCCTGTTGAACCTGGCTTGAGACCGGCATTGCCTTTTGTGGAGCTTTGGGGTTGCCTGCTGGGGTTTAACTTTGCCTGCGAAAGGTTGATTGGCTTGTGTCGCTCGAGGGGGATGGATGGTTTGGAATTGGAGGCTCATAGAATGATCTTTGTGAGGAAGGGATGGGAGGAAATCTGTTGTGGGCATGGATAAGTTATTGAATTCGAGCTTTGATATAGCAGAATGGAGCAGTTCGGATGCAATCAAAAGGGAATGCCGATGCAAGTGGTTTGGTCTGGCAGCCGGTTGAAAGAATGGAGTGCAGAGGGACGTAGGATAGCTGAGGCAGTTTCACAGGCAATGTTTGCTCCACACTCTACTGGGCGGTGGCCTTGTAGTGAGGATTCTGTCATCTGTATATCGCTTCTCTTTTTATTATATGGAGCATTTTGCCATTCCCTTGATTGTTGGATGGAGAATTCATTCTGAACATGTTTTAAACAATTTCATTATATTTTCCATAGATTGAACTCGAGATTCGATCCAATTAGATCGTTAGTATGCACAAGCATCATCTAATTCGAGCTGTTTAGTTGTAATTGGTAACAATTGTTGAACCAAATTCATTGGGTTAAGCAGGCCATGCGGAAGCACTTGAAGAGGCCAATTGACTCTTCGTCCGGATAACATATGCAAACAAACGTGTTTTACACATGCGGGGCCGGACTGAATTCTTGAAACTCGCACACTCCAAAGGGCTCAGACTTATGCAGTGCCATGAAGGGAGAGAGGAGTGAACATGACTGCGGTCAAATTTGCTAAACAACTGTGGTCGTGGGACATGCATTTGAAAGAATTGCCGAGCGGAGATGTGGCAAAACACCAAGACTGGCGAGGAAATGAGAACGCCGGGGAAAAGGCTAGGAGAGCCCCGGTGGCCCCAGAGACAGTTTAATGGCTGTCACATTCGACCACGTTAGCCTTCTCGAAGCCGTCTATCTTGTCTCGCTCTCTCCTCGTATAAGATTGAATTTGATTCAGTTTCTTGTTTTGCTGACAGCAATAAATGAGGAAAAGAGATTTTGAAGCTTGCCAAAACAGGCAAGAAGAAGAATGATGTAAATGTCTACACGCGATAGGGAACTATCTAAATGGCCGTATGGTGGGTGATTAACATTTAGTAGCCAAGTAGTAAGTTTGTTGTTTTAGTTAATATGGGTAACGAGGACTATTTCGAACCGTTTTTATTTTTTGAACATTTGTAGTATTTCTAGTCAGTTGGATGCAAATAGTATTTTAACGTTGTGGCCATATAACCCTCCCACGACACTTGAACTCTCGTGGGGTTTACGTATTATAGATGGTCATTGGTTGGCAAGTGGCCTTGTGTTGCTCCAAAGCCATTCGCGAGCCGAACCATCCACCAGCGGTGAAACCTGTAGCAACACCTCACGTAAGTCAGCACAATCACAAAAATCCAAAGCTGCAAAATGACTAATAATTGACGATATGGAATGAGAACCAGCTTCATAGGCGACTTTGGACTGTAACTGAACAAATTGATGCGCGCTTACCTTCTCCCACACTTGAGAATGGTAATCATTAAGCCAGTGAATCTCCTCAGAAGTGAGTAAAGATAGCTCTATCAGTTTAGTCTGCAATGAAACAAGCAATGGGTTTGTGACCCTAAAACACTGGAGTATAATAGCTTGTCTGGAAAAAAGGACCCAGCCAGCATGCACAAAACTTGTTGGTTAAACTTAATCAACAGTAGCTAGCATACCTGTATGGGAACAAATGTCAGTTTCTCAAATCCCAAATACTCAATACCTCCAAAGCGATTTGGAGTGTCAGCCTCTTTTATTACAAGGAGATTCTGTTAGAAAACAATTACTAAATTTAGCAGTTCGTGCGGACAATAGCAGAGAGGTAACACGACCCAAAAGGATAGTTAAGCCTCAGATATATTCCAAGTCATTTTAATCAGAAAAAGGTCAAGCAGAGATGTATGGAATTACAAAGGAAAGCAGAAGGGGGAGAGGGGAAATTATAAAATTTAAATTTTAGAGGCAATAGATCATGCAGGCTGATTCTTTGACAATTAATAATAGTCCTTTGAGAGCCAGTGGTCCTTTGACAATTAAAGCCTCAAAAGCTTCAACAGGGTTCCACAATGCCAAAAAATCAAAACACTCTGTTATGGGATTAATAGCTTATTATGCATCTATGATTGGTACCATTCATGCATATCATTCCAACTTATCACAACCTACAACAATTTTCTATCACAGCCCTTGAGGAATATAGCAACAAGTTCTAACCTCGGACACTTATAATTGAAGATAATAAGAGTAAATAAAAGCATATAAATAGTACCTCAATCCGAATGCCAAAGGCATGGTCTTCATAATACCCAGGTTCATTGCTTACTATCATGCCTTTCTGCAAGGGAGTCATGTTTCCAAAACGAAAGCTGATACTTTGAGGGCCTTCATGAACATTAAGTGCAGCTCCAACACCATGTCCAGTACCTAATTGATCAAAGGACAAGTAATACTTATAAATCTTTAGTTTGCTTGCCATTAAATAAACTCAAGAACTTGCAACACTTTTCCATTGCATAGCAGTTAACAGAAAAATAGGGCAAGTACCATGGCGGTAATCAAGTCCTATCTTCCAAAGAGAAGAACGGGCAAATGCATCCAACACAAAACCTGGGGTATTTACAGGAAATACTGCCTGATCCAGAGCTATGTGACCCTACAGTTGGACACTAGATTAGGAGATTTAAGAAAAATGTTTCAATTGTACAAAGCAGTCTACTATCACATCTTGTAGGTCTGCCATGAAATCCCTTCCCACAGCTTAGGTACAGTGTTGTTGCCAATAAGCTCAGAGATTGCCAAAAGTATCAAACAATTCCAATAAGACACAGCACCTGCAGAACTCTGGTAAAGCATTCTTTTTCTCGTGGAGCAGGATTGCCGAAGTGCACTGTTCGGGTTATGTCAGTTGTTCCATCAATGTACTGTGCTCCGCTATCCAAGAGAAACAGTTTTCCAGGGTCCACAACACTACAACTCTCTGGTTCAGGTTTGTAATGTATAATTGCACCGTTTGCACCAGAACCTATGAGACCAGTTTAATGGCAAGCAATAAGAAAGGAAAGAATAATAATGCCAGCTAATATCAAGAGGTTAGCATTTAAGAAAAAAACAGAAATGAGCATACCACTTATTGTATCGAAGCTGGTGTCTATGAAACCATCCTGCTTTGAACGAAATTCAAGAAGTTTATTTGCAACATCTACCTCAGTTAGTTTCACATCCTTGTGAATTTCCTCTTCAAGCCAGGCCCAAAATTCTGAGAGAGCAGCTGCATCCCTGTCCATCAAATGCCACAGCATGCAAATGTATCAGATAATGATTTGGATATATTTATGCTGTAACCCACAAAAGCATCAGCAATTATGCACATGAATATATACATTACCCCACAGAATGATATTATTTCCAGTAAATATTTCATTAACAGCTTACTCCCCACAAGAGTCACAGCCACAGACAGAAAATAGATGTTCAATTTAATGAAAAATCCAGTCAATATAGCCAAGTCACTTCTCATTAATGCAGGTGTTTAAACTAACAATGAAAGAAAGAACACAAGTGAAGGACCAACGACGCATAATATAAACATACAATGCCTTGAGCTCAAGTATAATAGCCAAACAAATAACAAATCAGGTTTTTAAATGTCAGATATGCCACGAGGTTGGGTGGAGAGTTTGATTCAATAAAGGTTTTAAAGGATGGAGTTTATCTGCATGCAATTGTTACTGAGAATAAGGTTACAAGAAAATGGATGTTACCTCAAGTGAGAATTGTGCATGCCATCTAATTCAGAAGAATTTTTCACTGCTTTTGCCATAGAGATAGGTGACAACTTATAAACGCCAGAAGGTCCCAAAGATGAACCATTATAGGTGCCAGACATCTCAGTCATCCTATCATTTTTATTTGCAAGTTTCTCAAGAAATCTATCACAGGCAGACTTATAGGTGTTGACTATAGCAGCATTAACAGATGAAGTATCCAACCAAAGTTCAGCCCCTTGTGCAGCCAATCTGAAAGATGGAACTACATTTCAGAGTACAATATTTGGAGAATAAGTCTCCATCTTACATAAACAAAGGTACATATATATATATATATATGAGATGTATTCCCAATGAAAGCAAGCCTTAGCCCCATTGTGAAATGTGCAATGATTCACTTTATCTTTGTGTCATCCATTTTGAGGACCAATGAATCAAATGATATTTTTATTTCAATTTTTGCCTTTTTTTCACATATTTCAAACATGCAAATTTGACAGTGTGGTCAGGCCCCACTGCACAACTACATGCACTCTCATGAACAAATTAAACTCAGTCAATTTATGAAACTCTTCCCATTCTATTACAACAGCTTTGCCTGAATCTTGTCCATGCCAAATGAAAAAAGCTATGAAACATACCTTTCTATGTCAGACAGGATGGCATCATATGGTTGCAACTTGATGCCTGCATTCTTCAAATGATTTGATACTTCTGGTGTGACTTTGGAATTATCAACAAATAGTTTGGCTCCATCAACCTCCACTATCAAGTATGCATACATAACAGGTGAATGAGGGACATCACCTCCTCTCTGCAAAACAAATGAAAACCATCTTTTCAATGTAAGAAGGACAGATAAGAGCAAAGGCACTGCTGAATAGTTGTTAAATTAGATTATTGTCCTACATTCACTTTGCTTCATTACAAATTTAATGGAGATTAACCAAAAATGTTGATCTGAATTCTTACCAAGTTCAGCAGCCAAGCTATTTCATCAAGCATGGAAATTACAGTGGCAGATGCACTGGCATCAAGAAGCTCAGTTCTCAGAGAAGACAACTTTGATACTGCATCCACACCAGCATATTTTAGGTCATGTACCCTAATAGGTCTGTTTGGAGGCTTTGGCCTTGATTCCTTCCATATGTCATCAACAAGATTCAAATTATACAAGTAAACCAACTCATGATTCTTCTTAGCTATAGCATCCTTCAATTCTTCAGCAGCATCAAAAGAAAACAGAAACTGCACCCTTCACAAGATCAAAGACAGTGTGGCATCAGACACAGGAGGGTTATGGGATGATGATGAAAATATCTAGGCTGACACTATAACTTACCAGAATAACAGCAAAGATGGATCAAGAAATATTTTATCAAAAATATACAATGGATGGACTGTATAACATTTATGATTAAAAATAACAGACAACAGAGTACACTACAAGTTCCTGAAAAAGCAAAGGAAGACAGAAAGTAAAATATGATTGGGCATCAAAATTAAGGTAATGGAAAACTTGGCACATGTCTGACAATGGTTACAAGTCTATATTTATAACATGGAAAGATGTTCGACAAGTTAAATCCACACTGGAACATACGAACAAATGGAACAAGAAATAAGGTAAATTGAGTTTCATAAATTGAGAAATTGCTCACAGGATCAATGCCAACCCTTGCCCCAGGAGCCAAAACATTATTCAGCCATTCGATTGTTGTAGGGACTCCGACATTACCAGCCCGCATCAGAACCCAGCCAGAGTTCAACTGCTGCTCAGCCTAATGATGAATAGCAACACCTTTATCCATCTCTAGATTGATGATTTTAAAATACAAGAGCCAATTGCAATTAAAATTAACTCTTCACAACTTGGCCCTGGAAAGCACATTTTGAGCATGTGGGCAGTGCAGAACAAAATGTCCCAAGTATAGCGCCAAAATAAAGAACGTATTGTAAACTCTTCCCTGACCTGGAGAAAATATCGGCCATCTGTCCAAAGAGCAGCTTTCTCCTTTGTGACAACAGCAGTACCTGCACTACCAGTAAAGCCCGATATATAGGCTCTCCGCATATAGCATTCAGCAATGAATTCACTCTGCAAACCAAAATGAATATGACAGTCAAAAATACTTGAAATCTCTATTGACCCCACTAAGTGAATCTAAACAAAGACAGAAAGCTAAATAATAGCCAAGTAAAGGGGTAGTAAATTGGCTAAAATATCTAGTTATTGAGTGTCAGTCCATTTGTCAGAGAAACATCAGAAACTTTTTAATAGACAGAACACAAAACCACCAAAACAATCAAACGCAATGATACATCGTTTGAGTTCATAAAATACTATGCTAAGACAAACTAACCAGAACATTCAAAAAGCTCACAACCCACCAAAGAACTAATGTAAATATTCACCACCAAGTTCAAAAAGCAATAAAAATCCCCAAAGACCCAGCTGAAATCCTACGATAAGATTGCAAAAATAAAATAAAGTAATCAACTTGAACCTGATGTGCATCCTGAGAAGGTATAATATAAGCGTCAATGCCAATCTCAGGCTTGGTGAACAACTCACGCAAAGCACGGAGCTTTTCGTCCGGTTCCGAACTTATAGTCCGGTTCCTGCGAAGCTCAGACGATGGCTTGGCGGTGATGGAACTGCAACTTCGAATTAAAAGATGGGATCTTGTGGGATTTATGTAGAGCTTGGGGTGGATTCTGAAATTTGGGAAAAGGCACTTTGGGAGTGGTCTAGAGAGTAAAATGCGAGAGAAAAGAGAAGGGGAGGAATCCGAGAGCGACACGGAGATACAAAGCGGCCGCATCATGGGTGATGAAAGCGAGCGCATAGCAGCAAAACACAAAGAGAGAGAGAGGATAAGGTCTGTGTGGAAATGGGAAGAAGCAGCGAGGTGAATAAAGTTGCAGCCTTTCAAAGAAAGGAGGAGGAAAGAATCGGAAAATAAAGAAACTGTTCCAGGAAGTTAAAGAGTATTCTAATCAATAATGACTTCAACAGATAACTTTGTCTTCCACACCATCTGCCATACACATCTAAGGCCCTAAAAACAAAAAGTAAAAGTAAAGTTGATTATTATGCAGAATCGTTGAAAACAGGTTGAAAATCTTGATTTTTTTAACGTAAAATTATTTATTTGGCTGTGAATTTTTGTTTAGGATAATAGAAACGGTGCCGTTTGAGGCGTTGGATGCTCTTGGGTTTCTTTTTTTTTTTGGGATAAAAACTAAATTTAATCTTTTTGGGCAACGCCTTGGAAGCCTCTGCCTTGAATCAGAACTCTTGTTTGCTTGAGGTCTCTCGGTTACAGGCACAAACACATTTTCCATAGCAATGGCAATAATCACAGAAGAACCAGAACCAGAACAACCCCAACAACCTCAAAAAGCACAAAAGCAAACAACTTCACCAACAAGAAGAGCCTCAAAAACCCAAAAACCAAAACCACAAGTACAAAACAATCCATTCACTTTCTGGTTCTACTTCACCCTTTCTGTCTCTCTAATCACTGTCTCAACCATCGCTCTCTCCTCTCTTTCCTCCTCTTCCTCATCGGACCCCAAGTCCTTCTTTCTTTCCCTTTCTGCCCCTCTTCGCCAGTACCACTCAAAAGGCCGGACTATTAAAGTTCAGGTCGCCCCAAACAGATCACCTACCGAGATTTTCTCCGTGGAGAGTAACAGTAAGATTTCTGCAACTGAGAAGGTTGTGATTGTTCATGGGTTGGGTCTAAGTTCTTTTGCTTTTAAGAAAGTTATCGACTTTTTGGGTTCTAAAGGGGTTCATGGGGTTGCTTTTGATTTGCCTGGGAATGGTTTTTCTGATAAATCAATGGATGTGGTTGAAGAGAGTGGAAATGGTGTTGTGGAGAGGCTGCTAGATGTTTATCGTTTGATTAAAGAAAAGGGTATCTTTTGGGCATTTGATAATGTGATTGAAACTGGTCAGATCCCTTATGAAGAAATTCAGTCTCATTTTAACAGACAAAAGACTGTTGTTAAGCCTATTGTATTAGGTAGTGAAGAGATGGGTAGGGTTTTGGGTCAAGTGATTGATACAACGGGGTTAGCTCCCGTGCATTTGGTCTTTACATGATTGTAGTTTAGTAATGGTTGCAAACTGGATTTTGGAGAACCCACAGTTGGTTAGGAGCATCACACTTGTTGATACTAGTTTGAGACCAGCAATGCCTTTGTGGAGCTTGGGGTTACCGGTGGTTAGAGAGATTGTTTTGGGGTTTAACTTTGCCTACAAAAGGTTGATTAGCTTGTGTTGCTCTAGGGGGATGGATAATTTGGAATTGGAGGCTCACAAAGTGATCTTGAAAGGAATGGATGGGAGGAAATCTGTTGTGGCTATGGAGAAGTCATTGAATTCTAGCTTTGATATAGCAGAATGGAGTGGTTCGGATGCAATCAAGGGAATGCCAATGCAAGTGATTTGGTCTCATGGTTGGTCAAAAGAATGGAGTGGAGAGGGGCGTAGGGTAGCTGAGGCAGTTCCACAGGCAAAGTTTGTCACACACTCTAGTGGGCGGTGGCCTCAGGTGAGGATTTATTGCCATCTTTATATTGCTTCTCTTTTTATCATATGGAGCATTTTTCCATGCTCTTGATTGTTGTGTGGAGAACTCATTCTGAAGATGTTCTAAATGGTGGATTCGTTTTTCCATAAATTGATCTTGGGACATGATCTAATTAATTGTTAGTTTGCACAAGCATCATTTAATTGGAACTGTTTAGTTGTAATTGGTAATAATTGTTGAACCAAATTCAACAGGTTAAGCAGGTCATGTGGAAGCACTTGAACATGCCAATTAACTTTTCATCTAGATAGTGAGCATAGAATCAAGTTTGTTTGTGAATGATGATGGGTGAAAACTTAAGTCTTTGTCCCAATTTGTGACCAGGTCACAATTGTTAAAACACTTAGGCTCGCCCTTTAAAAATTAAAGTTTATGTTTTTGGTTTTTCTTTGAATCTGTGATACATGTCTGTGTATGACTTTTTGACCAGTGAATTAAAACGCTTGTCTGGCCCTGAAACCTTTCTTTTGATGCCCTTGTCAGTCTCTTGGTGTCCCTTTGGTGTTCTGAAACTTCAACTTCAGATGTCTTGATTGATTTTCCTTTAATCTGTCATTCACATTGGAGAGATATCTAATTTCTTTCTTGCCTAATGCGGAGAATTGTTTGTAGTGAAGAGAAAAATGTGCATTGACTGGTTGCATAACTCCACACTTATTATCATATGTTAGCAAGCTCTGCCTTCCCCTCCCTTTTATTGAGCAAGGCAGGATGGAGATACAAAATTGAGTTTCTTTAACCCCTCGAGAACAACAGATCATTCACCCTATTTACTATGAATTTATTTGGATGGGGTTGGGGTGGGGGGAACACCATAAAATATTTAATGTTTTTTGTGCATATATAGATTTTCCTGCTTTTGTACTTTCTGCCTTTTGTGTAAATTAGGCAGGAAATGAAATCTGTTTTTCTTTGGAGATATGAACTTCATGATTATTGAGTCCTATTTTACAAGCAATTTTATTAACCACCTTATACACTTGGCTTTCTGATCTTTATTGGCCAGCACTGTGCTTTTTGAATGCAATGGTTCCATCTGAAATTATTTATTCCTTGTTTTGGTGATCTCAGGACAATGCTGCCAATGAGCTAGCTGAAATCATTGTTGAATTTATCTACTCATTGCCAAGATCAGTTAGACAAGCTGAAGATGAACCTATACCGGAGCATATCCAAAAATTGTTGGATGAGGCCAAGGAGGAAGGCCATCACCATCACCACCATGGTCATGCTGGTCACGATCACCACCATCACCACGGTCATTCTCATATGCATGCAGCTGGCTACACAGATGCATATGGCATGGGTTATGGATGGGGCAGTTGACCTATTCTCTACCCACGGCAAGTTTGAGTGGACACCAATCGCCAAAGCAAAAGATTGGATCCGAGCAGGATTGCTGCTATTCTATTTGGCATTGACTTCTTTGTGTACTTTTTCTTGATATGAATTGTTGAGCAATAGTTTGGACCGTGCTAGGAGTTTGTAACACTGAACTCTTTGATTGATATAATACCCAGATCAACTTTTGTAATGGCCAGCTTATATTTCTGAAGCTTGTTACTATTGGGAAACCTGTTTACTGTTGCAAATTCTTCTTTTTTCTGATTCCCTCCCTCCCAATTCCCACGACAGCTGCTTCTGTTATGTGTTAAGTAAAGCCTTGTTAATGTTTCTACTAGCCATTTTAGCAAACCCTTCTTTTTAATTTTTGGGTGCTCTGTATCTTTTTGGTTTAACATTGATCAATTTTTACATTCTTAAAAAAACAAAAAGCAAAGGTTAGTTCTGGTAATTGCAAATTACCATTAATTTGCCTCTCGCTCAGACTTCTGTATTGCCTGCCATTTCAACTCTCTGCCACTGCCGCCTTCTGTGTATTTGCCTTCCAACCACACTCCGCCATCAATAGAGTAGCCACAAAAATTTCAGCCTCAGTATCTACATTTCTCTTTTTAATTTCTTGTTAGAAAGATGCTGTTTTTGAGACTCGAACGTGTGATCTACAACTTTACTATTACTCTAAGCTCGTCCCTCCCGTGGAATTAATCGTTAATGGAGTAAAATCTGTTATTTGCTATATGAAACATAACCTCTGGGTTTCAATTTTATTTTAAAGTGAAAAAAGATGCAAAAGGGTATGCCTTTCCTTGTGGATTATGTATTTGATCTAGACAAATCGTTGAACTGGGGCGTCAGAGAAATGTGGATTCCATTGTTCATTAGTCAGGTCGTCTATGTTTTGCAGTATTTTTTTCTTGTTTGATTGATAATCTAATGAATTTAGGTTCAACTTTCATTAAGGTTCACTTTTCATTCGAAAGTAAATGTTTTTAGTGGAAAATGGACCATGCGGACAACTACTACTGATGGGAATGGCCATTAACTTTTTTTTTTTTTAATACTTTCCAATTTCCGGTTGACAGTTTTGTATCAATGCTTTCAAGTATTCTTGTATACAAAGCATGAAAATGAGAGCTGTTCATTAACCACTGAAGCAGACTCTCCTTCGGTGGAAGATGATGCCAATTTCAGAGAAATAGCTAGCAAAGGGGAAGAGATATCTTCATAAGTGTCTCTTCTCGAGAACAGTCACTTGGTAAGAGGAAACGCGACCGTGAGGATGATGGCTTGGCAAGATTAGCTGCGGCACCCAGGAACGTGGCTAAAGCGATCGAAAATCTTGAGACGAATTATCAACTTGATGTTGAGGACCTTTTTACAGAGGTGATGAAGATGGAGATGGAGGGCTTTGATGAAATGACCCTTGCTGGCATTTTTGATAACTTGGTTGAGAATGAACTTCTTGGAAGAGCATTTATGGCAACAAAAAAGAGAAAAGCATACTTTGGATTCAGCAATTTCTCAGCAAACGTGGGGACCCTGCAATTTGCAATTATGCCAAGTTTCTTTGAGTTTCGAACTTGTTTCATCTTGATGTCGTCTCTATAATGTCAAACATCCAGGATGTTTATGCTCAGTTATGTTGTGTTATTTTGCTTTATATCCAGCCAGCCATGCCTGGTTGGTCATTTCATGCACATTTGTCATGTGCTCCTGTCGCGTGTTTGTCTTAAACTTCTATGTGCTCTAATTACGTATGCTTTACGCTATAGACGAGAAAAGGAAACAGAGGAAATTGACGACAGCTGATCAGTGTATTGGCCATGCAAGATCAAGAGAAGAGTTAAAAAAAAAAAACCAAAGGAAGTTGAGAGCAGGGCTTGGAGTTTAAGGTAACGTTAGTTCTATGGATGAGTCATTTGAAGGCAGTTCTATGCCACCTTATTTCCGAATGATTAACAAGTTAAACAAAGTTTTGAGTGAATTCCGTTGACAATGTGTTTCGTGGGCAAGCACGTTTGCGCTACCAGCTAGAATATACCTGTAGGTTAAAGATGGGCTTCAAATTTGGAGGGCAGGATGGACTTTCTCTTGGCCTCTCTCTCTCTCTCTCTTTTTTTTTTTTTTTTTTTTTTTTTAATAATGTTGTGGATCCATGGCCTTTCTGACTTGGCCCTGAATGTCTTGCTTCTTTGTCCATAGAGCCCATTTGATTGTAATGATTTTCAGGGAAAAAAAAAAAAAAAAAAAGAAAAAATATAATAGTCTATGGACTAATTAATCAATTTTTAGTAATATCCCAGTTTTGCATTTTTTTTTTCTATTATTCTATTATTTTTCTTTATAATGCAATTGGGCTGTGCCACAGTAATATCTCCAATTTAAATCAACCTATGTTATTTGCTTCTACAATTTCTTTGTGGCAATTTTTATTCTATTTATTATTTTTAGAATACAAACAAGTTTACTTGGTGGGAAGAGTTGAAGTGTTAGGTTGTTTAGCAGTTAGAAGAAGGACTCAGGGAACCTTCACTCAAGAGCTGGAAAGTCTAAAACCATGCGAACCCCAAAAGAAAATTAAAAAAAAAAAAAAAAAAGAGGTCTAAACCCATGAACTGATTAGATTTCCAATTGTTCTTCCCATTCCGTGTAATCCTTTAGACTTTTTGGTTATTTAATAATTAAAGTATCCATCATTACGAGCATATTTATAATAAGATTCAATTCAAAGTATCATGTGATAGCCACCGTGGGGGCCTTTTTAAATTAGTTCTCTACATTACAAAGATATCAATTTTATTGGATTCCTCATTGATCTATTACGACCCCAGCCAAAAAGGATTGACTGAACGTTGCTGTACACGCAAACTTGGGAATACGACACAACCACATGACTGAGATCTGGAAGTAAGAGACAAGAATGAAACAGCTTTCTGGACACACAAACACAAACACATTCATATATTATGTTGGAAAAGAAGACAAGGACCCATGCCTAACAATATCTCGATCAAGTGGTCACATCTCGATCTCATATATTGTTATGGGGCTTCAACTTTGACTCGAACCTTTCGTGTTCATGTTCGAATCAGTAAGAACAAATATTGAATTATATATACACACATGTGTGACACGTGTATAGATATGTACATTATATTGGAAAACAAGACAAGGACCGCCCATGTGTAATAATAACAAAACAGAAGATAGAATCCTGCTGGTTTTGGATTTGGATCAGAACGGTGACTCGACTCGTTCAGCACACGCAATGAACGTACAAAGGATAAACACGCCAATGCCAATTATGTAGAGAAAACCGGGACTGAGAAACACTCCCATTGAGATCGGACAACCACTGTAAAAACAACTCTCTCTCAATAAGAAAGAAGAAGAAAACTTTTAGGGGAATAAAAGGGTATTTCAAAAGAAGATGATAAGATTATAGAAAAAAAGTTAAAGATAAAGTTAAAAAAAATAAAAAATAGAAATAAAAATTTAAAAGACATAAAAAAAAAAGCATCACTTTAAATCTCAACACTCCTCTTAAAGTGATGTTCGCTTAATTAATCCTAATTTTGATCGCAAGTCTTCAAATGGACCATTCGGAAGTGACTTCATAAATATATCGGCAATATTGTCTTCACTCCTTACTGCGACCATGTCAATAATCCTGTCAAGCAACTTTTCACGAACAAAGTGATACTCGAGCTCAATATGTTTCGTTCTTGCGTGGAAAACAGGATTAGAAGTAAGCTTGATAGCACTTAGATTATCTCCATGAACGGGAACCGGTTTATCAATAGGCATAT
Source organism: Rhizophora mangle (assembly GCA_037832345.1). Taxonomy (NCBI): domain Eukaryota; kingdom Viridiplantae; phylum Streptophyta; class Magnoliopsida; order Malpighiales; family Rhizophoraceae; genus Rhizophora; species Rhizophora mangle. The sequence continues at coordinate 742,354 of JBAPLJ010001068.1, read as the reverse complement.
GCAAATCCTCAAAGAGTCGGCGAAGTCATATACATTCTTGAGCTGCATGAGCGGATGCTTTGTACTCCGCTTCGGTTGTCGATAATGACACAGAGTCTTGTTTTTTGCTGCACCATGAGATACTTGCAGTTCCGCAGAGAAAAACAAAACCAGAAATCGATCTTCGATCATCCAAGTCGCCGTCAAAATCAGCATCCACAAATCTTCGTAAAGAAAATTCTGCATTCTTTTTATAAAACAAACCCACATCAAGACTAGTATTAACGTACTTTAGGATCTTCTTAGCTTCCTCAAGGTGTGGCTTCCTCGGCTCTTGCATATATCGGCTGAACACACCAACCGAAAAGGCAATGTCCGGCCTTGTTATTGTTAAGTAGATTAGACTTCCCACAAGTGCACGGAAAGGACAAGGATCTGATAAACGCGTTCCTTCATCACGACAAAGTCTCGCGCTCACGTCAAGTGGTGTACACCGCTTTTTTTCGTCGATCATCTTGAACTTCTCCACAAGTCGTTTGACATAGCTGAGTTGAGACACAAAAATTCCATTATCCAAGTTTTCAATTTGCAACCCGAGAAAGTTGCTCAGCTCTCCTAGCTTCTTCATATCAAAACGCAATGAAAGCTTATCCTGAAGTCGGGAGATTTCCACATAATTGCTGCCCGTCAAGATTATGTCGTCGACATATAAGAGAACGATCACCATCAGCCCTTGACGTTTCTTGATGAAGAGACTTGAATCCGATTCAGAAGCAACATAGCCGCAAAAACATAAGTACTCCGCAATTTTCCCGTACCATGCACGCGAGGCTTGCTTTAACCCATAGAGAGCTTTCTTCAACTTACACACGAGATTTGGACGATCCTCAACCACAAACCCGGGTGGCTGGTCCATATAGATAGGGCGATCAAGCTCTCCATATAAGAAGGCATTCTTGACATCAAGCTGCCATAATTTCCAGCCAAAACAAGCCGCCAATGCAAAGACGACACGTACCAAAGTCATCTTTGCCACGGGACTAAACGTTTCTTCGTAGTCTTCCCCGTATTTTTGCAAGAAGCCTCATGCAACCAGCCTTGCCTTGTACCAGTCTATGCCCCCATCCATCTTTCTTTTGATTCGAAAGACCCATTTACACGAAACAGGTTGCACATCGGGAGGCTTCGAAACCAAATCCCAAGTCTGATTTGTTTGCAAAGCATCCATCTTTTCCTTCATTGCGGCTTCCCATTCTTTAACTCCTCTAGCTTCATCATAGGAGGAAGGTTCTTCATCATCTACTGGATTCGCCAAGAAGCAGGAAAAGGTCGTCACAAAGTTGTCATCTCTAAACCGAGAGGGCTTGATGATATTCCTTCTTGGACGTTGACTTCTTGTTTCCTCTTCGGGAGAGTCATCTCGAGGAGAAATGAAACTCCCCCTTTCCCCATGATCTTCCTTTGACGAACCTTCTAATGAGTGTGACAATGGCAAGGTTATTGTATCACTCTCTTCCACACCAGCATCTTTAGAGTAGTAAGGAGAAATCTCATCAAAGACTACATCACGAGATATGACATATTTAAATGTTGCCAGATCCAAACACCGCCAGCCCTTTCTTCCCTCGTCATAACCAATGAAAATACACTTCACAGCCTTAGCATCCAGCTTGCTTCTTCGAGAATCAGTAACATGAACATAGCAAATAGAGCCAAAGACACAAAAGTACTTCACGTTTGGCTTGACATCAAAGAGCATCTCAAAAGGCGATTTAAAATTAATTGGACTAAGCGGCACCCGATTGATCACATAAGCTGCACATCTCATACCCTCCATCCATAGCTCCTTCGGCAAGTTCTTCATATACAGCCAACTCTTGCACGTTTCCACAAGATGTCGGATCTTTCGCTCTGCTATCCCATTTTGTTGCGGCGTCTCCGGACATGAAAACTCTCTTTTAATACTGTTCTTCCGGCAATAAGAGAGGAACTCATTAGAACAAAACTCTCCTCCGTTGTCTGTCTGTAGAACTCGAATTTTTCTGCACAACTCCCCTTCCACGGTTTCTTTAAACTCGAGAAACCTTGAGAATACCTCTGACTTGTGTTTCACGAAGTAAACCCACGTGAACCGCGTATAATCATCCACAAACAGTAGCATATAGGTGTATCCTGAGTAAGAAGCTGTCCGAGTTAGACCTATCAGGTCGCTATGAATTCGTTCCAACGGGGCTTTACACCTCAAACTCGAGTTGTCGAAAGGAAGCCTATGAGCCTTTCCAAATTGACAGCCTTGACAGACACCTTCATCCTCTAATTTTAACACTTTGGGCAACCCATCAACTAATTTCTTTTGAGCCATAACCTTTAGCTTAGCCATGTTAAGATGATCAAGTCTCGCATGCCACAATGATGTCGTGTTATTGCTACTCATCTTCTCAATATAAGAATTCGATGCAGATAAAACAAATAGATCATTCACCCACGTACCTGTGTGAACGACATTTGCCTTAATCTCCTTAATGTTCTGAAGGAACTTGACATCTTTTGGTCCGAAGAGAACAAATTTCCAGCATCCACCGCGTTCGCCACAGAGAATAAATTTTTCCGTATCCCGGGTACGTGGTACACGCTATTAAGCTTAATTGACTTCCCGTGGTCGTCGCTGATTATAACAGTTCCTTCCTGCTGAATTTTATGAACCGTGTTATCCGCAGTAACAATCCCACTTCCGTTGCCGTGAACATGAGATGAGGAGAATATTGAATTGCCTCCAGTAATGTGATGACCACAGCCCGAATCAACAATCCAATCCTTGTTGATCGGTTGTTTTCTGCGAGATGCTCCCTCAGCTGCTAAGCATGTCTCCCGAGTTATTTTTTCAGCCGTTTGTTCACCTGCTGAATTCATTAAGTCGACATGAAAACAAGCATTCCAATCTTCCCCCAGTTGCTGGTCGAACTTCTCGCCACTGTCAGAAGAACTCACGAAATTTCCAGCCTTAAGTTTAACTCGGCAATTTTTCCTAATATGCCCAACCTTTCCGCATTTATAGCATTTGAATGTTTTCTTAGGCATGTTTGAATGTTCCAATGTCGCCTCATATGTTTTTCCTTTTCCTTTACAAGCACCCCCTTCTTCACAAACAAGGCGCTCGTAGATTCTTCTTTGATGTTGGTTCCGGTCATTTGTATAGCCAACGACTCTTGAGACGAAAAGAGATTTTCCAGCTCTTCAAGAGATGGTTGTTGCGTCCATCCTTGAATCGAAGTGATGAAAGGCATGTACTCCGGTAGAAGACCTCGAATGATGTACCTCTTCGTCCGAGCCTCCGAGATCCGCTCTTCAGGATTCAATAGCGAAATCTCCGAATACAGGTTCTTAACTTTGAGAAAGTACTCTGAGATAGGACCAGTTTGTTTTGCAGCCGCCAACTCATTCTCGAGCATCTGCAGACGAGCCTTGTTCCTTTTGTTGAATAAACGATCGAGCGTTTGCCAGATCTCACGAGCAGACCCACAGCTGATTATATGCTCGAACAATCCGTGAGAGATAGACCTCTTCAACACAAACTCCGCCTTTGCATTCAACTGCTTCCACTTCTTTAATGCCTCTGCATTCGCAGCAACGTTCTCTGGAGCCACAACACCGCCATCCACAACGACATCCCACAGATCTTCTCCAACCAAGTACAATTCCATATAGGTTTTCCAGATCCGATAGTTGGACTGATTCAACAGTTCCAAACCAAGTCCCACCACACGACCCGTACCTTCCATATCGAGAGAGAGAGACAGAGAGAGACAACCTTCCTTACGAGCGTAACCGGAGCTGATACCATGTAGAGAAAACTGGGACCGACAAACACTCCGATTGAGATTGGAGAACCACCGTGAAGGAACAACTCTCTCTCAATAAAAAAAAAGAAGAAGAAAACTTTTAGAGGAATATAAAAAGGTGTTTCAGAAGAAGATGATAAGGTTACAGAAAAAAAAATTAAAGATAAGGTTTAAAAAAATAAAAAATAGAAAATAGAAAGAGAAGTTTAAAAGATTTTAAAAAAAAAAAAAAAAAAAAAAGGCATCACTTTAAATCTCAACAAATTATTGACAAAGCCGTGCAAATCCTTACTGTTTCAAGCCCTCGTTATAGTTGGTCAGGCAATCGAAACTGAGTTTCTTTTTTGGTACATCAAACTTGAATTTTTCAACTGTCATTGTGTTGCCTACTTGGCTATATTTGGCAGCCGGGGACAGGCGTGTACATGCACGGTTAACAGTTCCTTCCCAATTAAGTAAATGCGACGAACATTCAAGGAAAACTGATCATAATGACTATAATCGGCAAAGCTTGTACTTTCGATTCTTCCACCCTTTACCCAGATTTTTTTTTTTCTTTTCTTTGTTCTTCAGACGGATTTGGAATGTCCTTAGCTTTGACCGCACGTTACAGAACATTACAGGTCAATCCCGATATTCATGGATTTGCTGCAATGTCGAGGCACGCATGCGGAATAATAGTATGATTTCTATAATTTTTCTTGGGACAAATCAAGAGCCATGCACACGCTTATCCGTACGCGGAGGGCAAAAGATGCTCTACGGTGCCCTGTGCAAAGGGAGAAAAGGAAACTCATTTTCCAAAAAGGCGGCTATGTACGCAATCCAGAAGATCTACTTGGAATAGGAAAAGATAAAAGACGGGGGGAGTCGTAATACAAATAAATATTACAGTAATTACGTTTGAGCTTACATATTGTCTGTTAGCATATGCGTAATCTTTTATTACACCGTGAAACTCTTACTCCTCTAAATTGAGATTTTAAAAATTAAATTATTAAAATAAAAAAATTAAATTTTAATTTAATTTAATTTAATTTATTATAAAAATTATTAATTTTAAAAATTAACTGTAAATTATTAAAACAGTTATAATTTTTTTTAATTCGATTAATTTAAAAAATTTATAAAAAATTAAAAAAATAATTTTCTTCAAATTTTTGGTTCAAACTAAAAATAAAAAGATTAATTTTCAAATAAAAAAAAGAATAAATTAAATTTTAAAGATTTCACATAAAGAAAACTTTATTTTTCAACGGAACTATTTGAATCCCATGTCAAGTTTTTCCTTTCCTTTTTTTTTTTTTTTTTTTGAGTCTAGTCATGTCAAGTTTCTCTAAATTTGCTGGAAATCACTCCAAAACAAAAACCCTCAGCCACGGCTTGCGGGTGCCAACCGCTAATGAGCCAACTCCCCCGCCACCACGTGCAATGGAGTCCAATTGTCCAATTGTGAGAACCAGTCAACCAATACGGTGACATGGCGAGGGTTTTTTTTTACTCACTTATCTCTTTAATTTCATATTAATATTTGGGTCAAGATCGACTCCATGTTGGTAACCTGTTATTGACTCAGTCCACTGTTAAGTTTTTATTTTTTATTTTTTATTTTTGTTTTAAAAAAATCTCTAACACTTTTTGTAATTGAATTCTTCTACTAGCATTTTTTTTTTATGTGATTGGAATAAATTAAAAAATAATAATAAATAAAAACTTGCCAGGGAATGGTTCCTGGTATTTACCTGGGGGCTTCTCCTATATGTAACCAACCAACACCATCTCCTCTCCTACAAAATCAAAACTCAACTTTGCTCTAAAACTCACCAATCCATATTCTTGAAGCAAGATAAAAAAGATGTTGCAGCACCTTATTGGCGCGATGGCCGGCGATGATGGTAGCAACGGTAATAGTAAGAAGGTGAAATGTAATGAGGGGGAGTGCAAGAAGATCAAAGGAAGACTTGTGTTGATGAAGAAGAATGTTTTGGACTTCAATGACCTTCCTGCTCAGTTTCTTGATGACCTCCATGAATGGCTGGGTCAAAAAGTCTTTCTGCAACTCGTTGGTGCCGTTCATGCTGGTTGGTTCTTTTCTACTTCTTAAACTTTTTTTTCCCCAAATTCCCATATACATTCACCAGTCTTTGACTTTGACTCTCTGGTCCATCTTGGTTATGATGCAGCTTTTTTTTTTTTTAAAAAAAAAATTTTCTTTTCCTTTTAATTCTGATTACAATTTACAAGAGGGTATCCATGGTTCTTGGATTCTTTTGGGGGTTTGTTGTTTGCGAAAGAGAAAGACAAACAAGAAGAATCATGACTGATGCATCCTCTGTTTCAAGATCATATCTTTTGCACAGAATCAATTCCTATACAGTCTCTTTACTTCTTACCTTCCTTTTCCGTGAAGATTGCAAAGGAATTTCTTTATGTTTCTTAGGACTTGGAAAGAAAGTTCGAGTAAGTAGCCTAGCTACCAGCGCAATCAGCGTTTTCCCCAACAAGAAGTCAAAAGTCAATGGAAAATAGTCCTTTCGTTAGATTTGCATACTTGTCTTCAATTTATTATTATTCACAAGCGCTTGATTGTGTGACTAATTTATAATTTGGAAAGTCAGTAGTGATTCTTTATTGCTTTCTATCTTTATGGCTTTATGAAATTCTGATTATCTCAATCGAATATGACATTGGTTGCTAGTGGGATTGACGTGGGCAGAAGAAGACGAAGCATTGATTCCACCCACTACCTCACCCTGAAAGTGAACTTTATAATCAATACTTTCTCGGGGCAGTTGGGTTTTTGATGCCAACTAAATCTTAATTTATGAACAGTGAAGATGAGTTAAGAATCACTAATTTGTTGGGTCAAAGTCGAACTGGTTCAACAAGCACTTCACAATTACATACATGTTATTTTTTAATTTTTCTTTTGTTGCATTTTTATTATAGTCTCCCAGGTACCATAATGTTGATATTTCGTGCCCCTTTGTAGAAAATGGTTTGCAAGGGAAACTGGGAAAGCCTGCAAACTTGGAAGGCTGGGATGCTGAAACTACCTTGACTCCTGGTGACTCTCTATTCAATGTCAACTTTGATTGGGAGGAGGAAATTGGAATTCCAGGAGCATTCATTATAAGAAACAATCATCACAGTGAATTCTACCTTAAGACTCTCACCCTTGAAGATGTTCCTGGCGAAGGTCAGATCCACTTTGTTTGCAATTCATGGGTTTATCCTTCCAAACGTTACAAGGAAGACCGTGTTTTCTTCGCTAACAAGGTGATTGAGTAACCTCTGAGAGCAGAATAAAATGTTCATTCTTGTATTCTGATTCTCATTCTACTTGTCATTGGCTCGACAATAGCTTGCTTCAAAAACCTTACGGATTTTAATGTTAACAAGTTTGTTGCATTTGCATAGACATATCTGCCACACCAGACACCAACATCACTGCGGAAGTACAGGGAGGATGAACTGGTGAATTTGAGAGGAGATGGAACAGGAGAGCTCCAGGAATGGGACCGTGTCTATGACTATGCATACTACAATGATTTGGGAGAACCTGACAAAGGTTCTGAATATGCCCGCCCGGTTCTTGGAGGGTCTACTAAGTACCCTTATCCTCGTAGAGGAAGAACAGGAAGAGCACCGACAGCTTCAGGTTAGACTTTCCGGAAGTCAACATTACAGCAATACTTCAATAAGGACCATTTGTTCATAACATGATTGCATTATTTTGTGCAGATCCCAATACTGAGAGCAGGCTGCCGCTTCTCTTAAGTTTGAACGTATATGTTCCAAGGGATGAAAGATTTGGCCACTTGAAGATGTCAGACTTCCTTGCTTATGCATTGAAATCTGTAGTCCAATTTGTTAAACCTGAACTAGAAGCTCTATGTGACAGCACCCCATCTGAGTTTGACTCCTTCGATGATGTGCTAAGAATCTATATGGGAGGGATTGAGCTGCCTGATGGCCCCCTTCTTGATAACATTAAGAAAAACATTCCCTTGGAGATGCTCAAGGAAATATTTCGTAGCGATGGGGAAAGACTTTTCGAATTTCCAATGCCTCAAATAATTAAAGGTACAGATCCGGATGATACAAGTTGTGAAACTTTTAAGAAAGTACCCATTTTGTTTTGCCATTTGATTTTGATCTTTTAATAACTGGAGCAGAGGATAAATCAGCTTGGAGGACTGACGAAGAATTTACTAGAGAAATGCTGGCTGGACTCAACCCCGTGATTATTAGTGTCCTCAAGGTTCATTGAAGCTCTACTAGCAATCTCAGCTGTCCTGTAGTGCTCTTTTAGAGTAAAAAAATCACTAATTTTTCACAAAATCCTACATTTGATGCAGGAATTCCCTCCAAAGAGCAAGCTAGATGCCAAAGTATACGGTGACCACAACAGTTCAATTACTGAAGATCACATAAAGGATAACTTGGATGGACTAACTGTAGACGAGGTTTGTTCCTCCTTTTGCTTTTTGAAAGACAAGACACTTGATATTAAGTTCTTGCGATCAATGATTTATACTTAGATCGGTTGTTTATTCTATGCCCATAGATAATAATAATTAATAAATCTCATTTGAATAGGCAATCAAGGGGAATAAGCTGTTCATATTGGATCACCATGATACTCTGATGCCATACCTGAGGCGGATAAACACTACTTCCTCGAAAGTTTATGCATCAAGGACACTGCTTTTCTTGAAAGATGATGGGACCTTGCGGCCCCTAGCAATTGAATTAAGCTTGCCTCATCCCAGTGGGGATCCTTTTGGACCCATCAGCCAAGTTTACACACCTGCTGAAGATGGTGTCAAAGGTTCCATTTGGCAGCTAGCCAAAGCCTATGTGGGTGTAAATGATTCTGGCATTCATCAGCTTATCAGCCACTGGTACGAAATGATTAAGGATAAGCTAATTATTAGAGTAAGGCAGGGTGGTTAATAGATTGAGCTAAATTTTAACTATTAATGTGTATGATTGTTACTGGTAACAGGTTGCACACTCATGCGGCGATTGAACCATTTGTGATTGCGACAAATAGGCAGCTCAGTGTGCTTCACCCGATACACAAACTTTTGCACCCTCACTTCAGGGACACGATGAACATAAATGCATTTGCTAGGCAAATTCTGATTAATGCTGGGGGGCTGTTTGAATCAACAGTTTTTCCTGGAAAGTATGCCCTAGAGATGTCATCCTTACTTTACAAGAACGACTGGGTTTTCACCGAGCAAGCACTGCCAGAAGATCTCAAAAAGAGGTGAATATTTTTGAACACTTCAATGGCCATTTCATTCTTGGCAAAATGCTTTATTCCAATGCAATAACCAATGACATTTTGCCATTTTTTTTGTGCAGAGGAGTGGCAGTCGAGGATAAGAAATCGCCACATGGCCTTCGCCTTCTGATTGAAGATTACCCATATGCTGTTGATGGCCTTGAGATATGGTTTGCAATCAAAGAATGGGTCAGAAACTATTGCTGCTTCTACTATCAGACTGATGACATGGTCCAACAAGATTCCGAACTCCAATCATGGTGGAAGGAACTGCGAGAGGTGGGGCATGGTGACAAGAAAGATGATCCTCGATGGCCTAAAATGCAGAACCGCGAAGAACTGATCGAATCATGCACCATAATTATATGGATTGCTTCTGCTCTCCATGCCGCTATTAACTTCGGACAATACCCGTATGCTGGATACCTCCCCAACCGCCCCACCATTAGTCTCAGGTTCATGCCTGAAGAAGGTTCCCCGGAATATCAGGAACTGAAGTCAAATCCTAATAAGGTTTTCCTGAGAACCATCACTGCCCAACTACAGACACTTCTTGGCGTTTCCCTGATAGAAATCCTGTCAAGGCATTCCACAGACGAGGTGTATCTTGGTCAGCGCGACACTCCTGAATGGACAGCAGACACAGAACCATTGAAGGCATTCGAGGAATTTGGAAAGAAGCTGGCAGGAATCGAGGACAAGATTATCGAGATGAACCAAGACGAGAAATTGAAGAACCGCGTTGGCCCGGCAAAGATGCCATACACTCTGCTCTTTCCTACCAGTGAACCTGGACTTACCGGCAGGGGAATTCCCAACAGTGTTTCAATCTAAAGCTTCTCCATGGCCTAACATAACGTCAGTCCATTTCCCTCAAAGTTCAATAGTATATGGAAAAAAAACCTAAATAAACATACAATAACTATGCTTGTAATTCATTACAGTTTACAGATGATCACCATCCCAGGAAGTGACCGATTACTGCTTTTCTGGGTTTTGATGTTGTGCTTGTAAGCAGGTTGCAATAAATAAAAATAATCTCGTGACATGTTTATGAGTTGATGTGTTCAATCTCAAACCTTAATCACCATCCCAGGATGTACTGATACATCCGTAATAGTACATGCAAATTAGAACTCGTATAACGGCTATAAAATTTCAAAAACAGAAAAATAGCCGTTGCTCCCCGCTTACGTAATATGTTATTATTTATTTTACTCCTCAATAAAATAGTAAATTAACCAAATTGTAAGGTCTCAGATGCAAAATTAAAATCTCCCCCATCCACCGCCAAAAAAAAAAAAAAAAAGAGAGAGAGAGAATTAAAATCCCTATAACGAAGAGTACAGAGGAAGGTATTAATCACATTTTCTTATTTTTAATTTCATCGTGTGAATTCGGCTAATTAACAGAAAATCAATGGCGGCGTCGGCGGGGTCGCAGTCGGATTCGAAAATTTTTAGCGTCCGGATCGTATCGATTGACCACTACATGGCGCCGCCGATCCCCGGCGTCGATATCTGCTACAGTAGCTTCCAAGGTAGAAAGCGACGACGGTTTCGCTGTTTTTATTTTATTTTTTTAAAATTTATTTTTTATAAATTTGGAAACCAAACAGGAATGTTTTTAGGGTTTTCTTGGGAAGATATTGGGACTTGTATGTTAGGGTTTTGTGTGTTTTGACTTAAATCTTTGTTTTTTCTTTTGCACCGGGTTTTGTATAATCCAGTTAATTGGAATCTTGAAATCTTGAAGGTGGAAAAGTGAATGAGGTTCCCGTTATTAGGGTTTACGGGTCGACGCCCGCTGGCCAAAAGACTTGCTTACATGTTCATGGGGTGATACTTCTTTGTCTCCGTCTTCATTTGTGTTTTTTTTTTTTTTATGGATTTTTTTTTTATTGTTTCCTTTCAACCAAATTTTGAAATTTCGTTTGCTTTTGTAGGCTTTTCCTTATTTATATGTGCCATGTTCAGATATACCAATTAATCCAAATCAAGATGGTATCCTCCATTATAGTCTTCTAGTTTTTTTTCCTTTTTTTAAAAAAAAAATTTTTTTTTCTTCTTCTTTAACTTGTTGAATGATGCAGGGGATGCGTACACCAATTCAGTGTCTCTTGCTCTTGAGAAAGCATTGAAGGTGTCCTTTGGAGTTTTGTTTTGTTTTCCTTAATAGTTGCGTTTAATGTTGGTTTTGTGGTTGTTGGTCTTTTAATTGGTCACTACTTTTTTCACATGGTCAGCACTTAATATACTTGCATTTGAACATGCAGCTGAAAGGTAATGCTGGTTCAAAAAGACAACATGTACACAGGTGTAGCCTTGTGAGAGCAAGGAAATTTTATGGTTACCATCCATCCGAGGAATTGTTTGTGAAAGTATACCTGTATCCAAATGTTTTGTTGACTAAACTTGTTATGATTATTTTCATTTTTATTGCTCTCTGGCAACTGTTTTGTTTGGATGCCTTGATAAATTCTTAGCTATTATCCACATGATGTATCTCGTGCTGCCAATCACCTTCTGGTACAATTCTTGAACCTGACTCTGACTGTAAATCAATTTCAGATGTTCTTGCTTGCTGATTGCTTTTAATAAAAACACCATTTTCTTTAGCAGGGAGGTGCAGTTCTTCATAAAATTTTGCAGCCCCATGAAGCTCATATTCCATTCATACTCCAGTTTCTGGTAAACACAATTTTGCAATGATAGGAGAAGAGGCATCATTCTTTTGGAATGCTTTGACAGCATTGCTTATTGTTTTGAAGGAGTCCTCCTTTTTTATTGCTGAATTTCTTCATTTGTAGATTGACTATAACTTGTATGGAATGGGCCACTTGCATCTAGCAAAGATGAAATTTCGTTGTCCGATACCAGCTGCTGACCGACATGGACAGCAGACATGTAAGACAGCTTGCATGCCTGCTGATGTTCAGGTTATACTTCCATCTCTTTTCTGTCCATATGCTCTTTTGTGTTTCAATGGATATTTTCTTGACTTCTGAATTCTTGCATGATTGTGGATGACATTTTGGATCATTTTTCCCTTAGGCAGATTCAAGTGGCAGTGAAAGCTTGGATTTTCCTTTATGGATATCTTCAACTATTCCAGTTGACTGGAGGTGGGAAACTTCAAGTGAATATGATACTACATCAGATCAAGTCATTCACAATATTCAGCGCCAAAGTATTTGTGAGCTTGAGGGAGATGCTATTGTAGATGGTTTGTTTTGCTTCACACTTTTGCCCTTGCTCCTATTTTGTTTGTGAATTTATTGCTAAAATTCTTGGCTGATTACTTTTTGCAGATATTCTTAATCAGCAATTTAAAATGTATATATCCCTCTCACAGGCAAATTCAGATGTGAAAATGGTGCAATCTCTCATACCCATATGGGAGGTTTGCTTGCTATTTCTCTCTTGCTGCTGATATGCAGTACACAATTTTGATTTTAACTGGTTTTCCCTGTCTTGAACTTGCTCTTTGGTGATGTAGGAAGAGTATGAAAGAAGTGATGTGCGTGAAGCAGCCATGCCACCTGATCCTGGAAAACCACTTCCTGAGGATGTTTTGAAAATTTTGTCTCATCGTCTTGAATTTGAAAGAAAGATGAAAGAATTGTATAGTAAATCAGAAGACAAAACGCTTCTTCCTACTGGATGTAAATTAAACTCTATATCTTCAGTGGCATGTTTGACTGTTGAAAAAAATTTGGATGAACTTGGAGATGTCAATTCCAATATTAGCAGTGCAGAACCTTTGAAGGGTTCTCCAGAGACACAAAGAGACATTATGAGTTCTGCAGATGATGAGGAGATACAGTCAGCTAAAATGATTGGAACACAGAGCCCAAAGGTAGTTAACCTAATCATGCATTTTCTTCCATTTGTCATTATTATTATTATTATTTTCAGGTTGAATGTCTAGTTTTTCCTCCCTTTTTGTCTTCCTGATTACTGCATGTAATGCTTTGTGGACAATACATTTTTCCTAATTTATTTCATAGCTTATTCAGGTAACAATTCATGGAGACATCAACCATTTGGTGGACAACCTACATTTTCTAATTTATTTCATAGCTTGATTCTTTTTTTTTTCCCTTTGATGCATAGCTTGATTCTTATAGTCATTTAAGGCAATGGTAAACATTCAGGTTCCACAATCATACAGGTTTCAGATGCAGAAGCCTTGGGGCTGTTGAGGTGGCTTGCCAGTTCTCAGGCTTCTGAGGATATAAATTCTGATGATGAACTTGTTCGTGAAACCATTCTGAGTCCCCTTTTACCTGCAACAAGCATTGACAAGGTGCTGGAAAAGGCTAATATAGATTATGAGAGTGAGTCCCAAAAAGAGTGTCAGGACATTCTGGATTCTGTGGGAGATATAATTGACTGTGAGAGTTCCCAGGGCAAACTGTCTTCCCTTGATTTTTGCCATTTCCCTCAAACTTCCTCACAGAAAAATATTTCCCAAGTAGGTGATAACCATTCATCCCATCAATTGGCTGAAAATACATCTAAGATGGAGACAAAGGCTGAATGCAAAAGGCATTCTCCACACCAGGTACAACAGTTTACTGCAACAAGCTCCATCAATAAGAACAAAAGAAAGAAGCACTTGTGGGGTTCTTTACCTTTTAATGTGGCTCAGGATTTGAATGACTCAGAAACTGTCAGGTCTAGCAGTGTTGATTTATGTGTTGTTGATTGTAAAAATTATGGATGCCCAGCTGTGAGTGCAAACGAGGACAGAAAATGTTCTGATGCATTAATAAAAAGTCCAGACTCTGATTTTGGTGAAGATAGTCCCTGTGTTGGATGCTCAATTCGGGACTTAATGAGACTAAAATGCAGTCGCCTTGTTGCTTCACAGGATTCTTGTTATTCTGGTGTTGAAAAGGATCATTCTGGAGAACAGGATGCAGACAGTGTTCTCTTTCCAGAAGGATTTGACTTGCATGCTCTACCTGCCACTGAACATGACAAAACCCCCTTTGGGTGTCCTGAGTTCAGGCCATCCATTACCGGCCAAAAAACAAAAGTTCTTGAGGCGAGCCTTCCCTTTGTATTTGACAGTGGTTGCCCATCTCATGGTAGGATGCATTCTGCTTTTAAGGATGCAAAAGGCTCTATCTTCAATGTTGTAGCTTTTCCATGGTTGATTTTAAACCCAATAGTTCAAAAGAATCTATGATTTTATGTACAATTTTATCCATATTTTGTTATATAATGCTTTATTGTTTACTGGTGTCACTTTGGCTGGTAAGAGATTGGAGCTAGTACAGTTGCTGATCCAAACTTTTTGTCATCTTTTCATAATAATTATGAATTGTTTGCAGCAAAGAATTATGGGCACAAATCCATCCATGTAAGCACTCCAAAGAAAGAATCGCATGAAATTCCTTCTGAGGGTACAATGGGCATGGAGATGTCAGCTAAAACTGCACTTCTGCAGAATGAGAAGTCTTCTGCAAAACAGAAAGGAGACTCTGGTTTTTATGGATTAAGCAGCTCTCTATCCAAGGCTTTCAACAGGGAGGGAAAAACTGTAAATGCCATTGGCATGACATTCTGGAAGAAACCTCCCATTGCAGACTGGAATGATCTAGTATCCAAACCTGTTTCATTTCCAACTGCTCAATTTTCGTATGGTTCTCTTGTTAATGGGGACAATACTGGTGGCACATCAGGTTGCATTCTGTTTTGTTTTGGGCATTTTGTCTGTTTCATGTTGTAATGTTTGCTTGGAATAATTGCTGATATATTTCAGGATGTGCTTCAGATGAGCTTCTTCCATTCTTTGAAAGGAAGTGTCCAAAAAAGGATGGTTCTAAAAATATTTCCACATCAAGCAGTGATTTTAATGTTCAGACAGAAGATTTTATGGGTGTTCCAACTCACTATCTAAATGATGGATCAGCCTTGTTCCTCTTGACGCAAGCGTTTTCACCGCCTTCTTCTGATTCTGTTTCTTCATGGTTGCTGAAAACTAATGAAGGTATGAATATCTTGGTAATAAAGTGGTCTTGTCTTTTCCAGCTGTTTTGCTTTCTCATGGGACTTGCAAATCTAAAAGCTCTCAACTTTTTGCAGGCACTTATGAAATTGGTTCACAAATTTCCTCACCTCATGGTAGTGACAAGGTTTCAACAGAACTTGTATCTGCATTACCTCTAATGCCTCAGCAAAAAATAAAGGGAGATCAGAATGAAGGAAATGTTGCAAAGCCAAATGCATGCCCTGATTGTTTGTTAGATATATCACAGATTTCAGGACCGGATGGGCGATCAAGGCCTACTCCTCTGAGTCAAATTGGATTCCGGGATCCTGCCAGCATTGGTGCTGGGCAACAACTGACAATATTTAGTATTGAGGTATTGATAGCACCATTTAGCAGTTTCATCACTTCTGATGTTTTCTCACTTTGTCTCTCTTCCCCTTCCTATCCATATTTCCATCTAGGTATAAGACCTTTGACATGTCAGTTCAGTTGAAGATTCAAACATAGAAAACTGATACCAATGTTGAATTTATTTAGTGGCCTAGTTGGAAAAGAATTTATTTGAGTGGCTTGCTGCACTTGCTGACAGGTTCATGCTGAATCTAGAGCAGATCTTCGACCAGATCCTCGGTTTGATGCTATTAATGTCATAGCTATTGCTCTTCAGAATGACAATGATCCTGCTACTGAAGTTTATGTGCTTTTACATAGTGACACTGACTCCTGTCAGAGGTATTAAAATTCTTATCATGCAGTGGCACTATCACCCTTTTTAAAATGGGATTTTTGTATTGAGACTGACTTCAACAATGATTCTAATTGTTGAATGCATAAGACTCACCAATTTATACTACTTTATGGAATTCTATCGGATAAACTTACAGTTTAGGGTCTTTAATGTGCATAAATTATTAATCCTGTTATCTTTGGTTTCTTTGAACTTTTTGTTGACTCCAACTGCATCACCAATGCTAGGCGTTCTTTTGGTAGTTGGAGAAAATCTTTCATCTATGTCATAGTTTATATTTCTCGGATCACACTAAAGGTCCCTTACCCAACAACTGTTTTTGGCTTTCATGCTAATATAATCTATTTGCAGGAGTTTTGATGGAATTTCCTTTCCCACAAGTTGCTTGTATGCTCTGAGGAGAAGCAATTGTTTAGCCATTTTTATAAGGATTGTAGGTTCATATGATCCTGACATTTTAATGGGTTGGGATATACAAGGTGGTTTCTCTTGGTTTTCTGGGTGGGAGGGCTGCACATCTGGGTATAGGCTTACTTAATAGCATCTCTCGAACGCCACTAAAAAGCAACACAGATAACAGGGAGACAGAAAGTTTTGGTATGGGAGACCTAAATGCTGTTTTGCATGAATCATTGCTTGCTGATTCAGTGATGATAGGAGATGCTGTGATTGAGGATGAGTGGGGGCGAACTCATGCTAGTGGTGTTCATGTGGGTGGCAGAGTTGTTCTCAATATATGGCGACTGATGCGTGGTGAAATTAAGCTTAACATGTATACAGCTGAAGCTGTCAGTGAAGCTGTATTGAGGCGAAAAATTCCTTCAATACCATACAAGATATTGACTAAATGGTTTATAAGTGGCCCTGGACGAGCAAGATATAGATGTATTGAATATGTGATACAGAGAGCAAAATTGAACCTTGAAATAATGAATCAACTTGATATGGTATGCCACCCTGCATCTAAATTCTCTTCCTGTTTAAAAATTTGCAGTTGCTTTATTGGCTTTCATTAAATTCTATTTGCGTCTACTGCACCACATTCTTTGTGTCAATGAAGCCTTAAATGCCTAAGCATTGTATGAAACTGTTGTGTGGGTTAATTTCCCTGCATAATTATTCTTTCTTTCCATCTCTTAGTTGTTATCATGCTGGTTTATCTCAGGAAATGACTGTTTCAGGAGGATTTCTTCATAGAATTATTTTCATTGGTTATACATGGGCTTGTTCTTATCTTGATTTTAAATCTTGGTTATGCCAATAATTTAGTAATGGAATGATGATTATCTATCGCCTAACACTTTATTTCTTATTGTCATTATGCTTTCCTTCATCATGAATTGATGTGAATGAAATGATTTTGCAGATAAACCGGACATCTGAACTAGCTCGTGTATTTGGCATTGATTTCTTTTCCGTTCTTTCCCGAGGTTCACAGTACCGTGTTGAATCTATGCTTCTTAGATTGGCACATTCACAAAATTATATTGCCATTTCTCCTGGGAACCAACAGGTTGTTATGAAATTCACTCCTGCTTTTTGGTACAGTGCATGATAAAATGTTTTGTAAGTTTGGTGGTTCCTTGCTTATGTGATAATTATCTTTTACCTTTTTTATTTAGGCCTTGTTTGTGTATGCTACATTGGAAAGCCTTTGAAGGCAACTTTTAAGTTTCAAACATTAGCTTTTCTGTTTTGGTTTCTTGTTTGAGATTTGGCTGTCTTTTTCTATTTTTATTTTATCAGAATTGATTTTATGGCTTCAATGTTCCACACTGTATCATAATTTGGTAGAACATTGAGTTACAGTTGTAGAAAATATAATCATCAAGTAGCTTCTGTATATTATTCATTCATCTGAAGCACATGCCAATCCCATCACAATAATGTCTGTCAAGTATAGTCATAGGAATGAAAAATTGGTTTGACAAAGTGGGGTTCTTTTGATATTCATTTTCAATGTCTTTCCTTTCTAGGATATGTGAGGCACATGTTTATAATGTTTGACCCATTGTGTTTGTGCCATGTAGAGGTTGGGATTGTCTAAGTATGACCCTACGTCTTGTTTTGTAGGTTGCTTCTCAACCAGCAATGGAGTGTTTACCTCTCGTGATGGAGCCTGAATCTGGTTTCTATGCAGATCCAGTTGTTGTCCTGGATTTTCAGTCTCTTTATCCATCAATGATTATTGCATACAACCTTTGCTTTTGTACATGTCTTGGAAATGTTGCACCTTCGAAGATGAATACGCTAGGGGTTAGTTCATTTTCACCAGATCCATGTATCTTCCAGGATTTGAAGGATAAAATGCTTGTCAGTCCAAATGGTGTTATGTATGTGCCTTTACGGGTGAGTATATTTTAGGTTCTTCATTTCTTAGCAGAAATTAGTCTTCACTTGTACACACATATGCATTGTTTTTAACATGATTTCTGTAGAAAATTTTCCATGACAGATTAGTCATTGTTGATGGAGCATTAGACTTCATTGAAAATCACGCTGATAAAATGCTGGTGCACAGCTTCTGCCCTTCATCTTAAAGGGCCTTATTTTTACTTCTTTTCAAATGTAAACTTTAATCTTTGTCTTTTTGTTGTTTAAACTATTATGGGGATTTGGCACAGCCTAAGTTCTGCCCTGAGATTTTTTTTGTCCATTCTTGTGTCAAGCTATGATAGGTATCCTGGCTGTTTTATTTTCTTAAAGCACAGAAGGTGTATCTTCCAGTGGGAGTAATAAACTGATACTTTCAATTTTGTTATTTCAATAAGTGGATTTAGGGATGATTGGGTCAGTGGGGCTGGGTAGGAGGTTATGAAGTTCATTGCCAATTCAGCGAGTTATGTGGGAAAAGTGCTTTCTTTTTCTTTCTTTTTGGCCAGTTCTTCATCTTTCTTAGGAGTGCCTATTTTCTTTGTGTAGAAAAGAATGGGTGAGAAAGTAGTATAGAATTTCACACCCCTTGGTTGTGATTAGCAGGTCCGTAAAGGCATAATGCCCCGTTTATTGGAGGAAATATTGTCAACAAGAATTATGGTGAAACAAGCAATGAAGAAATTGACTCCCTCGCAGCATGTTCTCCAGAGGGTATGGCTGTATGACAACAATTCTGAGCAATTCAATATTCTCTTATGCACATGATGTGGAAAAACATAATTTGTTTTTTTTTTTTTTTTCTCTTTTATTTGGCTATATTTTGGGCCCTTTGTCCCATTTTTCCTATATCAAAATAGGTGTAAAGTTTGTTGGCATCTGAACTTAAAGTAATTGGATGGATGGTACAGTTGCAGAAAGTCCAAGCATATCGTGTGTCTGTTTGTGTTTTCAATTTACTATTTTTTACTGTTAACTTATTAATGTTCAGGCTTTTTCTATCTGCAGTATCCAAATATATAACTCTCTGTAAGCCAAGTTGAAATCTTTTCTCAATGCATATCTAACAAGTTATGGATTGTTTTAAGCATGCTTTCATCATTGCCATGCTGCTTATGTAAAGGAACTTGGGACTGCCTGCCTTGTTGAGTATACTGTTGAGTGTCTTTTCATGGTGCGCATTACGCCTTCTGTTCACAAAATTTCACTTTCTTTCAGATATTTAATGCGAGGCAGCTTGCTTTGAAGCTCATAGCAAACGTAACCTATGGTTATACAGCTGCTGGATTCAGTGGTCGTATGCCGTGTGCAGAGCTTGCTGACAGCATTGTTCAATGTGGCCGTAGCACACTGGAAAAAGCTATTTCTTTGGTCAATGCAAATGATAAGTGGAAGGCCAAAGTCATATATGGAGATACAGACAGGTGCCTTACTGATGTAAATAAGTCTTCTTTTTTGTTATTCTTTTTATCTGAAAGATGGGAGTTGAAAAGCAAAAAGACCCAATCTCAACTTCAACCATTAGACTAAAGCTTTAGTCTATTTGTGGTACAGATGTTGGTTAATTATATTAAGAGTAATTCTGGGCATAGTGAGCTCGTTGATTTTTTACCAAATGACATGGCATGTTGATGGACCGACATTTTTTTTTTTTCCATTTCTTTTGCACTGGCCTTGCCCATCTAAATTCAAGGGTGGGGTCCTGATATAAAATGCTTCGATTGTGGAACATTCCTTATCATTTAGTAAAAAGGATTTGATAAACCTCTTAGTATCTTTGGCATTATTACTCCTTACACAAGTGTCATTGCACATCAAATGTGGCTTGAGACTAAACTAGTCAGAGCACTTAAGTTGATCCATTATTATGTTTGCTTTTCTTTTACTTTTTTTTTTTTAGCTGGAATCTTAAAAATTTGATGGCAAGCAAAGGTGATGAGAAGCTTAATTTTGTTTAATGGCAATCTGGACAATTGTAAATGTTGATATGTACATTTGAGTCTTGTGCACATTGGTGCATGCACACATAAACAAACACTTCCTGTCAGGCATACACTGATTTGGGCTGTGAGTTTTTTTGAAAAGAATGAGTTGTGCTATTTGACAATCTTGTCATGAGTTCTCTGCTTTTCTTCTGTTTCCTACATGTTTTTTATTTGGTACATGTTTCCTACATGTTTGAATCCTGTTTTCTGCAGCATGTTTGTCCACCTCAAAGGACGCAATGTTAAAGAGTCATTTCAAATTGGGCATGAGATAGCATCTGCAGTGACTGCAATGAATCCAGATCCAGTTACATTGAAATTGGAGAAAGTCTATCACCCGTGCTTCCTTCTTACTAAGAAGCGCTACGTTGGTTACAGCTATGAAAGTGCTGATCAAATTGAACCTATGTTTGATGCCAAAGGTATTGAGACAGTTCGTAGAGACACCTGTGGTGCTGTTGCCAAGATAATGGAGAAGTCATTGAGACTGTTTTTTGAACATCAGGACATGTTAGAGGTGGAAATAATTACATGTTTTAATTAGTTTTACAATATTGAATGTCTTTTGTTGCATTTGATAAGTTAGACTAAATAGTAATGGGTTCTACACCAGTTACTTGTCTCAGTCATCATATTTCTAGGCCTTTGAGAAACAATCCTTGTAGTTTATTCCTGCCGAGATTTCTTCTTCTATTCGTTATGATTTTTCTCATTTCCCATACACAGGTCAAGGCATATTTGCAGCGCCAGTGGTCTCGGATTCTGTCTGGCAGAGTGTCACTTCAAGATTTTGTTTTTGCGAAGGAGGTTCGGTTGGGCACTTACAGTGCAAGGGCTTCTTCATCTCTTCCACCTGCAGCAGTTGTAGCTACTAAAGCAATGAGAGTTGATCCTCGTGCTGAACCATGCTATGCTGAACGAGTGCCTTATGTTGTGATTCATGGGGAGCCAGGGGCCCGCCTAACTGATATGGTTGTGGATCCATTGGAACTCTTGGCTGTTGATTCACCTTACCGCTTGAATGATCTATATTACATCAATAAACAGATAATTCCAGCTTTGCTACGGGTTTTTGGACTTCTTGGTGCTGATTTAAAACAATGGTTTGGTGAGATGCCCCGGCCTACAAGAGAAGGTTTAGCTAAGCGTCTATCATATTCTCCAACCCGACAAAGAACTAGAATTGATTTCTATTATCTCTCAAAGCACTGTGTACTGTGTGGTGAATTGGTCGATGCATCAGCACTTATATGTAATGAATGTTCACAAAAGGAAACTACTGCTGCTACAGCTCTAATTGGAAGGACTTCAAAATTGGAGAAGGATATACTACACCTTGCTGCTGTAAGCGTTGCAATCATTCTCTCAGAAGTTATTGATTCTTGGCATGTGCTAACCATGTTTGTCATGTACCTTACAGCATAGTAGCATCCAGGTTTTTTCGATATCTACTTGCATTGTCATAATGAATTGTTTTACTGGTTTTCTTTTTGTTCTTTTCTCCTCTTCTAACTGCATGCTT
This sequence comes from Rhizophora mangle, assembly GCA_037832345.1. NCBI lineage: Eukaryota > Viridiplantae > Streptophyta > Magnoliopsida > Malpighiales > Rhizophoraceae > Rhizophora > Rhizophora mangle. The sequence goes on along the minus strand of JBAPLJ010001068.1, from coordinate 720,609 downwards.
CAGATATGCCGACATTGTGGAGGTGGGGACTGGCTTGTGGAGAGTGGGGTTAAGTGTACTTCACTTGCATGCTCGGTGTTCTATGAGAGGCGCAAGGCTCAGAAAGAGCTGAAGGGCCTGTCTGCTGCTGTTGCAGATAAAGGGTTATACCCAAAATGTATGGCAGAGTGGTTTTGATTCTTACAAATGTGGTCCAACACTCAGACTTGTCAGTCTCTTTGCTTGATCTCACCAAAGCAAAGCTAGTCATCATATCCTTGAACAATGGCAAATATTCTTGTTTATTTATAAGTATTCCTGATGAATGAAGCAAAACCATACATTAGATAAAGTGCTGCATTTTCAGCTTGCCCAGAAGTAAATATACGAGACTTCATTTTCGCTTGTTGTAGACTAGAAGTGCAGACATTTTGTTCAACGGTTATGAACAAAATCTGTGCAGGATGAGATACAGAACTGGAAGTGTATATATTCTTGTATATGTATAGTTCACTTTCTTGTACACACATATAAACTTAAAAAGTGTGTATTTAGGGTTTCATTAGATGACCTTGTTGTTCTGATGCAGAACAGATGTGAGTAAAATGACACTATTATATTGATTGTTGATTGTACATTAGTGATATTAATTCGTTTGTTGCAATCATGTACTGGAGCACTACAAATATGCAACCATGCAACTAATAGTCATAACAATGTGACTTGAGATAGTCGTGGGGCAGAGCTTGAGCTTTATAACCAAAGATGCCCAACTTGGAGAAGATTGACTGCCTTTATGCTATCTCCAGAAGTGGATTTAAAGTTAGTGACAGAAGTGGTTGCTGGGTGTTCTGGGAATCCTGAACTCACTCATAAAGTAACAACCAACGATAACACAATGTTCTATAAATATGCCAATTAACTATTTATGATTTCATGCTCCTACCATCAATATACTTTCTGGCATTTTTTGTTTCTTTTCATTTTTCTATTTTTTGTACAGGTTAAAGAGGGTGCTGGTTCATAAACTGGGCTAAATATTGATGATGGTGGCGAATTATGATAGTTTTATTGGTATTTATTCATTATATATATATATATATATATATATAAATTTTTTTTTTTATTTTTATTTTTATTTCTGTGTCTCTGGCTCTTTGATGGTTTCCATAAGCTTGCGTCCCTTGTAACGGGAAAAGAGTTTTGTTGTCCTGATTTAGTACATATTGGCGTGATAAGACAACAAATATGAATTCTCAGGGGATAAATGAAGAAATTGCAAAGTCCTAATTCCTTTTTTTTTTTTTTTTTTTTTGTGATTATGAGTATCAATTTATCATAGATACGGTTAAAAAAATAGAAAAATTGATAACTACATAAATAGCATGTAAAATAATCAAATTTATGGAGCAACTCTTTCAAAAATTTTGGTGACGCGTGCAGAATTGCCCTCGTTTAAAATATACTAATATTTATAACTCAATGTTCTATTTAAAAACATACGTACAGAGAATAGAACGGGACGAAAGTTAAAATTAAATTGTAATTTTGGGGCAAAAATGACAATTTTATAAAAATTTGAACTTGAAATTAGGGGCAATTTCGAAATATTTGGAAGCCTGGCAACCGGGAGGGGAGGGCACGATCCCAACTGCTAACCAATAGTCTTCAGTGGAATATTGGTCAAAAAAGAAAAAGAAATTAATAAAGTGCTCAGTGGAATATTTCCAAGACACTAAGGATTGAATTTTTTGAAAAGGTATGGGGGTAAGAACCAAATTACGCTAAAAATAAGGGGTCGTTGCCATTAAATTTCTCCCAAAATTTTTCAAACTTAATCTGCTGTAATTATTGCTGCAAACACCAAAGAACATGCCCGAAGATCACACCGTACATAATCCAATCTTTCCACGTGTACGGTGATTAGCATACAATCAGCCCCAATTCTTTAAAATCAGGAAAAAAAAAAAACCTTAAAATCACATAAACCCAAACCTAAAACATCCCATTGGTTAAGCCACCTTTATATTCAAGTTTCGCGGCAACCCCTCTTCTCTCTCTCTCTCGCTCTCACTCTCTCTCACTCTCTTTCTCTCACACACACACAAAAGCGCCTCTCTCTCCTCTCTCTCTCTATCTCTCTCTTTCTCTCATAAAGTTTGTATCTTTATCTCTCAAGAACGATTTTTCTCTCCTGAGCACTCTCTTTCTCTCTCTTCCCGTCTTTATGGTTTAGACCCATCTTGCGTAGACTTGGAATTGGTAAGTTGACGCTCTTGGATCTGTGAATTAGGGTTCTGCAAGTGAAGAATTTCAAATTTTTTTGTTTGGGTATCAGGAGATGAATTTATTTTTCGCTTTAAATTTTGAAGCGGAAGGTTTTTTTTTTGGGGGGGGGGGAGGGGCGGTTTTTTTGAAAGTGGGTTTTTGAAAATTTAGACCTTTCGATTTGGCTTTTTGGCAAAGCTTTAATTTTCATGGGATTTTGGTCGCTTGTGATGCTAAAGATTTATGCTTGAGGGTTTTACCTGTTTTTTTAATCTTCTTTTTGGATTTTTTTTTTTTTTCTGGGCTGTCCAAAAGAAGGCAGTATTTTGATTTGGTCCTCCTGGGATTTATGCGGGTAAAATTTGAAAAAAAAAGTTTTTGTGGATGACTGTGACTAAATGCTATATGGGATTTTTCAAAATAGTGCACTTTGTCCCCTCCACTATATCGATATCGTATTTTGAAGAGTGACGTTGGAATTCTTGTTACTGTTCCCTGTATTAGCATACAATATTTTTGCTTTGCAATTGTTATTATGTTCAATTATAACCTTCTAACAATTTGATTGTTGGTATGCTGTAGGTGATCAGGTTTTTATGGCACCAACGAGGAAAAAAAGTGTGAATAAGCGATTTCTACATGAGGTCTCACCTGATAAAGAAGCTAGGAATTCATATAAAAATAAGCAACCGGCGACGGGGGTAAGTAAAGACTGCATTTTTTAGAGACTCCATGTGCCACAAATGTAACCTACAGTCTTTGTGTTCGCACACTTGCTTGTAGTATTTAATATACCATGTTTCTTATGGAAGCATACATTTGATATCATTGATTTTTTATACTCTAGTTCATGCTTATTTAATTTATTTGCAAAATCAAGGGGGAGTCTTGGTATAATGGTAAGTTTACCCTATTGTGACCTAGAGGTCATAGGTTTGGGTTGCAAAAACCATCTCTTTGTGAAACAGGGATAAGGCTATATATGTTTGACTCCTTCCCAGACCTCATAGTGTAAGAGTTTCTTGCTGGGATTTTTTTTTTTTTTTATCTATTTATGTAGTTGCACTGATACTAATGTCATCATTGACCTGCTTTGCTGGAGATTTTTCATGTTGCAACACCAACACAAAATTGAGAACTGTTTTGTGTAAAAAAAAAAGATTTTTTTTATAATCTGCCCCTTGAAGGAATGACAAACACTTTTTTTTTTAAATTTGTTTAATGCTTATGAAATATCTTTTTTTTTTTTTTTCTTATGTTGCTTCAACATTTCTTGACTATTGTGTTTTCTGCTTAGAAGAGGAAGTTTTTTGATAAGTTAGGATGTCAGTGGAGCGATGAGGAGCTTCAGCAGTTTTATAATGCATATCGGCGCTATGGGAAGGACTGGAAAAAGGTATACACTGAACTTTAAGCAGTGCTGTTCATCCATAAAATGCTACCTGTATGGATAACAATTCATCTTTTGTTGCAATTTTGCTTACTGATTTTATTGTTTATTTCTACTGGTGTTCAGGTTGCATCTGAAGTGCGTAACAGGTCTGCAGAAATGGTGGAGGCCCTCTTTAACATGAATCAGGTGCTCTTACTTTCTAGTTTCTGCTTAGTCTGTTGCTGGAAGTACTCTGTGTGTGTGTGTGTGTGTGTGTGTGCTTGACATGCTTTTACATTTTGCAGGCATACTTGTCCCTTCCAGAGGGAGTAGCTTCTGTGCTTGGCCTAATAGCTATGATGACTGATCATTACACTGTCCTGGTATGATTCCTTTGGCCTCTTCAATTTTCAATCAAAAATTAATTTTCTTCACTGAATCACTTTTTCACTCTCATCAGAGAGATTTGGTTAGCACTTTGTGAAATTAATAGAAATGAAAGAGAAACCTGCTTCATTTCATGGCCTAATTTCATGAAGTGTAAATCCTCAGGAAAGCCAGTGATAGTGAACAAGTGAGCAATGAGATGATGGGAATGTCCCAGAAGCCTCTGAAACGGAAACGGGCAAAAGTTGAACATAGTGCATCAAAAGATCTTCTGCAGTCATCAGTTGATGGATGCTTTTCACTATTGAAGAGAGCACATCTTAATGGTAAAAAGCCTTTCTTTCGATTTTTTGGAAGATATATGTTGCAGATTTCTCTCTCTTGCTGCTTGTCCTTGTCAATTTTATCATTGAACTTCCAGTTCTAACATGTTTGCATGGGTTTTTAGATGGATATCAGTTTTCCTGCTGTGTGTGTGGCTGAAATGATTTCTTTCTTTTCCAAATTCCCTTTTAGATTTTTCTTCCCAAAGTCAAAGATTAGAGAGTGCAAGTGAATTGAAGTTAGAATACTCCACTCTCAATGCATCAAAATGTATCTTTTTGTGTTGTATTAGTCGCCCATAGTTGATCTAGTAAGAGACTAAATGCCTCTTAGCATTCTGGTTGTATAGACTGCTAATGAGAAATATGTAGCTAATTATTGAAAGAAATGATTACGAAACACTGATGGAGTGAAACTTATGAAAGAATGCAAAACATGGTGCTTTAAACAGTTTTATCCTTCTGAGAATAGTCTGGTGAGCACTGAGAAGAGAAGAATGGAAAATCAATCTTGCGGTGGACTTGGGCTTCATTGAAAATGTTTATGGGCTTATGGTAAGATACCATTGCCATGGGATCAGCAACACTTGAAATCCTGTAATTATGAAACTGTTTTTATTTTTTTCGTCTTTTCTTATATATAATTTTGAAAGGTGCTTCACATGTCCATGTTTTATTGGGCTTATGGTCCCTTTGATGTTAAATACTATGAGAATTAAATGGAATTTAAGATCAAGTTTTGTCAGTTTCGGTTGACAGTTCTGATTCAACATTATATCCTTTCATATTAGTGACATCTTGTTGATCATCACTTTTTTGGCATGGGAGTTGATAAGTTCTCAAGATCGTTGCAGTGATTACAATTTACTCTGGAATCTTGAAGTGACGTGCATTTGGATTTTCTTTTTTGTCCTTTTCTTTTTGTAAAGTATATTATCAAACACATGTCACACAAACAAAAGTGCAATATGACTTGTTTTGGCAAACAGATAAATTGAATGATACAGCCAATCTGTTGTGGCCACTATTTGAAGTTTGAGTTTCCGTTTTTGGTTGTTTTAGGTGGTCAGCATCGTGCTGTCAGGAAAAGGACACCTCGTGTCCCTATTACACATATGAATAAGAGGGATAATGAGGAAAATACTCCTGTGCTGAATACAAAAGGCCGGATATCAAACAATAATGATAATGATGATGAAGTAGTGCATGATGCTGCTTTGGCATTAGCAGAGGCATCACATAGAGGAAGCTCTCCTCAAGTTTCGCAGAGACCACAAAAAAAAACTAAATATGCAAATTCACCACCCATTCGAAGCTGGGATAAGATGGTATTGAACTACATCGTTTCTTATGGTTAGGTTGTTGCTGTGTCTATAATAACTTACAGTGGCATATGATAACATAACTTTATGTAAACTTGATTAGTTTTCTCGGTCAGAATCGGTTATAGCGAAGTCTCGTGATGCTTCGCATGGTGAAGACTGGTTTGAAGGTGATACAGGAACTAGGGGTGCTGATATGGGTGCTCATCCAAAGGATATGAGCTCTTTGATGCATATGGAAGGTTTTGGTACTGTGGAAGTTCATCGAAAAGGGAAGAAATGCTTTGGAAAGAAATTAAAAGTTGAAGAGATAGGGAACAATATGTCTGATGATGGTGAAGGAGCATGTAGTGGCACAGAAGGAGGACTAAAATTCAGAGGTTTAAGGGTTAAAGCTTGTACTGAGGTGTCTAATGCAAAATCTGACGAGACCTCTCCATCAGGTCCACAGAGAACCAAGAAACTCTTCTCTGGAGGTGATTTTATTCAATCATTGTTGCCTCAAAGTTCATCACAAATCTTGAATGTATGGCTGTTCATTTGCATAAGGCTTGCTTTTTCAAAGTTTATATCATTTAAAAAGCAAGACTAGACTGGATCATTAAACTTGTGGTGTCAAGGCACAGAATTTAAGATGTTAGGAAGGTTTTAGTTCAAAGATGTTCTGGTCTTTAATTATATCTGGAATTCTTGTTTAAAAGTGGCAAGCCTCAATACAAATCTATTGGAAATCTAAATTTCTCTTTATGTTTTTATTTTCTGCCATTATTACTCTCTTCTCATCTTTTCCTCCTCCTCTCCTGTCTCCAATTGGTTAGCTTTAATGGCCATAAAATTAAAGCAAAGGATACCAGTTGTCTTTGCTGGTGTAGTCTCTTGGCTTAGCTGGTATACTCTCTTGGTGTGTTTACTGGACATCTCATATAAACTCTTGTTCCGCTAGGGTGTTTTAAGATGGCAGAAAATTGTGACTATTTAGTTAGCTATTCAACCAAGAACAAAGCTAGGGATGTGAAAGTACCATTTTTTACTACTTGATAATTGACCAGATATCTTGATTGTATTCCATTCCAGTTGTTATATGTTTATAAGAATTTTAATAATCTTGCAGCATGCATTTAATTGTTTGCATTATTCTTTCTCACTTCTTCTTCTTTTATTTTTTCCAGATGAAGTTTCTGACTTGGGTCGTTTGGAAACCTTGGCTAATGCTTCTGTAATGGAGTCTGGTTAGTGTTCAATGTTTCTTTTCCAATTCCTCTTATTTATTGGCATGGATATATTGTAATCTACACCCCAAATTATTTTACTTGGTATTTTTTGTGGCATTGGGAGATATAGTGTTGGAGTGTTAGATTTTAAGCATTCATCAATTGTGCTTTTTTGCAATTGTGTGCTTTTTTGCAATTGTTAGGGAAGTTTTGCAGGTCAATGGCATATTGCCTTTTTCTTCCCTTTTCATGATTCAGAGAAATAGTTGCTACTCCTTCTTTTTCCTTTTCCATTCCTCTCTCATGATTAAAGTTCTCAGATTCAAAAAAAAATATATAGTTCAATCATTTGGGTTTTGGTTTCACTGATGTTGTCATCATTTTGGACAAGTACAGTTAACTGATATATTTGTGTGTTTTTGTGTTTTGCATGTGGGATCTAGAATCTTCCATCCAGTTGAATGAGGAAAGGAGCATACTTGATGTGGATGACAAGTCTACTGCACCCAAAGCAGGTTGTACTAGGCATCCTAGAGATAAAAATAAACCCCTAGGACAGAAGGAAAATGTACTTCCTGCTTTCGGGGGAGTTGAAGGTACTGCCTCAAGAAAATCCAAGCTAAGAAGACACTCAACAACTTATGCTAAATCTGTCTCTGAAGCAAACCAACCGTCACGGCTCGTGAATAATAATAACAATATGTTGAAGAGAAAGCATCAATCCTTCGCATCAAAGGTAAGCACATGAGTGTCTAACATAATTGTTGGTACTTGTCAGTTTTCTATCCAGATTTCTTACTGGATTTCTTGAAAGAGCTGGTTTTCATGGTTTCAGGTGCCAGATGCTGAAGCTCCTCTGGATTATCGTGCAACTAAACTGTTGGAGACTGAGGTATGCATGTTAGTTTCTTTTGAACTTCAAAATAGGTCTCTTTTGATGACTAGTCTATTTAGTCACTTTATAGAACATGAGAATCAATAATTTCTCATTACTGGTTTGTTCCAGTTAAAGGTTGAATATAATTAGGCCTGCAGACCAATTTTAGCTGGTAGAGGTAAATATAAAGCTTGGCTCAGTGCTCTCTCTCTCTCTCTCACACACAGAGAAAACTGATCCTGGTTTTCTGGGTAACTGAATCACAAGCCATCTGCATTATGATTTAATTAGTCCTACATAAATAATCAAGTGTAAGGAGCACCAGGCACTATCAACAATGGACATTTAAAAATGGCAGGTTGTTTTGGCCGAGTAGAAAATTAGGCTTTTTTTCAGTATTTGATGTTTGAATGTTGATAACTTATTATATGAAATTATAAGAAGCCTCTGGTTTGGATATAATCTTTATCTCTAGGAACACGAGCTTAGATGGCTTATTTGCAATTTCTTTGTGTTGGAATCTTGATCAACATTATATTAGATTGGTGAGGCCTCGAGTTGCCAAGCCATAGGGATGGTTGGTAGCTCCCTGCTGTGCCTTGTGGTTACATATAGGAGTGCATTAGGTATTAGTGGTAGTGTTTCTCCTCTCTGGCAATGTAATTTGATGGTTCTTCTCATTTCCCCTGAACTTGGTGTAGGCCTTGAATGAAGAGAAGAATGCATCTGTGGAAAAAGGTAAACATGCTGGCCAATTTTCTGCTTCTTCAAAACAAGAAAAATCTGTTGGAGGATTAGAGGGTTCTCTCACTAGTGGTCAGAAAAATGTTGCAAGCAATCTGGTGGTACCAACAGCTCAAATTCCTTTTGCAAGCCAATCTACCTTACAAACCAAAAGATCAAACAGGCGTAAGACAGCTCTGAAAATATCATATGCCACAAAAGAGGATAAGTGTTCTGAGAACATTGTGAGAAATCAAGCAAATAAACTCTCAAGTACTGTGCAAGATAGAGTGATCTATCTGAAGGTTAATCGCATGACGTAGTCTTTTATCCTCATTTTGTAATTTTTTAAAGTCTCATTGTATATGTGCTTTTTGACTTTTGTTTTTTAATTGTTGGCTACAGGAAAAGCTTTCTTGTTGTCTGTCATCTTCTTTAGCTCGTAGATGGTGCACATTTGAATGGTTCTACAGTGCCATCGACTACCCTTGGTTTGCTAAAAGGGAGTTTGTGGAATACTTAAATCATGTTGGGCTTGGGCACATTCCAAGGCTATCTCGTGTAGAATGGGGTGTTATAAGAAGGTACATTATTCTTCTTTTTCTCAATGTTTTCAACCTTGCACAAGCATCTTTGGCTTGAACATCATGGAAAATGTTTGTGTGAAAAATTTTTATGCAGTTCCCTTGGGAAACCTCGGAGGTTTTCAGAACACTTTCTACAGGAAGAGAGGGAGAAGCTTCAACAGTATCGGCAATCTGTAAGAAAGCATTATACTGAACTTCATAATGGTACAAGAGAGGGACTTCCAACAGATTTAGCAAGACCTTTATCAGTTGGGCAACAAGTAATTGCTCTTCATCCTAGAACAAGAGAACTTCATGATGGAAGTGTCCTCACAGTTGATCGTGACAGATGCAGGGTTCAGTTTGACTGTCCTGAAATAGGAGTTGAATTTGTCAAGGTAATTGCAGTCGTTAACAGAGAGTTATATCAGCTCTTTTTTGTGCTTATGTTTGTAATATGCTTCTCTGTTCTCTATTTGCTTGACATATTCATTTGTTAATTCAATTTGTGGTTAGACATTTCTCCTTTTCCTCTATTAATTATGATAACTATTCATTACAGGATATAGACTGCATGCCTTTGAACCCATTGGATAACATGCCAGAAGCTCTTAGGACACAGAGATTTTCTTTAATGACTGAGGAAGCAGAAATGAATGGACATTCATATCTTGGAGGCATCAGTTCAATTGTGCATTTGGAGGATCCTCCCAGTCCCATGAATACTTCCACAAAGCAGGGCCAGGTATATATTCTGTCCAATTGAACTATCAGTGTATTGCAATTGGCCTGAAAGCATAGAAAATGTGCCATTTGCTGAACAGACGCTTAAAAATTTTAGTATCTTGCAGATGAGTGTGGTAGAAAATTATTTATAGGAAGCAGTCTTCATATTATTTATTCATTGTCTTCTTACTGCCATCTTTTGATGTGTTGGATTAGAATCTCTAGGAGGGACACGATTCGTTATTTGTGCGTGTTTGATTTCCCTTACTTTTTCACCCAGGTGGATACTGACCGTGCAATTGCTCAAACCAAGCCTGAAATTGTTTATGCCCGAGAACTTGCATGTAATCAACCTTCTGTGGTGACAAAACTCCGAACAAATCAGGCTGAGATTCAAGCCCTTTCTGGCCCAAATCATGTTCTTGATAAAAAGGTATCTTATGTAGTTAGACATAATCCATCATGGAAATAGCTAATACATCAATTTGATTGCAACATGTATGGTGCCAGTTTGTTTTTTGGTCAATGCATCTGTCCCTTCAAGAAGCATTTGAGTGGTCCTCATACAGCTGTAGAAGAAGGCCAGTGGCTGGCATGCCGCTCCTGTGTATAATTGATGCTGGCAAATTTTGATTCCCTGCTTTGCTCTGATTTGATTGTTATTCTAATATCTCCAGGCCTCTTCTACTTCATTCAATTCGAGGCAACACATTACTTATTCAGGAAACACACTGCCTCCTTGGCTGAAGCCACCGACCAAATTTGGTTTCCCTGGTAGCTTACCCAGTTTTCATGAGAGTCCTTTTGCATCTCAAGAATCAGGATCTACTGTAGTTGAACTTGTCAGAGGCTCAAGGTCAAAGGCACATACAATGGTGGATGCTGCTGTTGAGGTGCTGTCTCTATTGTCTCATTGTGTTAACACTGGAATCCTAATTTGTTAGCTATGTCACTAAGAGTGATTTTATATAAAATTCAGGCAATCTCTTCATTGAAAGAAGGGCAAGATGCTTTTTTGAGAATTGGGGAGGCTTTGGATTCTATTGATAGAAGGCAAAAAGTATCAGAATCTAAACTGCAAGTGACCAGGTCTCCAGAGCCAATCAATGGTAGCTTCCGACATCACAACCAGTTGATATCTAGGGAATCAGTGTCTCAGGTCAATGACAATGCATTTGAGGCTCGATCACATGATGATTCGGGCAAAACTGAGGCAGCATTTCCTTCGGAGCTCGTTACATCGTGTGTCGCAACTTTGCTCATGATACAGGTAACTTGAGAGAGTTTGCAGAAAAAGATTTAACTTCCATCATGCAAAAGCATCCAAATACCTGAGTGGTATATGTACCTGCACATCAACAAATTTATTGAACAATGTTGATCAGTCTTCTATTCCAAAATTGTGCAGGCATGTACCGAACGACAGTATCCCCCAGCTGACGTGGCTCAGATGATAGATTCTGCTGTTACCACCTTGCACCCGTGCTGCCCCCAAAATCACTCGGTCTATAGAGAGATACAAACGTGCATGGGAAGAATCAAGACACAAATATTAGCTTTGATACCAACATGAATTTGGTGAGTTAACTGCATTTATGAACTGCCCTTGTGCATATAAATCGGCGAAATTTGGTTTTAGCAACAAGATCCCAGTTGTAATCTGCCCATCCCACCCAACCTCTTGTGGTTTTCGTGCAAATCATGCGATAGCCCCAAATGATTTCTTGACAGGATGATTGCTTCTGGGGTTTTTCTTTTTTTTCTTTTTTAGCACTTTTTGTAACTTGAATCCTGTGCTCACATTCTGGGCCTCCACCATCAATAAAATCATTATTATTATTATTGTTATTGGGGGGCACTGCTTGTATTAGATTACAGAGAACCAGGATTTGGAATGCACTTGAAAAGCAAACAGAAGAACACACCTGAATTTTACAAGAATATTTTAAAATCAATAACAGCAAATTAAATATAATAATTGATAAAAATTAAAATCAATATCACAATCACAAACATGTTTAAATATACAATCTACCTGTGCTTATTGTTTCTTCTTAATAATATTTATTACTAATAACTTTTTTTTTTTTAATGAGATAAAATACTTCTAAAAAGGGAGCGTTGGTGACATTTTAAGCCAAGTCTAGTTATCGGTGACATTTGTATTTCCGAAAAAGCTACGTAGATCTTACTGACATTGATTTTGGAGCCTGAAGGCTTTGTACTTGTGGGCCCGGGGTTTTGCCCCAAAAAAAAAAAAAAAAAAAACAAAAAAAACAACCGTAAACCTCTTGAGAGGTTCGAACCGTAGTCTTGGACCCGCGGGGCGCATCACAATTAAGTTAATTGTTATTAAAGAAAAACAAAAAGAAGAAAGAAAAGTAAATGTCTCTATTTTTTTTTTTTTTTAATCTGTTTTAATAAAAAGAGATTTATGGAAATGAAGATTGATGACTCTGTGTTTTTGATTTTGAATTCGTGATAGCGAAACCCTAGAGAAAAGAGAAATTTTCCAAAAAAAAAAAAGTAATTATATATATATATATATATATATATATAATCTACTCGGCGGGCTAACGACGGGCAGCACTGCGGTAGAAGTTTGGCCGAAGAAGAATAATAATGGCCGACTTTCAGACGTCGACCCACCGAGCCAAGTGGATCTTCACTCCTCTGCAGCTGGTAATTGGTTTCCCCTGTTGTGTTTGTTTCCTAAAGAAAACCAATCGGAATAGGTTTTAGAGAAAAATAAAATAAAAAGCAAAAGAAAAAACGAAAAGGAAACTGGTGATTTTTGTGTGGTCTGTGCGTGCTTGCGCGTGTTTTTCTGTTGTAGTTCGTTTTATTGTGTACTAATTGTTGATCGAATTTTATAATCAATGTTGAAAAGAAGTGAATAAGTGGGAATCGAAGTTTGATTCGAATGGATTGAACCCTAATGCAAATGTATTTTGGAATTGTTGCTCGTTATGGGCAAGCAATTGGAGCTTTGGGCGCTTTCTTCTCCGTCATTGTACACTTGGGTGCTTGTTTGTGATCACTTTGTGCTTTGAATACAGATTGAGAGATACAAAGCTGCCAACCAGAGGGCAAAGCAAATGCTGGACACTGTATGCCATTTCTTTGCTAAATGAATTTAAAAAAAAAAAAAAAAAATTGGTCGTTGACACTGAGTTACTGTTTCTCTTTTGAAGTACGGAACGACAAGAATGGAGGTTGATGCTGATGGTTCATTGTTATACCCTAAACCTCAGCCTAAGCAATCAAACAATGGTCCTTTTTTTTTCACCTTATTTAAAAGAAAAAAAAAAGATTTTGATTATTGATTCATTGGTCCTTTGTTGCCTCGGTTGGAATTTCTGGGTATGCTTCTGAAAGTTTCGTTGTTTGCTGTATTTAAGATGATAAGCATTCCCGTCCAAAACCTCTTAGCATTGAAGAAGAGCAATTCATGAGAGTGTACTATGAATATAAACTTCGAGAAGTATGCAGCGCCTTCTATTTTCCCCATAAAATTCAGGTATGTTTCTTTGTTTTCATGGTTAAGAAGGCGATAACAACAGCTAATAAACAAAATTGACTTTTTCCAATATGCATTGGTTTTGTTTGTAGGGCACAGCGCTCACATACTTCAAAAGGTTTTATCTTCAATGGTCAGTCATGGAACATGATCCAAAGAATGTAATGTATGATTTCTTTAGCCTTCTTTCATTCTATGCTCTAAAGCTAGTTAATGCTTGTGATTCATTGTTTCTGCATATGTGAGTTGGTAGTGTTAGGTTTACCCTTTGAAAGTATCCACAGAGAAGTGCAGAATATGGAATGCTATTAGTATTTTTAGGTTGCTGAAATGAAAACTGTCCTGTCCATCCTTTGTTTTTATTCTATATGTGATGTATGTGAGTTGGTAGCTTCTTCCAATTTAATTTAAGATTGCATAATGTTGTCAGATTGTTGCTCAATGACATCTTTGATCAACTGGGCTATTCTCTGTTCACAGGTTAACCTGCATCTATGCAGCTTGTAAAATAGAAGAAAATCATGTATCAGCAGAGGAGCTTGGTAAGGGGATTTCACAGGATCATCAAATGATTCTCAATTACGAGATGATAGTTCTTCAGGCATGGATATGGCTTATCTGTTATTGCTGTCTGCATTCTGCTTTTACTTTTCTTTGAGCTGACATAATCCTTATGATGCAGAGTTTGGAATTCAATCTTATTGTTTATGCACCATATCGTTCGGTTGAAGGTTTTATCAATTATATGCAGGTAAGTCTAGTGAATCTGTACGTAGTTGCATTCCTTCTACCCTCCAAAAGATCATCATACACTCTTCCCTTCCTCCCTCCCTATTCACATTCGATATCAGAGTATGACATCATATTTGATCTTAAATATTCCAGGAATTTTTCCATGGGAGTGATGGGCAGATTCAAATGCTGAAGGTAATTGTTTGTGTTGCCACCATGTTAGATCTTGATACTGCTTTCACTACTATTTTCATTCTTCATTTTATTTATGTGGGTGTAATAAGTCCAGAATTAGTTTTATTTAAAGAAAAATGAAAAGCATATTTGCTGCTTTTTTGTTCTTAAGGATGTGTAAGTTATATCTTAAGTTGTTTAATAAGCTTTTCTGGTTTTTTTTTTTAACAAATAATTAGCTTTTCTTTTCTTTTATGAATGTGAGAATTTTAGTGGCTCAATTGTTTTGCAGGATTTACAAGATACTGCAAGGGAAGCAGTTGATAAAATCATGCTTACTGATGCACCACTTCTATTCCCTCCTGGGCAGGTGTTTGTCTCATTTCTTTTTTTTTTTTTTTTTTTTTCATTTCATTTTTTTTATTCTCCTCCCATTGTGGTCACATGAATACACATTATTCTAAAAGAATGAGATAAAGTATCATTTATCTGTAGTATAGAATTAAATATTGAGCTATCTGAACCAGAACTATTAAGTATGTCCTGGTTCATTTGCCTAATTATTGCTTTCTGTAGTTGTTGGTTGTCTTATTGTTGATGTAGCCTTTCATTGATGTTATATTGATGGTTTCCATTAAATTCATCAATGTCTGCAGTTGGCATTGGCTGCTTTACGGAGCTCAAATGAGGTCCATAAATTTGTTGACTTTGAAAGGTTGGCATTGTGAGGGTTACTGAAAAGAAAAAGAGAAAATATTTAGTTTCTGGTCTATTGTTTTAATCTTGTGTGTTTCTGTGCAGATACCTCAGGAACATTCTGTCTCGTCAGAGTTCTGTGCACACAATTTCAGAGTTCACTGAATCTTTAAATGCCATCGACTCCTGGGTACCAATTTATCATTGTAAACTCAACTTGAATATGATTCTAACTTCTCTTATGTTTTCCCTCCAGTAGTGCATGTGTTGATAATACATATTGGTGGCCTGTTGTTCTTGTTGCATGTGCTAACTCTCCCTACCTATTCTTAATGTCCAACAGGTAAAGAAATACAACTTCCCTACAGATAAAGATATGAAGCACATTAATCGGAAGCTTAAATCTTGTTGGGGACATGGTTCACATGACGAGTACTTCCTATATGCTTGCATGATATAAAACGACCATTTATTGCTTTCGACTTGATCCTTTTGATATCTTTTCATCCTGACACTTTACTGCCTGACTGCAGCAAGAAGCGAGAGAAGAAATCAAAACATAAACCCCACAAGAATTGAAACGAAGTGCAGAATGGCCCATTCCATGCTTAACCGTATGCTCTGACTTGCTCGTTTGGTTCATAACTTATGTTTTACATAATTTCCTTATATTCTTTGCTCTGTTTTTCGTTCTTACAGTTGTACTGCAACTCAGCACATCTCGATCGGCAGCTGAACACCTTTCTGGGCCTGAAGCCTCTGGCCCATGGCTTTACTTGCATCGATGTGTTTTTCACTTCAGTGAGATCCTTCCGTAATCTGGTGCAATACTGAGCTTCGGCTTGGAAAAAAAAATTCCTGTCAAATGGGGTGGAAATTTAGCTACCTCGGATTAGATATATATCGGTACTAAATTTAGTAGGTGTTTTTGTAGCTGAGAGGTATGCTTATGTACATTAGTCCTGACTGCAGAGAGCCAATCCAATCCAATCCACTCATAATATGGATTAAGCATCTTGGGCTTTTCAGTCTTAATGATCTGCAATTGATACTCGACAGACCCTTAAGATTTTTGAAAACGGATATTGAAAGCTTGACTCTCTTTGTTGATATTATTCATAAACAAGTCATTCCACTTTTCCCAAATGAAAATAAAGAAAAATAAAAAAAAAAATTAATTACTGGACATAGCTTAATAAGTGCTAAGTTTAAAATTTAGGTGAGATATAGGATTTAAACCTTAAATGTTATGGTAGTTTTATTTCTCTCTCTCTAATTCGATAAAAAAATGAAAAATGAAAAATAAAAAATATCAATATTCAATGTCTCAACCTTCAAGGATGGGATCAAGGTCTGAAAGATCAGAGAAAGAACAGTAGCTGAAAACAATCAAAATGTGAAATAGGGATAACTTTGACATTTTAATTTCCATTTTGTTGAATAAAGGGTGATTTTCTTCTGTAAATAGGAAATATATTTCCACATGCCCCCCTTCAGGAAGAAGATATTCCCTGAGTGAAACGGTGTCGTTTATCTCTAGCAATAACTGCTGCTCGCTGAACCCTTCCAAAACCCCAGGAGGCCTAAAGCAGAAACTAACGCTGCTTTCACTTGGCTTCTTCAATGGCGTGCTTTGCTTCCGTTTGCTTCTACTATATGCCTCTCTCAGCCCCAAATCTCCCAAGGAAGGTAATTTTCTGCTTCCAGCATTATCTTATTGTCTTGTCTTTAAAGATTACTTCTTTGTTGCTTCCCTCCATTGTTTTGTGTTTTTTTCACTACTTAATTGAAACAAGAATCGCAGATTTTCATTTATTGGTAAGGGGTCTAATTGCTGATAACACACATTTTATATTCTTCGTTCAGTTTGACGTTATGAGAATTAGGATATGGTGGGTTATTTCTGCACTGGATACGTAAACATTGTTTCTGATAGACAGCAGTGGAAGAGAAAATTTTGTTAAAAGGTGCTCTAGATATGGTTGGGGCCGTTATAAATTTGGTGGGTTGGAGTTGATTTCAAATTGCTGCATATTAGGGGTGTGTGTATTTGAAACAGGAAGTTAAAAGTCATTGTCTTTCGTAATGTCAATGGGGTAAACTTGTGTGGTTGTGTTGTGTGTTACCTGTATGCCATGAGGGAGAAATGGGGGGAGGGGAGGGGGATTAGGCATGTGATTTGAATAATTGAAATTTTTCTGTCCCCCATATTGGTTTTCTATGTGTTCTTCAATGTGTTATTATTGAAAAATGCAAACACAATTTTTTTGTTTTTTTTTCCCTTTTTTCGGTTCTTGAGCAATTGAATGAATTATTTCCTTATCAAGTTCCAAGAATGGTTATAAATTTTGTTTATATATAAATATATATACATTTTTTTTAATGGGGGCAAGAGTGGCACAATTGACTAAGATTTACATATAATTTGAAAACTCATTTCTGTTTCCTAGTTTGGCTTGCAAATATTTTATCACTGGTGTGTTGGGAAATGAGAAAAACAAAGTCCTTCTACTTGCATATGATGTGCCCAATTGAATTGCTAGTTACACTAATGAACCCATCTCTTTGTTAGAGCTGATTGGTAGTTTTGTTTACCTGTAGCCTCTCATTAGCCACTAGGTATCCATGGATATTAGTCCAGCCATCACATTTGCTGCATGGAATCTGTTATTCTAAATTCAACTTTGTTTCTGTGAGTTAGAAACACTTAATTTCTTTTGTCATAATTATGATATTGATATTTTGTTTTGGATTTCCACCTTGGAATTACAACAGAGGAAAGAAGTTAAGGCTACACTTTCAACCCCTGCAACCACCACTACTGGTATTCTCTCATAATCTTTCTTCTTCTTCTTTTTCTAAATATTACTTGGTACAACAATCTGGACACATAGCACATGATTTTTTTTTATTGATTGTTGAGTCTCAAGCAATCATTCAATGTTGGAGTTTTCAGCTTAAGAAGCACACTAAGAAAGGTGTCTGATGTATATAATAAGAAGAGCATTTAGATTTATTCCTATTTTTAAGTTTTGATTTCATAAACTGAAATTTTGAATTTTGTCTGCAGCAACTAATCTTCGTGCCATCTGCAACTCAAACAAGGATGAATTTGGTGTAAATCACAGATATTGTTGCTATCAAATTGGTCATTTAGACAAGTTTAGTGAACTTGGGTCTCATTGTATGAATGTAAGTCCTTGCAGTCACAATATTACTGGTTACTGGGTGGGACCAGATACTGATGATGGTTGGGGATATGTGCAAGCTTTTGTCAATCACATTACTTGATTTTACTGTGATTAATCCTGGATAATTTGGCATGGCTTACCTTATAGGATTGCTGGTGAATGCAAAATATTAGAAAGTGATTTCAACTATTAAAGGAAGCATCACAGTATTCCTGCACCAAGATAGATAATTTTAAGTTGAATGAGCTCCGTCAAAATAAACCAAGAATTGTATGTGTCAGAAAGAGCAGTTTCTGGCTGTTCTAAGAACTATAGATCCAGGTCCATTCTTAAATCATTCATTGATTTTGAACTGATTCAAGAATTAAGGTTGATTCTTATTCTAATCTTGGCTTTTTAATATTTCATCAGAGAATTGTAGAATGATTTTATTTGATTAAGCAAATATAGGTTGCCCCAGTGCCTTGTAGATGAAAGATGAAGTAGGACCTTAAAGTTTTTGGGGCTTGTTTTATTTCTGCCTAAACCTTCACGTAGAACAATCAGATCCACTACACTTTCCCCTCCCTCCACCACCCCTGCCCCCAAAAGCTAGCTGCAATGATCAATTTTACATGCATTGGCAATCTTAGTGGGATCTTTTATTTTTAATTCAATCATTAGCCAGGTAGTTATGTTTCAGATGCAAGAAAGAAATAAACAGCGATCATTTCTTATTGTCCAATTTTACAAGAGTTCTGGCATTTACATTTACATCTCCATAAATAGTCATGGCTGAATAGAGCTGGTGCCTTTGTGAACTTGATGCATGGTACACAGGGAACACTATAGTTGTAGAGATTTTGGCTTGAGTAGGTCAATGCAGCTCTTGAAATCTAAGGACAAGTTGTGGGTTGAATATTTTTGCTGCGCTTGCTTATTCCAAGGTGCTACTCTTCGCATGGGAAAAATATGATCCTCTTGTCCTCTGTCCTGGGAAATTGGTGCACAAATGCTAGTTCGACATCATTTAAAATTAATTAATTCAGATTCATTGTTGCCATTGTGCAACTCAGCATTTGCCAACAAGCAAAGCAGTTTATGAAGTTCGATGCTGCACTTCCATGATCAAAGCCTATGGAAGCAGCATGCTTTGATATCATACCACGGAGAAAAGATTACTTGACACTGCAATTCATACGGTTGGTTTGTTTGCAGGGTTGTTCATTTTTCACTCGACTGACCATTTGGCATGGTATTGTTGCTTCCAAGTTTTGACATTTTCAGCTTTTGTCTCTTCTACTGTCCCATGTTTTGTACAGTTTCTCACATTTTGTTGGGAAACAATTTTAGTGGGACTATACTGGCATTTTTTTTTTGGTGTCAAGAACACCTTCCCTATTCATCTTTTGCAGAAACAGATGATAGTTGAGAAGTGGTCCCCCAAGGCCTCACTAAAGCCTTTGGGATGCATTTAAAACCCTAGCCTTATTTCTTCTCTTGTTTACTGGGGCTCTAACAATCATCTTTTATGGTGAGATTATCAGATCCACTTAGATGTTTAGTTAAACATAAGAATGCCTGATATTTTTATTGGAAATTTTCACCAAAAATCATGTTATGTAAAGCTCAAACACGGTGGTCCCAAGCTATTGGGGTTAATATGCGACTTTGACTGCTTCAAATATTTTTTGAGTTGTGTGTATTAGAAGCTTACACGTTATTTTTGAGCAATATTGGAAGCTTTGCTATTAACCTCGGATTGCCATCTTTCAACTCTGGCTTGGTATAGTTTGATATAATGTTTTTGATGGTGTAAACGTATTTGAGTGGAATCAAAGCCTGCAGACTTGATTTAACCTCTTGCAGCAACATTGTTGTCGACAAGCTTTAGTAAATAGAAGTGCAAGGGAAGGTGGGATGGTTATTAACATGAAATGACAAGGAAGTACTTGAAGCAAATGCCATTATACATCTGATAAGAGTTTGGCAATCATTTTGTCATGCTCTCTTTTCCAATTTCTTAGAAGTGGGGGGGGGGGGGGGGGGGGCGCAGAGAATGCTCAAATAACAGATTGAGCAACCATATAATGTGGACAAAGGTGTTCATCTGTATGACATTTGATTGGCATGACGAATTATGTGAACCCCTAAGATCAGGAAATAAGTAGTAATGCTATGTGTTACATGGTAAAGTCACTACGACTGTAGTGTCACCCCAAACTAAACCATCGAGAAATTAATAGTGTGTCAATAGCCTTAGCATCTGCGTAGTCATTGTCAAATCTGGCATGAAATTAGTGCCAAGATTCTGGAATTTCAAAATCTCTCTTGCACAGTTGACCTTTTTCTGACTTAATATGAACTGGAATAATACTTGTCGATTAATCCGTTACCTCTTTAAAGTCAATTTCAATCCATGGAACAAGCTAAAATCTCACAAAAAGCCTGCCCTTAAAGCTCAAAATGGCAAAGGAAAGCAGTTGGAACAATATAGAAAGAACCAAACTTAAGGACTAAAATTCCACAAAGACTCAACAGTAATCAACTGATTTCATAAAAAGAGTCAATATTCACGGAATCCTTACAGCTGTTCTAGAGATCTTCTATCTGTGATGAAACCTTTGCAACCCCATCATCTTGTTTAAGCTTCTTCTTCCTCTTCTTTGTTATGAAGACTCCATGCGGGCAATATTTGTCGAGATGGATTAGAAAGAGGTAAAGAATGGCTGTTACCCTTCTCAAGAACCCTGAACTCCAGCAGCATGGGAGCCTGAATTTGCTGCTCTGCACGTTGGCAACTTTTTTCGTTGTCTTCATCTTGAGTGGTTTTTGCCACTATTTTCATTACCTTTTTGTCTTTCAGCCTGCCTATACTTATGCAAAAACCTCACTACAGCATCAGCATAGTCATCAAATCCTAGAGAACTGAGAGCCCAACAGATGTCATCTCCATTCACTACCTTGCGATTCTCTTTGTGACACCTGTCAGCTGCCTCACTGGTCACGAAACTTACAAATTCTGAAGGCACACTCTTGCATTTTTTGTTTGCCTTCTTTGGAAATCTTGGCAGTTGGTGGCAGTACCCGTTTCATGATCCGACCCACATTGGCAATTGGCAACAACCGATCCTCTTCATCAGCCATTTTTTCCCTTTTTTTTTTTTTTTTTAACAATTATGACGTATCACGTTCCTCTCTTTCACTCAGTACACTTTCTCTGCAGACTCACTTCTAATATAGAGGTTTCTATATGCATATACGTTGCGTACGTTTTGCGTATGCGTGCATGCATAATGATCTTGTCATGTTCCCATATGACGCTACTCATATATCATGAATATCATCATCTAGCTATATCTAGCTATATACAGATGGGAAATCATATATTTCTAGAGACAAATCAATGATGCCATAGGGTGAGCTAATGACGTTTGTGCTGGAAATTTTCTTGTTAGAGAACACACATACCCAAATCGGAAGTTTGTTGGTTTTAAAGAGTCTCTCGATTGGACCCAAATTGAAAAAAAAAAAAAAAAAAAAAAAAAAAAAAACAAAGAGAAGTGTTATTGAATCGGCTATAGCTTATGTTATGTTCCCCACTTCCTAATTAATTAACCACCTTGAAGTTTAAACCCAGTCTAACTAACGTTTTCTCCTCTCAGGGTTTTAAGGTTGTGCTCAAGTGCTTCTTATTATATTCTCCCTGCAATTCAAATACGTGGACTACATTCATGCACGTTTGCATGTTATATAAAATTATCTAAACAGTACCTTAAGAGCCTGCAATTAGTGTTAATTTAGGTTAGGTTAGGATTGCCTGTCTACTTAGCGGCAAGGTCCGGCATTTGCAAAATTCTGTTTCCCTGGCCATGTACTGGAACTCAAGACCATTGGATCACATTCTAAGAATATCTAATTATATCATTCCCCCACCATTTATAAGGTACATATCTCATTTTTAAAATTAATTTGGGCCGGAGTGCATGTGATCATAAAGTGTGGATGCCTTTGGAGATCAATCTCCAACATGGGTACAAGCATATGGTATAATGCTGTACGGATAACTAACAATCGACCCCCCCTGGTGGTTTACTTTTTGCATAATTTAATTTCTTTATCTTATGGTTTTATGATTTGATCGCTAATCGCTCACTAAAGCTAGCAGGGACAGTCAAATGAAAATTTTTAATTTTTTTTTTTTTTTTTTTTTTTCAAGCATACGTTCCTTTCTTGCTTCTACATAGCTAGCTTGAATTGAAAGTCAAAATGTAATCGAAAAAAATAAACACACCCCCACCAAAAAAAAAAAAGAAAAAAGTTACTTGTATTCACAATTTTAGGACTTGAATCCCTGATGAATTTCCCTGTGACTCCATTCATACTTACTTTCTCTCTTCCTATCTGGACTAAGACATGTGTAAAGTTAATTGAAAATGCGAAGGAATTCTGCAGATATCATGTAGGTTCTAAACCTCGTGAGAGAAACATTCATTCGTGGGTCGGCATAAATTAAGATTTCTTTCCAAGCTTGTTCCATTACTTCTAGTGGAAAGTCTCCTATATATAGAGTATTATATATATGGGGTGTCCAATCCTTCTTTTTGTTGTCCCATATTGGGGTTTGGGGATCTGTACTTGGGATTCGCATAATGCACCAAAGAAATGCACAAACAAATGGTTATGGTTGTATGCTTTCTTTCCCTTTATCTGGTATTGTCCTTTTTATTAGTCTATCTAATTCTTTTGGTGGGGGTGGGAATAGATAGGTTTATTAACTTCCTGCAATTTGGAATTTGCACATGAAATGAAATGGAAATTTTTATTCTTGTGTTATAGAATAATGAAGTTACGTATACTTGACCCTTTCTCAGAAGTTGGAATCTGTTAGTGTGAGGGTATCTGAAAATTTTCAGTTGCTGAAGGCAACTTTTGGATGAAAATGAGGGCCTAAAACGGCAAAGAAATTCTGAAGTCTAGATCTCGGCGGACTTGGGCTCTCCACTTTGCAAGTGCAACCCCCTCCTCCGAACCTTCCCCATGTCCTTGGTAAGTGGGCCAACGCTTCGTTTGGTTTTGAAAACTTGAGACAAATAATGAGACAAATGGGCTGCTACAGATGGGCCCTATCATCGCTCTGTTACTGCCACGAACCATTTTATTAGGACCACCACGGCAGAACCATGCCCTTGACATGATGGCCCACCTAGCCGATCATTGTCCAAAACAAAAATTTAGTTATGGTCTCTCGGCCCTCTGCGGTTCATACACCTTGTTAGTCTAGGGACAAAAGGTTCCGACCATCTGAGTTTCCCACCCCCACACTACAGCCCATTCAATGCTTTCCATAGCAGATGTTACAAGTACAGGTCGCTAGCAGTTGGATTGGGTCGAATCAGATGGGTATATTTTGAGCATGGAAAACAGATTTAAGTTTCAACGTATGACAACCCACGAAAACACAACAAAGTAGAGATATTAAAAACAAGAGGACTTGCGTGGAGAATGAAGTGAAGTTGGAGTCATGGAGAGAGAGTTAGTGTAGTTTTGATATTTGCCATGGAAAGACTATAGAGCTTATCAAAAGTGATGCTGCTCAAAAGATATAGAAAGGAATGTGGTATGCTTGCACTTTCTAAAAATTCCAACCATATGACATGTCTGTTACCAGACAGCTCCCGGAGGTTTCTCCAATAATGTAGAAAGAAAAACCTCATCTTTCGATTTACGCGAAACAGCCCGCTTGTGTTTCTCGTACATAAATTGAAGAAACATGCACACATAGTAATGAAGATCCTTCTCATTACAAAAGAAATGGTCGATCTAGAGCAATCCTTCCGGCCTCAAAGTCCAGTCCTAGTCAAATAGCATGGCAGGTCAATCCATCCATCCTGGTGTGAATCGAGTCCATCGTGTTGTCAAAGAACGGAAGGTGTTGACTCAATGTTGCATACAAAGGAATCAAGCCTCTAAGTGCAATCATCTCACTGAATGGAGCCCCGAGGTTTCGAGCAGTTGAGACAATGGTAACATTCTATTTTCTCATCCTTGCAGCAAAAGTCCCGGTACCCACATCGAAGTCCAGACCAATCTGTATCTCTCTTGGCTTGATTGCCAGAACATTATTGACCAGGAAATCCACAGGAAGTGTGCCACTAGTGACCCATTACAGCTTTTCCTCGTCCATTTCTTGATAAGCGCTGAAAATTCCTGCACCGATAAATGTCGAAACTTCCCAGACTTACAAGTGTGCCAAGCCCTCCCAATATAATCTGAAGCCATCTCATTATTCTTGTCACCCTGCATTTGGGAGAGCATAACTTCCGCATTTTCAATCAGTAACTACCCTTTTGTTCTAAAGTGTCAACACTTCCGCCTCCCCTTTTTCCTAGAATTTCAATCTACTGCCAGTCCAAATTGATAAGGGATTGCAAAATGTTCCATCATAAAAACTTGAAAATATGTTTTTCAATCAAATTTTGATGCAGTATCTTAAATATGTGATTACAGGTACGTGAAAAATCTGTTTTGATGTTTAAAAAACTCAATAGATCAAGATAAAACAAGATGTCAATTAACGTAAATTCGTCTTATGAACTCAATTTGCTAGTCTACAAAAGTTCATAAGAACCTGAAAACCATAGGACTAAGCTTTATTCATTTCTTCACAAACCAGAGACTTGGGAGACCGAGCTTACCACATAATTAAGATTCTAGAAATGAAAAACAAAAACAGAAAAGCAAGGGTGAAAAATCCAACAAAGTAAAAACATACCTAAAAAACAAAAAATTGCCAATGCAAGATTGACAAGCGAGAAGAATCACTCTTCCCAGGCGATTTCCATGATTCATCAAACGGCCTATCTTCCCTCAAAAGGGCACACTTCCTTTGTCTACAAAGACTTGTTTATGTACTTCCAAATTTTGCTTAAAGAGCATCCTACCTGTAGCTTGAATTGTCATCAAATCAAAGGAGCTTGTCTAGTCTAGAGCTGTAAATCCTTAAACCTCAAGTCTAAAGAACCAAACTTTGGAGGTTAGTGATTAATGGGTTTGCTCGTTTAATCACAAAGAATATTATTAAATTATCAACTCTGCACGAATCTCGTTAACACAGCTCTTGGGGGGGAAGGTCAATGAATATACACGGTGTGGGTGGTGGGGTTATAGTCATCTGTAAGAATAGTCAGCTGTTGCCATTACGGGGGGTTATGGATCACATGGATAATAGAAAAAAGGTCTAGACAAATGATTTTTCGATCCACTTGGATTCAGCGACTTTAGTTGTTCTGTGAGTCTATCCCTGCATGCAAAAATTAAGCTTTGTCACTTGTCGTTATATCTTCATTCATTTTACACCAAGTGGTTCTAGATTGTTCAAACCTCAAGCTGGGGTTATATAAATCTTTAGTTTCACCCATTTTATAAAAAAAAAAAAAAAAAATTAAAATTGAGTATTCATAGTCGTGCCACATGTATGTAAAGTTCTGAAAATTTATTTTTATAATAAGATGCAATCTTTTTTTTGTAGAATTATATGACACTACTTCTATTTTTTAAAAAAAAATTTTAACCCAAGAAAATAAAGATATTCCATTAAATAAATGGCTTAAACAAAGTTGAATTAATCTCCCCATATAATTGCTTTACCAAACTATTTTTTAGTAACAATGAACATTTTTCAATACATTTCTATAAACTTACATACATATATACACATATACACATATTTATAACATTAGTTAATATAATTAAAAAAAAAAAAAAGCAAAAATGGGCATTTCGTGTATCAAAAAGAGGAGAAAAAAAAGTTAAAAAAAAAAAAAAAAAAAAAAAAAAAAAGAAGTTCCTTGTCAGAAATAACGCCACGTCACTTTTTAGGTCTTTGCAATTGCATAAGCCAACCTTGACTTCACTTTTAACGCTACTAAAACAACGAGACTTTGTCTGGATTTGCAACTCTCTCTCTTATTAATTTGATCCTACGGTAGTATAAGCAGACCTGGTCAAATATGAATGTCCTATGCGATCCCGTCCCGTCCATAGTGCAATACGAAAAGAGAGAGAGAGAGAGAGAGGGAGAAAGAAAGCAATTCCGCACGCATTGCCTCCACCCTGAGCCTACTACGAAATCTTTTTATTATTATTATTATTATTTTAAAAAAATAAAAAAATTGAATCATATTCTATAATTTTTAACGTAATAATAAATATTTTTTATTATTAAATTACAATATTTAATAAGTAGTATAAAACATCTTAGTTATAAATGAAAAATAGAGGAAGTAATCCCAATCTTACGCTTTTCTATTGAAATATAAGCGCTATCAAATTTCACAAAAATTTAAAATTTAATTTCAATATATATGTAAATAAAATTATATTTTTTTTAGGTATATTTAGATTACCCAAATATTTATTTTTTTTTATAGCTATTTGGGTGATTTTAAAAATTAATTCTATTCACATTTTTTACTCCTGAAATGCTCCATAAATATGAATATATATTAGATCAAAATATTTAAGCGAAAATAACCCATATTAATCCCTTAAATAAACCGCTCAAATTCGCATTTTTGTCCCAAAGTCTTTAATTAATTACTATTATTATTAATTTCTTTTGCTTAAAAAAATTCTTGAAGTCACGACACATTATTTTCTCTTCCTTTCTCGAGCTCTAGCTCTCTCTCTCTCTCTCTCTCTCTCTCTCTCTCTCTCTCTATATTCCATATTGATATTAGACTTTGGCCTTTGCTGGTCTTTAAGCCCCCGCTGAATTGTCCCTAAAACGCCCATGAAAGCTAAACCATTCTCAACAAGGTACCATCTGTTTTTTTTGTCTCTATTATCTTTCTTTCTTTCGTCTTCCAGTTTGATGCTTGGTTCTTTTGTCGTGGTGTTCTTGATGTGTTTTTTATAAAAGCTTGGTAATATGTAATGAATTAAAGCATAACATGAAAACCCGTTTGCCCAGGTTGCAACTTTGCACGTAGGGGTTCTGAGTTCTGGCATTCCAGGCTTCTCCATGGAGGTTTGTCAACAGTCAATCTATGTTTCTTACATATGCTTTTGATTGTCAATGTGGTATCTTTTAGTTTGCTCCTCTTGTTCTTTATGTTTTGGTGTTTGCTTGCTTTGCTTTAGAAGGAGCGAATTCTTGGTGGGATCATATCAAAATCCCGTGTACAGGCGTTAAGTAGTTAATGTAACTTTTTTCTTTGGCTTCGACGTTGTTGGTTTCGGCTGATATTTTGGATTATGGGATCTTTGTTTTGGCGTTGCTGCTTCTTTGGTTTTGCTGGATTATTTATTTCTATTTCTTCTTTCTTGATTCTGTTTGTTTTGGACTTGGTCATTGGCTTTTGATGTGAATCTTCCATAAAGATGGATCTTTGGTCGGTAATTTGATTTGGGTTGGCAATCTCGAACCTCTTTCCCTTGCCAAATTTATTAAATTTGTAGTATATGGGTTGTGTTGGGTGATCAGGCATGTAAATGTTAGCCATAGCCAGGTGGGAGGAAGTTAGTGACTGTTTTTGTTGAGGTGATCACTGCTGTGCAGAAGCATGGCTACCTGGTTTGTGGGTTTTTGTTAGGTGATGCAAATACTTTTATTTCGTTACTGCAATGGTGATTAAAGATTGAGCATTTCCGCTAATTTTTCTGAAACTGAAAATTTCCTCTTCTTTCCTCAAAATTTTATTTTTATTGACACTTAGATCCTCAATCTTGGCAGTTTGGCATTTTGGCAGTTTAAACATAAAAGCCTGGAATGAAACTTAAGGAAATCTTCTGGTGTTTTGTGAATGAATGAAATTTGTAAGCATTTGAGCTTCACATCCCTATTTCTCTCTGACTAAATAGCTTCTGGGATGCTGCATCTGCATTAACATTTCAAAATTTATTCTCTCTCTCTCTCTCTCACACACACACACAGCTATTACATAACTTCTGATAATTGCCTATGTGTGGCCTTCCATACTTTTGTTGCAATTTTTTAGTGATCTTGGGGTTTGATTCCAATTTCTAAGGCTTTTAATGAACACTAAGGCATATAATGTAAGAATGAGTCCAGTAACTCGTTGCATCCAGTTCAGTGTGTTGTCATATATTTTGTCATCTATAAGATCCTTCTTTTATGTCTGAAAAATGGAAATTTCACCTGATTGAATCAACTGCTCCCACAATCCATCTATGCTGGCAGTTGCTTCTGAGCATCTCATCACTTGAGATATTAGTTTAGAATTAGGCAAATGAATTTGGCAAAACCAAACTCTGGTGGGGCACTTCTACAAAGTATAGGCTACTGCATGGAGAAAAACTTGTGAACCAAACACAGCTGCCCAAAACAGGAATGCTATGAATGCTTGCTGTCTAACATTTTCCAGCTGGTGGACAATAGGTTCTCCTGTTCGCTTTATGTTTTCTGAAAAGGATTTTAGTGAGTTGTGCAGTCTAAATCCTGGTAGAACATTTACTTGTTTACTTTTATTAGTTTTTTTAATTAGCTATTTACTTTGTCACATTATCCACTCCATATCATTTAAGCTTGATGGATTTCTGTTTATTATGTTGAAGTCCATTGATTTTTTTTTTTCCTTTACAGATGGAGTCAATTCAGCCGAATCATGATGGCAATTTTATTAAAATATCAACTTTTGAGCAGTTGGTTCCTCCAAGCTCTCACATGTTGGATGGTTTATGTGGAACTCCAGAGGTGCATTCCCGGGTTGGTGATCAGTATCAAGCAGAAATTCCTCCAATGATATCAGAAGCAAATCGTCTTCAGCTTTTGTCAGACCCTCTTGATGCAGAATTTGCAGTTGACGCTTCTCATATATTTCTCCTGGGTTTGCCTATCCCAATTATGTTTGTTCATGATACAGAAAATAAGAGAGAGAATGAAGGGTCTGGATGTCTGACAAAATCTGATGATGCAGTTAATAAAAACAGGTCCAAAAGATCTAGAAAGAGGAAGAAGGATTGTATACCAAAGAAGGAACACACAGAACTCAATGCTGAACCACTGGATGATCAAGAGGAATCAAACCTAGCCAAGGTGGCAGAGAAATTTAGCTTAGATCAGCCGTGTAAGAGCAAGAACTGTTCTCTTGTTCCTGGTTCACTGAATGGACCTTGGAATGAAGCTGAAGTAGATAGTTTTATTCTTGGTTTATACATATTTGGTAAAAACTTCGTGCAGATCAAGAGTTTTATAGACAACAAAGAGATGGGGGAAATATTGTCGTTCTACTATGGAGAATTTTACCGATCTGATAGTTATAAGAGATGGTCAGATGGTTGGAAGGCAAAAAGAAAAAAGTGTGTCTATGGCAAGAAAATTTTTACCGGGTGGAGGCAACAGGAACTGTTTTCTCGTTTGAAACCCCATGTCCTGGAACATTTTCAAACTACTTTTGAGGAGGTACTCGATAGTTCACCTTTATGCATGAAAAATATATCTCAGTGCTCGTGTCAAAGTTTCATTTATCTGTGATACATGCATATGATGATTAAGTTCAATGACATTAAGAGACGCCCATATGCTGGTACATGAAGAGGACTTAAAATTTTAATCATTCCCCTTTACTAGACTGGAAGTTCCTTGGAACAGTTTTAGAAACATGGTTAAGTGTCCTCCTAGATAACTGACATAAATATATGTCAGCTTCCAAAATTGCTAACTACAACCACCAGTATCTTATATCCTCCTGGAAGTCAAAATTTTTGAATTTTTAGGGCAGATATTTCTTTCTGGTTTCCATGAATGGCCAATGTGGGCTGCAGCTAAGTTTACCTTTTTCATTTCCATGGACAGAGTATTCCTTTCTCTGATTTCATTTGTGCTCTGTTATCAGGTCTCTAGGGCATTTACAGAGGAAAAAATTACACTTGAATATTATGTATCCAACTTGAAAGCTGCTGTTGGCATTCAAACTCTTGTGGATGCTGTTGGTATCGGCAAGGGGAAGGAAGATCTCACGAGTCTTGCAGTGGAACCTGTGAAGAGCAATCTGTTTCCTGCATGTCCAATAGGCAAAAATTGTTCTTCTCTTACATCCAATGACATAATCAGGCTCCTGACAGGGGGCTTCCGTTTGAGCAAAGCTCGCTGTAATGATATATTCTGGGAAGCCGTTTGGCCCCGTTTGCTAGCTAGAGGGTGGCACTCTGAGCAACCGAAGAATCGGGGTTTTGTTGACTCCAAACATTGTCTGGTTTTTCTCGTCCCTGGTATTGAGAAGTTCTCAAGAAGCAAACTTGAGAAAGGTAATCACTACTTCGATTCTGTTAGTGATGTTTTAAGCAAAGTTGCATCTGAACCTAAGCTTCTTGAGCTTGAAGCTGAAGAAACTAGAGACAGTAGGTGCAATGATGACAATGGACTCCTTTCAGGAGTACCAACAGACCAGGATAGTTCAAATACTCAGAAATCCTATCGTTACCTTAAACCTCGGGTTTCTACTCGCAATGTGAACCTTGTTAAGTTCACTGTCATAGATTCAAGTCTGGCCCCAAGGGGGAAACTGTCCAGGGTGACAGAAATGAGATATTCACCAGATTATCTGAATGTTTCATCATTATTCACCAGTCTTTCAAGCAGAATAGAAGGGATTTTCTTGGAGAATTCATTAGACAAAAATGAGTCAGATGCTGCTAGTGAGTCATTGGATAGTGAAAAGAATGTTGGTATTGCTGACTGCAATGAGGGTGAATCTGATGACTCTGGCCCAAACCATACAAAGTTGACCATTGTGGATACAAGCGTGGTAAATTTAGGCAAACCGTCTGTGGTGACAGAACTGATTTTTTCAGGCAAAGCTTCTTCTGGAATTACTAATCCATTAAGAGAAAAAGTGAAGGGATTACTCTGAGGATTTGGCACAGGAGCGTGTGCCTAAAACAGCCACCAATCTGCTGTCAAATGGTGAAAATAAGTCCAATGAATCCAATGGCAGCAAGGGGAAGTTTGACAGCTCTGCCTCAGACCAAAAGGAACTCAACTCAGATTCCAGAAAGAAATTGGTTGAAAGTGTTCAGGATTGGGACAGCTTGTTGCATGAAAATCAGTTTCCAAGGACTCTAAAGCACCAATTCAGTAGAAGAGCAAAGTCTCAACATTTAGATAATTTATTCTTCCTGTGAAACGCAGGAGATTAACAGCTTGTTCTGGTGCAGAGATGAGCCATGCTATTAAGAAACTCTCTGTTGGCCCAAGGTCAAATGAAATAGGGCCTTCATGTGCATTAAACTTGCAAAAGGCAGGTTGTCATACTTCTCAAGAGAAGTTTTCTAGTTCTCCTCTGGAAGGCTGTCCAGACTTGGAAAGTAGTGCAGGTGCAACCATTGCAGTTTGTTCTGGCATCGAGAAATCTCATGGGGAAAATGTTGAACACCAGTCCCCTTCTTTGATTGACCTGAACATACCTCAAGTTACATTGGAATCTGAAGATAGAATCAACCAGCCACAATTGGAGGTAGAGAAGGAGGCAATGAGTGCCAATATCACATGCTTGTCATCTGATACAGAAAAGCCTGATTCTGAGGCTTTGGGTAGCTCTAGCAATGCTGATCCTGCAGAGGTGCAGCTTATTATGGACCATAGGAGGAAAAGCACAAGAAACCGACCTTTATCCATTAGAGCATTGGAAGCTCTTGAGAGCAAATTGTTGAATGGAAAGAAAAGGCGGCGGAGCACACAAGAAGTTCCACCTGGAAGTTCTTCCAATAGAGACCGCAGCAAAGTCAAAGAAAGATCAAGCAGTGCTGGCATTGGCATTGCGGATACCACAGAACAAAGGGAGGCCAACGAGGCTTCAACTAATGAAATGGATTCTATTGGCAAGACTCCAAACAAATATGAAGAAATGTAGCAAGCTGGCAACGGATCTTTAAAGCTGCACATCATCCTTGAGTCAGGCAATTGGTTGGTTCCCAGTTGGCACTGCTTCTAGTATCTTGTCTTTTGTCAGCAGAGCAGCTGGCAATGCATTAAAAAAGGACTCGGCTCAACTTCTTCCAAACTTTGCATTGCCATCTTTGTTATAGTTTCAGCAATCAGATGGTCCATTTTACGAAGAATGGGAATAGGGTACAGTCAACTGGTTTGTATTTTCGGGTTGCATCTTGTTAGTCTTCATTTCTTTCATCTTTTCTCCTGTTTATTTTGTGGTAGAGAAAAAAAAATCATTTAGGCAATGCTTGTCATTACATTTGCAGTACCTTAGAATTTAAAACAAGAGAGTAGATACAAGTAACAACTTGGCAGTAGGGATGCTATCACTACCGGTTCAGAATTACACATGGACAGACAAGAAGATACAAGACAGAAATCAATGTGGTGCGAACAAGTTCAATCAAATGCATGGCACTAATGGAAACTGAATTGAGGGCAACAAAGGCTGCAGATTTTTCGTCTGCATGACACCCCCAAAACTTGGAAGTTTCTAAGTTACTTTAAAGAATGCATCTTTTCCACCCTTTTTCTTTTTTTAGTTACTTCAAGTCGGTCTTGTTGTCAAGGTATATGCAAGCATCATTTTGCTGATGATCAATGTCGGAAGCATCCATGTCGGCTTCTTTTTTCGTCTTCGAGAATCAATGATGGGAAATGCATACAACTGTTTCGGCTTTCCAAAGGAATGCTTGGCAAAAATTTTGTGCTGGAAGGAAAGCTTTTATGGTGACTCAACCCTTTTTGTGTCCCAATCTTTTGTTGTTTTGAGCTGTTAGCACAGGGTGTGTGAGTAATGTTAGAAGCAGTATGGTTTTTATTAAGACTACTAAATGACATGATATAGAGATGGGATTTAGTATTACAATAATATTACTCTATTATAATTTGAAAGTAATATGTTTAAATTACTTGTAAAATAAAGAAATGTTATTTAAACTTTTGTTTAATGTGGTGTACTTTGGGATGAGAAGGCCCTTATCAAACTAAAACTCTTATTCCCAACATTACTGGAGGCATTCTCCTGGCTCCACAAAGTTGGGATGCCTTGGCATAATGTCTCTAACTTCTACCCTGAATTTGATTTTGAATTCGGCCTGCATTGCAGACCTTCTTCAGGTCTCTTTTTAATTCGTCACCTCAGATGACAATTCTTTATTGGAAAATTAAGACGACGTTACGATTTTTGGATTTTGCGTACATTGAACATTCTGGGATTTCCTGTACAAAGTCGTAATTCCAGAACCAAGTTTGAACTTTTGTATAGCGACAAAACTACAGCATTTCCTCGAAATTTCAACGAACCAAAAAAAAAAAAAAAAAAAAAAAAAACAGGGTCACGAACTTTCCTTTTCACTTGGAATGCCCGCTGATCAAGTGAATTCAATGTGCAATTGTTATCTGCCTGAGTCCAGCAACTTCAGTTTTGGCTGTCGTGGTCCCATTCCTGTCAATCAACGTAACAAAACAGCTCTACCCACATCTTAAATCGCTTTCCCTGGTTACAATCTTTTAAATGGCTAATGATTTATGCATATTTTTTCATAGGATTATAGATGATCAATAAGGCTATTTTCTTTTTTTTTTTTAGTCTGCCAACATCAAAATTTTAAATCTTAATTGTTAAAACCAAGAGTGCAAGAAGGCTGGTGGCAAGTTGACTTTACTATTCTTTGCGCAAGTGGTCAAGCATTGATGTCCAATAACCTCCAGTCCAACATTTGAAACGCCGCCCACCTTAAACAAATCAACAACCTTTCTTTTTCAAGCTTGCTTGGAAAGAACCAATCAGGAAACTTCCATTTGAATATACATATTTTAGACTAGAAGACTATCACAGTAACCCAAGTTAATACTAAGTGATTAACATTAATTTTGTTTCTAATATTGAGATTAAGGGAAAAGACGCGTAAACTAAAAGGAAAAGGTGACATATAAAATTAATGTTTTGCTTTCTATCCCTTAGACAGGGTGTAAAGAATACATCAAACTCATACTGACTATTGTATTTCTTTCAGCCAAGCCATTAATTGCGTTGCAATGATGTCAGGAATAATATCAGTGCACACGCACGGCTTCAATTTTCAACTGGGTATGCATTTTCTCAACGAATTCTACTTGTTCCATGTCTTTTAGATGGAGCAAGCAATTAAACCAAACCAGATCCGAAAGAGGAAAAATTAAAGATAACCTTCTATAAGGTTAGTTAAATTGGCAAAGAATGAGTTTAATTAAGACAAATATATGTATTAAGAATCATCATGTATAAATGAAATAATAAATAAAAGATTCACGTAAATTATCTTAATTAATGGTTAAGAAATTATTTGTAATAATTATATATTATATTTAACATATTTTTTTTATATAAATTTTGTTAAAGTGAAAAAAAGAAAAATAAATTCATTATATTTATAAAAATTTATAATTAAACAAAATTATTTGATTATAAAAATTTTAATATCATATTAATAAATTATTATACTTAAAATTTAAAATGTTAAGTGAGAAATAAAATATAAATTATATATTATATTTAATATTAAATACATGATTGAGGGTTATTAAATTTTGAAATAAAATCTTGTGCTATTATATATAAGACTTCTTTAATATTCATAAGGTGATTAATTTTTGTTGCATGCATGTATAAACTTAATGCTTTAGCTCACAAGTCTAAATATCTAATTCAATTCCCTACCATACTCTCATACTCCAGCCAACATGCAATAACAAAGTATATATTATATGACTTTTTTTTTTTTTTTATAACTGGAATTCAAATTTTTACTGTTATTTGTGTGCAAACAAAAGAAGGAAGCTCACTTCCTATCTATTGAAAAAAAAAAAAAAAGCCCCAAAAAAAACAGAAGAATTTCTAGTAGTGGAAGTAGTACATCACGGCAATTCTAGTGCAACTTCGCAGAAAGTTCTGATATTTATTGGCTGATAGATACATAGAAAGTATGAGAAATTATCATCCTACACATGTCATATTCTACAATTGAATGTCTTTAGATGGTAAGTTTACAGAGCATATGCTTATATAAACTTTTGATTCGACCAAAAATTTTTATTTTTGTTTTTTTTAAAATATAAATTACTCACAATTTTTATTAAATAATAAGTAAGATTTATTTGAAATTAAAAATAATAAAATAAATTTATATTATATAAGATTATAAATAAATTATAAATGTATGTTATATCAGCATAACATACACTTGATGAATAAAATCTACTTGCATATTTAGTAATGATTATTAGAAGCATTGAATTCATATTAATCTTGAGGGATAAGGCTATTTTTGTAATTTGGTCCTGGCACCGACGTTCTGTAGGGGCGATGTCGTGGTTTTTGGCTTCATGGCGGTGGCATTGATGGCAGCACAAAATTTGCTGGGATTTCCAGATTGAAAATTACCGTAATACCTAAAGTACCCTCTGATTGAGATTTATGAAAAATTCTAATTTGCAAGTGGGATAGAATCATTTAACCAACGAAACATAGTTTATTAGTCAGAGTCGTTTCTAAAATTAAAGATTAAATTAATTTTTTAAAAAAAAAAATCTAGACGACATATTAATGATGTTTCATAATTAAATTGGAGTCAATCGGGTGTTGGAAGGGTATGACCACTACTGTTTAGATAGAATATGAGTGGTTCTATCATGCAAATGTGAACTTTTTTTAACATATCTCTGGACAACACCAACCAACGTTGTTGTCCAATTTAGTTTTTTTAAGCCAAGATTAAACAATTAATTCCAGCTAGTTTAATAATAATTGATATGAATCTCTTTTCTCTCGTATGTATTTGATGCATTTTCACCTACAAAACATAAACGCTACGTGTTATGGATGTAAACGTTAATTAATTAAACTTGGGTTGACTTAACATAGTATAACCAACCTCTCCAGCAGCATTTTAAATCTTGGGCATGGGCAATTCCCATATACACTACAAGACAAAGGGGCGTTTCAAAGAGAATCAATATTCACAGTGCACATCCAGGAGAAGACTTGGTCCCTACACATTTTGTCCTGTGTGACAAACTCAAGTGAGTTCTTCGCTGGAAATGATGGAGAAATTGATTTCTCGTTTTTGTCCTCCTCTGGTTACAACAAATCCCATACTTTTATGTTTCTGGCTCTGTAATTATATATATATATATATATATTTTTATAAATATTACACACCCTTTTGTAGGAAGCAAGGCACCAAAAACAAGCGAGGAGAGAAGAGAGGAAACAACAAGAGAGTTTGGTGAAAGAACGACAAAAGGGTCTATTCATTTTCTCTCATTTGTTTTTCAATGTCAAAAGTCACAGCTGATGGTGGGAGCTTCCCTTCTGAGGATTCTAGTGGTGGGGGTGGAAAGGAGGTTCAGCAGCAAGAGATACTAAATCATCACTTGAACTTGATTGCTTCAAGTATTAATACGACCACCAACAACAGCAATGGTTCCACTACCACTCAAGTTCAGCAACCTCCACAACCGACTAAAAGAAAGAGAAATATGCCTGGAAATCCAGGTATCTTTCAACTATTTCTTGTACTTCATTTTTTTCCCTATCTAATCTGTTTTCCTATGCTATATATACATATGTTAGTTTGCTATGATGACTTCTACATGTAAATGATTAGATCAGATATGCGTAGTTTCACTATAGAGATCAAACTAACTTCTTGAATTTGATGAAGAAGAAGGTGCAGAAGAGGGATGTATAGGTATATATCTTGATACAATGATATCAATAGTTAAGCTTAATTTTATGGTTGATTAGTACCTTCAGGATCTTTTTGGTTCTTGACAAAATTTAGAACTATGCGGTTAATTACTGATTCAATTCAATTCAAGAGGGTGGTAAAAAAGGCTTATCCTGAATCCCTTTTCCCCTTGTATACGATATTTTTCTGTGGTTTTTTTTTTTTTTTTAACAAAGGAAAGAGTTTTTTTTTTTTTAGTTCATTTGATTGCAAATGTAGTCGTGAATTATTGGTTTGTATGTGGTGGAAGAGGTTCAATTATTGCCTTGGATCTCAATCATTGCATTGGACTGTTGCCTGTCATGGCTACCTTTTATTTTGTCTTGTTTTTAACTCCTTCAGGCAAGGCAAACATAGATTCCCTCCCGGAATATCAATGGTTAACTCTCTCACTCTCTCTCTCTCTCTGCCAGGACTCTTTTTACTTTGAATTGTTTTAGGCAACGCAAACATAGAATCCATTTAGCATATCAATGGTTTCCTAATGTTCATGTCTGTATGCGTGATGTGTCATAAAAAAAGACTCAACAAATATGAAGCAATCAAGGTACTTATTGGATTATCATGCCAAGAAAAGTTCTCCATGACATGACCCCATTTTAAAATTTTGATAAATGAAGGACTTTTGCTTGTAAGCAAACTGTATTTTGTTTATCTCAAGCAAATATATCACAATTTAATTTGTATTTTGTTTATCTCAAGCAAATATATCACAATTTAATTTGTTGATTCATAAACTAGCAACAGTCATACTCCACAGCACTTAACCCAAAAGCATAAACTTATGTATTTATTGGCACAACCATATATTTAACCCTATTGCTTTGGGAGTTTTTTTTTTTTTTTTTTTGTTTATGTGAAATTGGAACATACTCATGCTTCAAGACCCAATAACCAGAAAATGTACTCAATTTTTTGGTTGAGGTAATAACAACATTAGTGAAAATGCCAATAAAGCCTTAATTTAATAGTTAAAGCTCTCCAATATAAATTTCAAGAAAAAAAAAAAAAAAGAGCTGAAAAAGGACCCAAATAAAAAAAGAAAAAAAAAAACATATGGATGTATATTAATTGAAGGCAAAGCAACCTGAAAACAGGAAAACTGTACTTTTATTTAGCCCATTGATATGTGAAATTTATGTGCAGATCCAAGTGCTGAAGTCATAGCTCTATCACCAAACTCCCTCACGGCGAAAAACAGGTTCTTTTGTGAAATTTGCAACAAAGGATTCCAAAGGGACCAAAATCTGCAATTGCATAGGCGAGGCCATAATCTACCATGGAAGCTCAGGCAAAGAACAAGCACTGAGATCAAGAAAAGGGTATATGTTTGCCCAGAACCTTCATGTGCTCATCACAATCCGGCCCGTGCGCTAGGCGATCTTACAGGCATCAAGAAGCATTTCGGTCGAAAACATGGCGAAAAGAAATGGAAATGCGACAGGTGCTCAAAGAAGTATGCAGTGCAATCAGACTGGAAAGCTCATGTAAAAGCTTGCGGCACCAAGGAGTACAAGTGTGACTGTGGCACCATCTTCTCCAGGTTTGTTTCAATTCATCGAAAAACTTCTATCCATAAATAAGTTTCTAATAAGCAATATTTCTTTTTTTTTTTTTTGGGGTGGATTTTCACTTTCAATATTTTCTCTGCACACCCTTTTAAGAGATTTCTCCTGATCATCTGATGATTAAACAACAAACAATAACAAAATTTTAATCCTAAATTGAATTACGATAGGCTAGAAATTACAGCATTAATTTAAGCTTTTGTGCCAGCCGGCTATCCATATAAAAGGGCTGATCTTTGGCTTTTTGTTTATGTTGGGGTGGCACATTTGAATATTATAGGTTGGTCTAAAGTCTTTGTATGCAAATTAACTATGTTGCTTGTTGATTGATCATTGAGAGGCCTAAAATAATCTTTAGGTTGGCTACCATGTCAGCACATCATTATTGAATAATAGTCAAACAAAGATTATATAAAATCTTAATGGCTCTTTTGTTTAATCTAATTAGCACTGAGCTTGTGGTGACATCAACAAGCCTTAGAGCATATCCGTCTAATTAAACAAGTGAAATACTCTCTCTCTCTCTCTCTCTACTTCCCATATATCTATCTATAATTGGGGTTTAACTAGTGTGTAGCTGCATTAACTTGCAGGAGGGATAGCTTCATTACTCACAGGGCTTTCTGTGATGCCTTAGCTGAAGAAAACAGTAACACCAAGGGAAGCCAAGGTCTAATTGCTAAAACGGACTTCAGCCTCAAATCCTCCATGCCCATCAGCCAAAATGCAAACCAATCATCCAGCATCTCTGATCTTAATCATACAGCCACCAAAAATCTATTGCCCTTACCTCATGAGCTCATGAAAATATCACCAAAACCCTCTGGAAGCTTATTTTCCGGTAGTAAAACTAGCCTTTTGGTGGTGGAAGGAACATGTCGCCATCCTTTCATTTGAATACCAACTCCACAATATCTGATGGAAACCGTGGTGCTGGAGATCCTTTACCTACTGGCTCAGCATCAATGTCTGCAACAGCATTGTTGCAAAAACATACCCTAATGGGTGCAACTGCAAATAAAATTAACGTGAACTCTCCAACAAGGATGGCACTCTCCACATTTGGTGCAATGTTGCACCCGCAAAATAACCAAATTCAACTGACGGCAGGAGGTGATAGTGAGTTCTTTAGCCAGATATTCAATGCAAATGGTGGGGTTGAAAGCTCAGTATTGCACGATACAGGGATGTTTACAGGAGGGCTTTCAGATCAAAACAGTGGATTACCGAAGAATATGGAGCAAGATAGTCGAAATAGCAAGACCAATCTCCATGGTTCAAGTTCAATTTATCCTGGTCTAAGTACCCGGACCAGTGCAACTAATACAAGTGGTTTATCAAGATTTAGTGGTGACGTGTTGACCGTTGATTTCCTGGGATAGGAGGATCTGGACCAAGGAATCTTCATGAAGAGCAGAATCAAGAATTGGGGTATGGAGGAATCGACCGTCTAGGAATGCAGGGCTTGAAATTGAATCACTTTGAGCAACAGGCTGCAGCAATGGCAATATCCATGTGGGATGTCTAACCTATTTCAGTAAAGCTACATGGATGGACGCGGACATTGAACACATAAGTGAGCTCATCCACATAAATTAAACCATTTTTATTTTTTCTCTCCTTTTTCACCTCTAGATCTTGCTAGTCAGCCATGCAACAAACCTCGAGCATCTTGCTAAAGGGTAACGCAAAATAATGAATGAATATAAGGAAGTAAATAAACATCAGTGTCTTGGTTGTCATTTATCGCCTTGGAATGTTCCCCTTAGCCACCATACTTTTCATTTCCAATGGTCACTTTCTCAATTAAGACCAAAATAAAAACCCAAGTTTCGCCCAATAAGAACAAAATAACTTTCA
The DNA here is from genome assembly GCA_037832345.1 of Rhizophora mangle. Classification (NCBI taxonomy): domain Eukaryota; kingdom Viridiplantae; phylum Streptophyta; class Magnoliopsida; order Malpighiales; family Rhizophoraceae; genus Rhizophora; species Rhizophora mangle. Next base: position 680,409 of record JBAPLJ010001068.1, on the reverse strand, counting down.
ACATAGACCACCATAATGCCACCAACCCTGCCGTCTAGTGGTAAAACAGTTGTAGTATTAGTTTGAATAACTAGAGACCAAATGCTGGACGAAAGAAACATTGACCATTGACACAGCAGCATCGAATACTTGCTTATCTTTATCCATGTGGCAAAGACTACATATTACAAATGCAAGTTGATTAATAATATTATAATTGTTAATTGTATATTTATAATGTGTAATTATGATTAAACTATAAATATAAAATCAACGGTCATAATAATATTATATTACTTGCATCTAATTTGCATCAAGAAAAATTGATTATTTTTTTTAAGCAAAACCCAAGCTTTGAAGAAATAATAGTTAATTTTTTATTTTTTTAATATATAATTGATAGACTAACTGCTCGATTTAGGCATGAGATATTTCAACTTTTGTTGGCATCTCTCAAGCGTCATGATGGAGTGCACGGCCCAAAAGATTATTGGGCAAAGAGGGTGACGCCGATTTGTACTGTATGTGGACATACTGTGTTGGGCCAGATGAATGACACTTGTTCTGAAACCCATCAGGTTTACTTTCTTTCGTTCCGATTTCCAACGTAGGAAAAGCTGCAATTTTACCGGAAAAGTAGGTTGCACCCACCTAACGTAGAGTAATAGTTCCCACCTGTACCTATGTGGGCCTAACACGTTCTGACGCAACTTTTCACTTCCTGTACCAGTATAGTTTTCCTTTTGTTTTGTTTTTTTTTTGTGAGTACGTTGAAAGAGACCAACATACGGCCACATTGACAAGGGGAAAAAGCAAGGGAACCGAAAGCCTTTTTGCCCTCTTCTATGTAGATAGATGTTACATTTTGTCAATTGACTTGGAGCACCAATCTCAAGATTCACGCCGGTGATATCCATTAGTCACTAAAATAACACAATTACAGAAGTTACATTTGTACAATAACTATAGTTACATTCCATCGAGAAGCATCAGTCACTTAAAAAATGAGTCACCCATCTCTAAACTGCATTCTGTATCCGTTTTATGCGGTAATTCAAGGACAAGATATTTGCCTTTGCTTGCCAACCTTCTCCAAGTTCTCCAGGTTCTCAGAAACTGATGCTGTTAAATTAGGGTCCTCAAATCCAATCTCTGCCCCTAGTCTGCAACAGAAACATAAATTTCTAGCATTCCCACAACAGGCACGTAAAAAGAAGCAAAGAAGGCTACAAGGCAGCATAAACACAATAAGAATATTCAGAAATTTGGCAAGGCATGGCATAAGCAGGGATTATTAAAATATCCAAGCCTGCTCCTGTAATCTACTAAAATATCCAAACAATCGTGAGTTTCTTGCGCCTCGGGGATACAAGGCCAACGGATTAAATGAATACATCATTCTTCATTTCTCCTTTCCGTAAGATTATCAAAACTCAAGAAATAAGATTAACAGAATCCATGGTAAATTCAAGGCCTGAATGCTTACTTTGGATCAAGCACCAATTTTTGGACCTCTTTAATAGCTGAACTAGCAGCATACAGTGATATCTTTCCTACCTGTATGCAGGATTTGAATAAGACAAAGAGGGTAAGTATGGCAAATAGGAAATGAATAAAGGAAAAAGGATAAACAAAAACAAATGCAAAGAAAAGGGAGTACTAAGTTCTTCTGAGGAACAAGGATTCCTTTGACTGACCTCCAAAATTTGGAGTTTTGCGTCATGGTTGTTTGGGAGACAGCGGATTTCTTCTGTTAATCTGGCAGCCTCTCCTACACTTTCAGGAGATAAGAAATCGAGGCCCAACTGAACATTGGACTGCAAAATCATAACAAAGAAAGCAACTAGTAAGCACAATGGTCACTTCACTAGAGTCCAAAATTTTAAAAAGCTCTATTCTGTGATAACCAAGCCATTTGCCTAATGTCAAGCTTCATATGATGATAAACTTTGTTATCTAACAATCAAACCTTTATTCTCGCCATGCTTTTCCTGTTTACTGACCTAGAGGTGCAAATAATTCAATACAGGAAAAGAATATCTCTAACCATTTGAAGGTCAAGTATTCAGGACAACTACATCTGACTATCAGTAAGAAAAATGAACCATCCCAATCTAAAAGGCAAATAGGCTCCTATCATGTACAAGCTCACCTTAAGATTCTTCATTTGAAAAGGGCATCCAGCAGGAACAAACACAGCTTGCCCCAAATGTTGTTCAAATGACCAAGGCTCAACTCCTGAAAGAGAAGGAACACTAAACCACATTAAGAAGCCATTGAGTGTATGATAATTAATTAACAGTAGTATAAAGAAACAGCCACAAAATACTTTAATAATGTACCTACAGAGAAAATAAAGAAGAAAGTGCACTTCCCACACAGCAATAAGTTAAGGGTTCCAGGGTATTCAAAACAGGATATTATCAAATACAGCTAGTCCAACAAGAAAGAAGCAATTATCAGGCAAATATGATGTTTCAGTAGACAAAAGAAAAAAATGATGCCCTCGGAATTATTTTTAAAGCATATGCTTATCCATATAAAGATATGTTTTATGGAATATGGACATCATGCTAGGAAAGGCAGCTTTCCTGGGCAGAACAAAGTCCCCTAATTGCATACTACGAACATACTCCACTGAAGCAGGAGGCCAGAATAAAAAAACCATTTCTGTTCTTACCAAATTCTTCCTTCAGTTTTCTCTTATGATACTCATCAAGGAAAACTACACCATCATAAAGTGGACATGTTGCCTGAGATCAAACAATAATATTGTCAGAGTGATTTCATACAAGCCAACAGGGTTAACTCAAAAACAGGGTAGAATTTGAAACTAAATAGATGAACTTACAAAATCATTCACTATATTTTCAGGATGCATAAAGTCCTCACAGTGTCTTTGCAAATAATCGACTAATTTTGCAACATCCTGCTGATGAAAGACATCCCAAGAGACTCCTGGATAAGACTTTGAGTTGATGGGTCCACTAACTTTGTCTAACTGTTCATGCTCCAATTCCAGAACCTCTTCAGTTGCAGCTCCAAACCTCTGATCTTCCTCCATTTTTGCATCATCGTATGCAGATGTCTCCACTTTGTAAAGCGTATCATTCCTGCCCAGTGACAAATTTGGTAACCTCCTCTCCTTCAAGCTTGTTTCTGGATCCACTGACTTTGTTACCTGCCAATCTTTTAGCTTCATTTCGCAAGTGTGCACCAATAAATATACCTGCGACATCACAGAACACATTGACTTATGTCATTCTTTACCATGGTCAAGTCAATTTTGAGCCAGCAAAAAGTTAGTCTCATTAGTTCTTCCAATGTTGAATCTATGAATGAAAATGCAATAACATCTCAATTGTAGTTGAAAGATTTCAGCTGTAATAACCATGCTACACAGTCTCAAGTTTGCATTCCAGTTGGTGCCAATTAAACCAACAAAAAATAACTAGCTGCAAAAATATTGTAATCTATATGCAATATAACCAAACCATGAGTTAACAAATGCAACAGTTCAAGCCGGGCACAATCATATTTCAAGAACGTAGTGCACAATATTTATGCAAATAAAATTACCATATCACGCATTTGAAATGTAGATTGGTCACTGAGTCACTGCTACCAAGCGCTTCATAGGTCCCATAAGATATATAAATCTTTGGTCCAACATCATTCTGCAATGAGTAGTGAGGCAACTTCGCAGCAACATTTAGAAGACCCAACCTTGAATGAATATATTCAAGCAGGGGCAGTTTACTTAGGAAATCAGATCTCTGATATAATAAGAACTCTTCTGAAGCACTTGGGGAAGGCCAATCCTTCAACTTCAGCATCTCTGGTGAACCATTTTCTGAGATTCGTCCCTCTGAGTATCCCTTGATAAATTGCCCCAGCGGAATTTCAACCTGCCACCACATCAAAATGTGTATTAGAGAAATCAGAGTAATTGCAGTTTCAATATTAACTGATTTACCATCTAGTAAACTAGGTTCAAAAGAAGAGCTATTGTCCTAAGCATCAGCAACAGATGAATCTTGAAAACCTACCTCAGTCCAGTTTAAGCAATCTATAGCCTTCACCATTCTGTTTGCATCTTTCATTTTCTCATCAGATGTTTCCTGGATCCCCCTCCAGATAACCACTGGATCCCAGTTTGAGATGGTTGAGCTATCAAGCACCTGCTTCACAATAATAGGTTCACCCCTGACCCAGTGCTTTCGGAAGTTGTTTATCCCTTCAGCTTTAATATCTTCAGATGATGGACAATACAAATAATTGTCAATGTTGTCCTCTCTATGAGCATATTGGCAGGACATGGAATCATTCAGCTCTCGCAAAGTGCCAGCACTATAGACCTTACAGCCACTGACCATTTCCTCCACATTCTTTACCAGCTTTGCCACCCAATTCATCTTGAAGATGCGACTTAGACTCAGTGAAGAAGAATTACAGCCACCATATTGCTTTGGGGGGCAAGGAATGCTGCCATCACTATTTGGCTTCCAGCCAGGATACTTATCTGACAATTTTTTTAGTCTTGGTCTGCATCCTTTCACTTGCTCCAATGAAGTTTCTTTCCCTTGAGTTCTCCCACAGGCCTCATTTTCTATCGCAACACTTTTAATACCAGGCACTGATGCTCCTCGGAGATCTTGACCGCAGTGCAAGCAAAGATCATACAAACAATTTGCACAATGCCAATGATAATCAACAATAGGTATCCTACATATATTGCTGCAAGAGAGCACATCATAGTGAAATAAAGTTCTTGAAAAAGAACAAGCATGTGGGATACTTTTAGATACTAGTAGACGCATTAGCAATTGACTTTATGAGCAACTCCAGAGCCATGCAACTAAAATCCAGATTCAAAGAAACGTTGGTGACATAGAAAGGCTAAGCTCCTGGCCATATTTGTAGAAAAGCAAAAGAAACTTCTAAAGAAGACTCTAATTAGCAAATCATCAGTTTCCAAATCGTACCAGCACATCTGCTCATCTGCATTTAATTTGACCCGGGCAAGATCTATGTCAGTTCCTGAAATGTAAGTTCCAAATAAGTTAGTTAAAAGAAGATGAAGAATCCCTTAATCATGAATGTCACAGGAATGTCAAAGCATCCTACCACGAAGGCTTTTCTCCAACTCCACTTCAGAGCATTGTTCATGATGGATCTGCTTAACTATAGGAAGCACTGAAGATAATAGGCAGTATAGATATTGCAACTTATCTAGGACAGGTATTTCCCGTATTCTCACCTGGAATCATGAAAACTAACATAAATCCTTGATGAATAAAACTTGGTGCAGAATTTTCAAGAGACTGCATCTTGAAAAAGTAAGTAAAGCCCTTTCACTCTGGGCATGAACAACCTAATCATCCTCAGGCAAATTTATTCAAGGTATATCCAAAGCATAAGAAGCTAATCAAAACAAGACAACCAGTATGCAGATGAAATACCTTTACCAAATTATCTCCCCGTAAGCACACCTTGCAGTTACAGATGCCTCGACAAACAGGACAAACCTTCTCAATGTCTGCCAATGGAATGTTCAAGTACCTACATGCAAAGTAAATACTCAGTGTGCTTGTAACTGTAAACAACAGGACATCCACTCAAGAAATTCAACCTTACCACGTCGAGATACAACTACCACAAAAACCTCTCCTATCACATTTCTGACACCAAAATATTCTGTCTTTATCATTCCTGTGGCATTGGTGACAAGTTTGGCCACCAGTGTCTTCAGATGATTCCATGCTTCCATCAGATTCCTAAAGGGAAGTAGTTTATCTCAGTATCAGGTTAATGCAGAACAAAAGATAACAAACAGCACAAAAAGGGCTATTAACACTTTTTTTTGGATCTACAAAAGGGCTATCACTTTAACTGAACAAATACAACAATAACAGAAACAAAAATCAATGCTGCCAAAATTTACTCACTGTCATAGCACTGGCATCAAAGCTTCCCTGTGGCCTAGTCTTGTATGACTCTGCTGCAGAAAGTGGAGGTGTTTTGTATGACTCCCAGTTCTCTTCAATTTCAACATCTCTTTGTAAATCGTCATTTGGTTTTACAGACTTGTGTGCAGACAAACTCCTCACAGGTGTTTCAGGTGAATAGCGAATTTTCAACTCCTTCTCCTTCTGTTTTTTTGCTACTGACACAGGATAGTCCTCAAATTTCATGTTTCTAAGAGGTATATCAAATTCATCACTCTTGCTCTCCAAGTAAATATCACTTTCATCTAAAGATTTCCTTTTAGCCTTTTTCAGACTAGCCCTCATCGCAGAATTAGCTGCCCTCCTCTTTGCCTGGATGTAGTGCTTCTCACACACAGTTTTATCTGGCATAGACATGGCAGTGCATCTCCACTGTTTCCCATCTGATCTCTTACAACGCAAATCATCAGGAATCCCAACATTGTCTTCACCATTAACTGAGGCCGATCGTGGACGATCCATTGAGGTCAAGGGTCAAAAATTTGCCTGTAGTCACCACTCAGGAATGTTCACTCCCATGGGCAGCCTGTATACACTTAACTCCATTATTGAGCATAAAATAATGAACCAGGTATCAAACAATAGATTGCAACGCAAATACAAAATCAAACAAACTGCAGAAGAAAAAAAAAATGCAAAATGTGCCCAAAGAAAATCAAAGAAGTAAGCTACAATTCAAAGGTCAGGCATGTCATACATGATAAAGGGCAGAAGACAGCAACTATGCCAAACAAGAATCTCATCTTTTGCAGCATCAGGTTTGTTTGACCATAATGAACCAGCAAATTACCCTTCTGTCTCTTTTCTTCCATAAATGCATAGCACAAGATAAGTCAATAATACTTCTCATCGTAAGTATGCTAATGAAGCACAAAATTGCTTCTAGATAGCACGCAATTAGACCTGGTTTTCCAGAGGTCTAAAAGACTACTAAACCCAACATTAAGAGCCTAAGAATCATCAAATAGAAACCCGCAAATAAAGCTGTTAGCCATATACACCCTTACAAATAAATAAGAACCACAAAAAAAATAGGCCCGAAAAAAGAAGATGATCAGAGCACTAACAATACTGCTACATTCAGTTTAAGTAGGCTAGATCACAGTCCCAGCCAGAATCTTGATTTTTACAAGCGGGCGCAGATAAACAAAAAAACATCAATACTAAATTACAGCCTGCGTAGGCATTACAGAAACAACTATAACACACCCAAGGAAAAACAAAAAAGAAAAACAAAAAGAAATTTCATCTGGGGTACATTGGGTCATCAAAGACCCACTTGAAATCAAAAAGAAAGCAATAACAACAAATGGGTGTTTCTATTTGAGACAAAGAAAGCAAGATTAGCACAAGATACCACGAAACTCCAATCCAGAGGAATCAATTTCAACAAAAATAAAAATCAAGAAACTAACACAGAGAAAGAAAGATAGAGAATTAGAAAAAAAAAAAAAAAAAAAGGTACAGGAGACTAGGGTTTAGCAGGGTGGATTGGGCCGGCAACTATGATAAGACGCGAGCAGGAGAAGAAAGCACGAGAAGACTGCGAGTCATGACGATTTGGGTAATCTTGGAGATTGGAAGTGAGATTTAAAACGTACAGCTTTGTCTTTGTCTTTGTCTCTCTCGTCTTCTTCTTGTCCTCAGTCCAAGAAAGAGAAAACTCCTTCTTACTGTCTTCTGTCGCTCGTTGGCTCCTCTTTTGCTGTATTTCTTTTCGTTTTCGTTTTTCCATTTTCTTTTTAAAGACCCTTTTTTTTTTAAGGTTCAGACTCACCGCTAGACCAGACAACTGTGTCGAGGATGTACAGTTCACCCAACCCTGGAACTCAGAGTCTGTTGACTCTGCCAATCTTCTACTACGCTTAAATAATAATAATAATAATAAATAAATACTGTCCTATATATACTCGTACGTGTGTAAGTATACGTACGTATGGGTATCAACGGTTCTCTTACAAAATTGTTTTTCTTCATGTTTTTTAGAAAATTTTTTTATATTTATTCTTAAGTAAATCGAAAAAAAAATGTGCAACAATAATTAAAAATTATAAAAATAAAAATATAATTCTCAATTTAGATAGTATCGGCACTCTTATTTTTATTAAAAAAAATAAATAACATTAAAAATTTATGAGAATTTAAAAATTAAAGTCTTAATTTAATTAATACAACAAATTAAAAATTTAAATAATAATAACTCTATAGTTATTATTTTAAACTCTTAAATTTAAATTATACAGACAAAACTAAAATTAAATTACTTACAATATTTTACTATTTTTTTTCTTATCGAGCAAAAGGTCAAATTTGCACAAGACACATGAACCGTGTGACTACATGCAAATTTATCATCGAGGGCCCACATCAAATACTGTTCATCGTATATAACCTATGAATTGCTAAAAACATTGAATACTCAAGTTTTCAGTTTTATATCCATAAGAATGAAAAAAAAAAAAAAAATGATTGATCTCGTTAAATTGGCTGTTATTTTAAGATATGATAGGCAAATCGAATATAATTTGAATCTTGTGCAAAAATTCATAACAAACATTATTAAAAAAAAAAATAGTTATCATCAATATTTATTTAATAGCGCTAAAATTAAAATTATTTTAATAAATTGGTAAATAAATTAGATATTTTTCTAATTTCGTCAAAATTCATCTCGATGATTGTATTCGTGGGGTGCCCACCAATCCGTCGCATTGTATCACATAGAAATATTTAAAAATTTTTCATGAATTTAAACACGTCGCTATTGTAGCTCAATTGGATCCTTATCTGGGCAAGTGAACATACTTCTTGCTTGTTTTTACCTTGTCCAGTTCTCTTCTTCAAACCTTCCACAATTTGAATCAAGCCTTCTCCTCTGTACAAGCTATCCCGTATCTCTGGGTAGAGAGCACTGAGCCCCAAGTTCATTGCCATCAAATTGCATTTCAAATTTACTGATTGTACAGAGTAGCACTAACGGTAATAATCACAATGAACGGTAACTGGCTGCTAGAAGGTAATTTACTTTAATAAATTTACATAATAACAACAAATACACACTAATTAAGATAAATTTATTTAATATTCAACGATCTCGTTGATTTACTATTTTTCCAGTAAAAAACTCTTTTATATTATACAAAAACTCATATAATATTTCTTATAAAATACATGATAGTTAATAATTTTAAATTTTGTATTTAATCTTAAAAATAAATAGGAAGTTTTTGAAAACGAGAAAAGTTAAATTTTTATTATACATCTAATAATTTAATAAATCTTTTAAAGACAAAAAGACAATAAAAAAATAATTTGTTTTTTGTTAGGTGTTATGTGTTTGGCCAGTCTTTTGTTAGGAGATCGCACCAAATTACTTTGGGACAGGTTCCGAAGTCAAACGCCTTTTATGTAATTACCGGAAACATCCGGGGTGGTAAACACAATTTTACAAATCTTCGGGGTTTGGCTTCAATTAATTTTCTTCCATTTCATATCCGCAATCGGACAGCAACAGAAATTACAAACAAACAGCATCCATTTACAAAACTCCACCAAAAAAAAAATAAAAAAATAAAAAAAAAAATATATATATATATATATGTATATATATATATATATATATATATATACATACAATTATTAGTCCCTCCCGAGATCTAAAAGGCCCCTCACCAATTAGAAACGCCATAAAATCAAATCTAAAATTGTTTCTATAATCACGTTTCGTTTCCCTTCTAGTCTTCGAACACACGCATCTACAATTCATCTGCACTACAAATCTCACACACGCGCAGTACACAAGTGAGGAGGGAAGAGAGGGGAAGGGAATGGCGATGGCAAGGGCGAGCTCGGGCCTCGCGTATCCGGAGCGGTTCTATGCGGCGGCGACGTACGCTGGATTCGACGGATCTCCGAGTTTGGCGGATAGCGTCTCCTCCAGGTTCGAAAGCGGCACCGCTTTGCTTCTCTACGCCTTGCATCGGCAGGTATGATTGCATCGAAATTCTCAATTCTATCATTTTCATCATCATCATCATCATCTTTCTTTCTCTCTATTTGTCACGGCTATCCAGGCCGGCGAGTTGGAGGCGTTCGCTTGCATCTCTTGACGTGGCACCACCTTATTGGACGCTGGCTTGTGAAAATATAGTCGTCTTATGTGCAATGGCGCGCTCTTTTTTTTTTTTTTGGATTTTTTTTTTGAATTGTAATGGAAGTGGTTTTATTTTGGTTTATAATAACTTTGGGCTCCTGAGATTTGATATTTCAGGTTTCTCACTGCTAGATTTTATTGTTTATTGTCAAATTGCTAGCATCTAGTTCTCTCTTACGAATTTGCTTATATTTTCTAATATTTATTTATTTTTTTTGTAAGGTTTAGATCTGCTATTAGCGATTGAACAGAGAAAGTGTGCTTGCTGAAGTGAAAGAAATCAGATTATTATTTTTCATGTCCTGTGTTGTTTTGCAACCTCTTTTAAGTAATAAACGGTGTTTGGTTGGTTTCAGATGTATTTCTTTGGTTGGAGCAGGTTAATGTTGTTGTTTGATGATTCTAGTAGTTATATTTGTGTTAACGTCTTGATTTGCTGCTTAGTATGTGTTTAATGAGGATTGTTTCATTCTGGATTTGTTTCTCTACCTGAGTATTAAGCTGGCTATTGTTGAATTTCATGTCAGGCTATGGTAGGACCTTGTAATGCACCAAAACCGAGCGCTTGGAATGCTGTTGAACAAAGCAAGTGGAAAAGGTTTGTCTGCTCATATGATGTTCTGCCTCTTGGCATTTATACACTTTTTCACTTCCACTTGCATTCTTTCTATAGCAATTTGCTTTTGTGATTTCCATGTAAGCTTGTGATTTTAATTAGAGATCTATGAGATTTTTTGTATAACATAAATGAGTGAAAGGTCATATGTTTGGGAACTTGGAGCAAATAATATGAAGAAAGTGAAAAAAAAAATTAAAAATTTATTTTCTTGGACAAAGCATCTATGAAATTTCTAGTAAATTCTTGGCAGTAACTGGTTGAATTACAGGGGATAGCACCTACAATAATGCACATTTGTGAGGCCAATTGGCATTTTTTGATATACCATATCAAATGTCTTGGCATAGATTTGTTTCTTTGAATGTTTGTCAATATGCTTTCAAATACTTTTTAGTTCTTTTTCTACCACTTTCTACAGAAAATAGATTATGAGCTAAAAATTTAAGAAGTCATCCAATGATTTGTGCAGTGCAGTGTTGGTACTCTCATTTTACATGTTTATTGCCATGGTTCTGAATCTCCACTGCTGAGAGTGCTCTTCTAAAGTTTTGTTATTTATGCAGCTGGCAGGCGCTTGGAAACATGGCTTCCACAGAAGCAATGCGGCTATTTGTGAAAATACTAGAGGTCTGCAGCACTTCATTTCTTATATTCATGGTTTCTCGAATGACAGGAGCCTAAATTAATTGAGTTTTCTTTCTCTTGGATAGGAAGAGGAGCCAGGTTGGTATTCCAGAGCATCTAACTTCATCTCAGAGCCTGTTATAGACATGCAATCAAATGTGAGTACACTAGAAGATTTTTGCACTTTTGTTGTCAGTGGTATTTATGTGAATACCAGTAATGATTATATGTTTTGTAATTGTTATCATTTGATAGATATCATAGGTTTTGGCAACTTTTCTTTTGTAATTTTTCTTTTTTCGTTCCTCATTATCTCAAGTTGTATACATTGTGCTGGCAATAGATTGCTGTTTTCATGACCTTTCCCTGTGTCCTTACATCTCTCCAATGCTCAAATGTTTGCTTATATTAGCATATCTCAAAAGTTGAGCCCATTATCGAGAATGGGAATGCTTTCCCAGGGATGAAAACCATTTCTGCTGAGAATGGAAGGATTGTTGAAACCCAAGATAAAGATGTTGTCTTGGAAGGCCTTGGTGCAGTTACTGTTTATGATCAATGGATTGCACCTCCAGTATCTGGCCGACACCCTAAAGCTCGATACGAGGTATTTTATCTCCATCTTCTGAACAAATTATTGTTGGCTTTTTCCTTTTTTTTATTTTTCTTTTCATTTTATTTCTACTGTGTTCAATTTCTCTTTGCTTAAATGTCTCGTATATACAGCATGGAGCAGCAGTTGTTCAAGATAGGATGTATGTATTTGGGGGAAACCACAATGGCCGCTATTTAGGTGATCTTCATGTAAGTTAATGATCTGCACCTACTCAACATGAATGTGCTGGATAAATGAATTTGAAGGAAATACCCTAAATTGCTATTTCCTGTATCATTAGCTGTTTGTAGAATATTCCATACATGCATACTTGTATGCTTGTTAACTTTCTGAGCCCTAATATTTTGCGCTACACTTCAAACTCTCTCTTTCCTCCTGCATCCATTTGACTTCTAAAGTTGCTTATTCCAAATATTGGAACACAACACAGGTTCTGGATTTAAGAAGTTGGGTGTGGTCAAGGATTGATGCCAAGGCTGGAACTGAGTCTCAGGAGTCATCATCACCAGCTACATTGACATCTTATGCTGGTCATTCATTGGTTAGTGTGCAAATATTTTAAATCTCCATATGAACATTAGGAATCAGGTTGCAACATATATGTGTTTTTTGGTAGTATCCATTAATTGACAACTGGACTAGTCTTATAAATATTTCTTGCCTGGTGATACAAATTTAAAGTAATTTTCTTTTCTCTTTTTGCAGATACCATGGGGTAATAAGCTCATATCAATTGCTGGACATATGAAAGATCCTTCTGAGACTATTCAGGGTACAGCATAATAATTTAAACAGTAATTTGGTATTTTACACTTGCCCTACTTTAATGATTTTTCCCCCCTTTCCATGGCAGTGAAAGCATTTGATTTACAAAATTCTACTTGGTCAACCTTGAAGACCTATGGAAAACCACCGGTACATGATTACATGTTCTCTCTCTCTCTCCCCCCCCCCCCCAGCACTTCTTCACAGTGTCTGTCTCTCTGGCCTTTCTATCATTCCTGTACCTATATCTACATTGAAGTTTTATTAAATTGCAAATGAAGGAAGTTAATTGACGTGTAATTAAACCTTATGTCTGTCATGTAGTGCTGAATGGCTGAAGATTAAAACCAACTTTTCATCTTCTGATATTCCACAGGGACAAAGATACATCAAATCCTAAATCTTACTTCTTGTTTTGCTAATTTGTGGACTTTGTTTCATATTGTTAAACATGTGGGAAATAATGAAACTTGAAATGAAATTTTAGACTGAAATTTTAGAACTGTAATGAAAGATGTTATCTGTGGGATCCTTATACTAATTCTTGTTTTGCAGGTCTCACGTGGAGGTCAATCGGCTACCCTTGTTGGAACAACTGTAGTGATTTTTGGTGGCCAAGATGCAAAGAGAACTCTCTTGAATGATTTGCATATTTTAGATCTAGAAACCATGACCTGGGATGAAATTGATTGCGCGTAAGATTATGTCTGGAAACTCACATGCACCCCTCAGTTGTTTTGTTTAGCATAACATTGTACATTTGTGGGGTTGGAATGCTGAAAGATTTACAGCATCCTTCTTTTTACTTGCTTGTTTCTTACTCAAGAAAATGTTTAACTACCTGATACAAGATGTTCAACCCTTTAGTCAAAAGGTGGACCTTTATTTATTTATTTTTTCATGATTGTGGTTATATTACCTTAAAAATTTTATCTTTGGACCATGTTTTGGTCATTCTCAAGAATCATGGCCCAATTTTCACCAAACCGAGGTTTCAAATTTGATTATAACTTGTTCATTGGGATTTATACTGAGTGGGTTTCTTTTGTTCAATGGGTTTTGACTGATAACCAATTTTAAAATTTTTTGCAGTGGGGTGCCTCCATCTCCAAGGTCTGGTCATGTTGCTGCAGTTCATGCCGAACGTTACCTTCTTGTATTTGGTGGGGGATCAAATGCTGCTTGCTTTAATGATCTGCATGTGCTTGATTTGCAAGCTGTAAGATGGTAGTGTTTAATATTTTTGTTTTTTTTTCATACAATTATTAATATGATTACTAATTGATATCATCCCCATAAATTGATATTTAGATGGAATGGACTAAACCTACACAACAGGGGGAGATACCAACTCCACGAGCTGGACATGCTGGTGTGACAGTTGGGGAAAATTGGTTTATTGTTGGCGGAGGTAACAACAAAAGTGGTAGGTATTTTTATGCACAGTAAAAAGCCTTTTGTGTTTGATTTAACTATGAGAAAGGAATGAAATGTAAGAAAGAGAGGAAAAAAAGAAATTACTTAAGGCGTTTTGTTGTTGTCACTGTTGATTGTTGCAGTCTGGCTGATGTCCTAATAAAACTCCAACCCATGCAAGTATGTATATTGCTGGAAGAAAATTGGCACAAGTTATGGTTCTAATTTGATTTCATGGCAAACATTATACATGTTTACATGGGTAATATATCCATATTTGGTAATATTATTGCAGGTGTCTCAGAAACTGTTGTCCTCAACATGTCTACACTTGTTTGGTCTGTTGTAACTTCTGTGCAAGGACGTGTTCCTGTTGCTAGCGAGGTATTCTTTGTACACAGTAGTTTTTTTGCACCCTAGCTCCTCATGATCTAATGAGAAGTATGAAAAGCTGCATCTTAACTGGAATGAATTAGTCTAGTCATTTAATAAATCCATATAGGTTTACTTTTTTCCCAAAAATAAAAAATGATATAGATTATGCCTACAGCAATCAAGGTCTGAAATTTTATATTCTAGTACAATTGTCAGGAAAATAAATTTATCAACAAAATTTACAAATACGTGTTGAATATATATGGAAGGGCAACTTGCTTTCTTAGTTGTTAGATAGCTTCACTCCCTTGGCATTATAATGCTATAGAAATAATCTGATTGCCTTGTTGTTGTAGGGATTGAGTTTGGTTGTAAGCTCCTATAATGGTGAAGATATTCTTGTATCTTTTGGAGGATATAATGGACACTACAACAGTGAGGTTAATAGTAAATTTGATTTCTTTTTCTTTTGTGGATTCTCTGCTGCTCTTTTTTCTTCTTTTGATTTGGTGTTTCACTCTTTAGGTCAATGTTATTAAACCAAGCCACAAATCTACCTTGCAATCAAAAATAATGGAGACTCCTGTGCTTGAGAGTGTTACTGCTGTACACAATGCTACAAATGCTGCTAATGAAATGGGTCAGGAAGGACAAATAAGAGAAATTGTTATGGTTAACGTGGAGCCAGATCCCCTGGTATGTCAAGTTACAATGGAGTTATTTTTCTGACTGGGTTAGAGAATTCAAACTTCTTGTCTTTTTACCATTTTCCCTGGATGATTTGTCAATCACAAATTTGATTTCTTGCGCAGAAATCTAGCGGCCAGGGAAATATAGAACAACTTATAGCAACTTTGAAGTCAGAGAAAGAAGAACTGGAATCATCACTTAACAAGGAAAAGTTGCAAAATCTCCAGTTAAAGGAAGAATTAGCTGAATCTGAGACTCGCAGCTCTGACCTTTACAAGGTGACTAACTACTTGACTGTTAGACATGCTTTTGCAGATTTTATAGCTGTTATATGTCTGGTGCATATTCTGAGGGATTTGCATGTCTTTTCAAGTTATTATATGTTTGTGCAGCACATAACATGCTCTTTGTTATCAAGGGTGCACATACATGTCCTTTTGTGTCTTTTAGACCGCCCTGAGTTTTATTTGCTTGAAATCACAGGAGCTCCAGTCTGTACGTAGTCAGCTTGCTACTGAGCAGTCAAGATGCTTCAAACTAGAGGTATGTCTTGGCTGTATGATGTGTAGTCTTCTGGTATCCCTTCTGGTTTTGGTTGAGCAGTCAACTAGATGCCAGTGCTGAAAATTGTGTTGCTCCACTGATTGGTCTTGTTGGCATGCAACCTTTTTATCATCTTCCTATTAAAGGAAGCTATATAAGGATGATAGTGCAGCACAAATAATAAATGATGAACTGGACTTATACTCCATTGTGATACCATGGAAGGCGAGATTATGAGAAGAAAGATTTAAAACAATTAGGTTTTACTTCTTAGTTTACAATATAATTAAATGGGGAAAGATTCATGTAGTCAGTCCCAATTAAAATTGAGATTAAGGTCTTATTTTTGTTGTGTGTAGCAATGTTTTGATGGAGAAATAGTGTTTGTTCTGTTCCAAATGTGAAATAGAACTTGCATGCGATAATTTCTACTTGAATCAACAGGTTGATGTTGCAGAATTACGGCAAAAGCTTCAATCAATGGAAACGCTACAAAAAGAACTTGAACTCCTGCAGCGACAAAAGGCTGCATCTGAACAAGTTGCTGCCTTGAGTGCAAAACAGAGGCAGGGGTCAGGTGGTGTGTGGGGTTGGCTGGCCGGCACCCCTCCAAGGCAAAAAGATAATGATGATGTCTGAATTTTGTTGAAGTTTTTGATAGGTGTTAGATTTCATTGATAATTTTTTTTTTTGAAATATATTTGTACTTAGCGACCCCCTCGATTGTTTCCTCCCTCCGATACCAATTAAAAGAATCTAAAAACCCATTGAGGTGCATGCAGGAACACAAGTATCATAGTTTTATTCTTTGCAGCATTTATAGGGTTTGTTCTTGAAGTGATTTGTATTGTTGGATTATAGGATCCATTATTGACACAAACAAAACCAATTGATTGATTCTATTTTGATTCACGAATTGTGAATGTTATTTGGGGACTATATTCTGTTGTATCAAGCATTTTACCTTTAAATGCAACTTACCTAATGAGCATCCTTGAAGGATTGCAGTTGAAAGCAAATGTGTGAGAACATTAATTTCGATGTCTTCTTAGAATAAACTATGCAACGAACATGAACATAGATGCGAGTCTGAAATTTGAAGGATCAACTTTTTGAAGACCATTCAAATGGTTGAAGGATTTAACTAACGCCGCCCAATTCCCTTATCAGAAAAGGATTAAAAAACAGGAAAAACAATATGACTGTTATCCTCGTGTTTATTAATATAAAAAACCACAAGGTGAAGGTAATGATTGTTAATAATAATAATAATAATAATAATAATAATAATAATAATAATAAATTTGGAGAGATCAGGACAAGGACTACACGCCGAAAATGTCCCAGTGGGACCCATCTCTTCTACCTTGAAATCTGGTAACGGTTTGTTTCATCCAATGGCTATAAATCTCACGTAAAACAGAACTTTGCCAAACACTTTAGACGTGGCAGAATGAAATAGATAGTTCATGAGCCCTCCCATGCACCGTCATCGTAGCATATTCAACCATTTCACGAGAGAGTCATGGAGCTGAATCCACTTAAGCGTCCACTAACCTTGAAATAGAAAGGAACTTTCCCATAATTTCCTTCGATCCAAACGCCTCCTGTCTCTCCCCTCTTCCACCCTCCAAACTTCTCTCTCTCTCTCTCTTCGTGGTTTTAATATTTCCAAAGGCAAACCAACTGTGAAATGGAACGTTTAATCTTACAGTCAAGCATTTGAACTCTAGATTTCTAGGGTTTGGGATTGGGTGCAGCTTTTGCGATGGAGATGAGCGGTAGTGAATTAGACTCAAAATCGGGCGCTAGAGTCGAAGATAATCGAGAAGAAACTAGGGTTTCGGGTGATGCTACTGAGACGAAAGCTGAGGTTTCTTCTGGGGAGCTCGATTTGCGAGCTTCAGGGAGTGAGGATAATGCTAGGGTTATAGGAAATGAAGGATCTGAAAATGGAAGTATCGCTAGGGTTAGGGTTTCTCAGGACAACGTTGCGGATAGGGAAATGGGAAGAGAATCTAGGGTTGTGGGTGGGAATAGCGAGAGTAACTCAAGCTCTGTTCAATTGGATCTGGAAAATGACGAATTTGACCCTGAAGATGAAATATCAAACGATAAGAGTGATAAGGTAGAGGTGTATAGTTCTTTGTTGTCTGAGTTTGACGATTTTGTTGCCAATGAGAGGCATGGGGCCCTGGCGGCAACGTCTAGGGCATTGAGTTATGGGTTTGAAGTGGGTGACTTGGTGTGGGGGAAGGTGAAATCGCACCCATGGTGGCCAGGGCATATATTTAACGAGGCCTTTGCATCCTCTTCCGTCAGGCGTACAAGGAGGGACGGCCATGTATTGGTTGCGTTCTTTGGAGACAGTAGTTATGGTTGGTTTGACCCGGCCGAGCTTATTCCTTTTGATCCCCACTTTGCTGAAAAATCTCAGCAAACTAATTCAAGGAATTTTGTGAAGGCTGTAGAGGAGGCGGTGGATGAGGCAAGCCGGAGATGTGGGCTTGGCTTGGTTTGCAAGTGTAGAAATAGACATAATTTTAGGCGTAGTAAGGAGCAAGGGTATTTTTTGGTTGATGTGCCGGAATATGAGCCAGCAGGAGTTTATTCAGAGAGTCAGATTAACAAGGCACGAGATGCTTTTCAGCCTGTTGAGACTCTAGCCTTTGTTAAGCAACTGGCTTCGGAACCAGGAGGAAGTGATGGTGCCAATATTGATTTTATCAAGAATAAAGCAACTGTTTTTGCTTTCCGTAGAGCAGTGTTTGAGAAGGAGGATATGACCTATGCTCAGGCTTTTGGTATGCAACCACGAGCACCAAACGAGACAGGCAATGTAACAGATCAGCCTGTTAAAGAGCCAACCAGGGGTAATTTTTCCAATTTAACTTGCTGTGTTGGGAACATTTTTTGCTTGATTCATGTGATTTATGCTCTCAAGGTGTCATGACCTTTTCTTCCACAGTGATGTGCTTTCTGCAATGATTAGTTTGTCTTGTACTTTAATTCACTACTTTTATTCCCCTTAGTCAATAATCATTTCCTTTCTTTCTGATTTGTGCCTAATGAAAAATAGTTCGAGTGTGCTTCTTGGATGCTTAGAATGATTGTACCATATGAAAAACATCCATCCACTTTTGTGATGACTAAATTCATTGTAGAGAGGTTGATCAGATATTTAAGTTGTTGGATTTTGTCTCTTTCGATTTCATCTATTTCTTTTGGGAACAAAAAGAAGTATATTGAGATGGGTTTAAGATCACAAGAGCCTTATGGGAGATGTTTGCTCAACTTAATTGAAGCTCAATACATCAGAGAACGTGATCTATGCTAGGTTATGGAGTTCTTGTTGGCACAAGCTCAAGCTCATGGGAGTGGTTACTAGCACTATCTCTTCAGTAGGCTGAGCGAAAAAATGAAGTTGATGCTATTCATAGACACTTTTGTGAACTTCTGTTGTATTCATTGGCTTCATTACATTTGGCTGTTCGATATAGGAAATTATTTGGTTTTACAAGCATAAAAGTTGAGGACTTAGTGTACCTAATTGTTAATTTGTGTTCAGAAGGGATAATCTGGACTTCTTTTCAATGCATTATTGGCAATTGAGAGTCTTAATAAATATCAGATGAGAACTTGATTATGTGAATCTATCCAAGCCATTGAAATTCAGAATATTCTTAATAGCTATGTTCTGAATAGTCCCTCCTTAAGTTTGTGCTTTTCAGGCACTTTTCAATTTGCAATGGAATTCTTCTACTTTATTGCCTAAAAAATGTTTAGTGGTCTGATTCCAATTTTTGTCTGATGTGTTATATGTTTGGCTTCTGGTTTTATTGTTATCCACTATTGCATTGTTTTCAAGTTCCTTGGTTTAAATATTTGTGATCGTTAGTTTATATGTGAAATTTGCAGCTCCTTTGAGTGGTCCATTGGTAATAGCAGAAGCTCTGGGTGGTGGGAAGAGCTCTAAAAAACCTATGAAAGTGAAGGACCAGTTGAAGAAAGACAGATACCTCTTCAAGCGAAGAGATGAACCTAGTGACTCAAAAACACTTGACATTGACCAAAGGCAAGCAAGTACCTCTACTGCTGCAGTTTATAGGGAGGGCTTATCAGTTGTAGAAGCTGGCAATTATGTGTTGCAGAAAAGGGTCATGGAGCCTTATGTTGCAGTAGAATATGAACACACTGGGTTTATCAGCAAGGAAGATGCAGGTTATAATGAAGATGTATCTGGCAAAGAAAAAGTAAATCAGGCCCCAGGACACCGTGATGCCCAAGGTGCTATTTTGGATGCAAAGCCATCTAGTGACAAGGAGATCAATGCTTTGCAAGGCACAAAAGACAGCACAGGGGTGGATGTGGTAGGGAAGGAGTTGCTTCACCCTGCTAGAGATGGTATATCCCCATCATCTCAGCAAGAAAATGGGACTATGATTAACAGTAAAGATGAAGAGGGCACAAAAACTCCCCAACCCAGGGAAGCTGAGAAGCAAACCAAACAGAGGTTTCCTGCAAAAGTAGAAGAAGACAGTGGATTGCAAAAACTTCAGGATGGTCTCCCTGGTTCAAATCTTTCATCATTCAATGCAAAGCATTCTAGTGGAATGAGTGTTGATGGTGGAATGAAGAAGCCCAAGATTCTCAAACGGCCAATGGGTGTCATGAGCTCTGGGAGCTCTATCACTGGGGAGATAAAGAAAAAGAAGAAGCGGTTGGGTGCAGAGAAAAGCCCTGATCTTCAAAAGAAGCATTTGGTTGCTGGTAAAGCTGGGGTATCAGGGGGAGGTTCAGTTGGAAAATCCCCCCAGATGGCTTTGTCTCATAGAGAGGATCCTCGAGTAAACCATGAGAAGAAAGATACTGGTGTGATTACTTCCTCATTTAGAAATAGCAATGCCCCATTGACTCCAAGTGGCATGGTAATTGTTGACCTCGAGTTAC
The DNA here is from genome assembly GCA_037832345.1 of Rhizophora mangle. NCBI lineage: Eukaryota > Viridiplantae > Streptophyta > Magnoliopsida > Malpighiales > Rhizophoraceae > Rhizophora > Rhizophora mangle. The sequence continues at coordinate 659,671 of JBAPLJ010001068.1, read as the reverse complement.
CACAGCTGTTAAGTGATTTGCATGCTCTTGCTCTTGATCCTTTTTATGGTTTGGAAAGAAATACCCCTCTAAATGCAGTGCAGTTCTTTTTGCAATTCCGGTCCCTTGTTTACAAGAAAAGCTTAGTCCTATCACCCCCTTCGGAGACTGAACCTGTTGATACCTGCACAATTAAGTCTCAATCCAGTGTTAGGGCTTCTGTCATTTCTGCTGGGGAGCATGTTAAAGAAGATGTGATGCCTTCAAAACATGTCAAATCCCTAGTGAGACCAGATGACCCTACAAAATCTGGACGGAAACGTATGCCATCTGATCGTCAGGAAGAAATGGCAGCAAAGAAGTTGAAAAGAATCGACCATTTGAAATTATTGGCTGCAGAAAAGAAGGCCAGTCAGAGAAATTCAGAAACCCAGCGACCTGAAGGAAAAGAATTTGGGACTGTGGCTCAGGCAAAACCAATCAAATCAAGTTCTGTCAAGAAATTAGAGCCTCTGACTAGAGCAATAGAGCCCACCATGTTGGTGATGAAGTTTCCTCTGCAGACATCTCTGCCATCTGTTGCAGAGCTGAAGGCCAGGTTTGCTCGTTTTGGGTCAATTGATTTGTCAGCAATACGTGTCTTTTGGCAGTCCTCAACATGCCGTATTGTGTTCCGGCACAAGGCTGATGCACACGCAGCGTATAAGTATGCTGTCGGAAACAAATCCTTGTTTGGCAATGTGAATGTAAGATACATCATTCGGGAAGTAGGATCTTCGGCACCTGAAGCACCCGAACCTGAGAAGGTCCGAGGAGATGAAACTTTTGTTGAGGCCCCTAGGGTCAAGGATCCTCTAATCGAACGACCTGCACAGGCCATTCTACACCAGCCTTTCCCGCAGTCTAGAGTCCAGCCTAAGTCTATTTTGAAGAAGTCAGCTGGCGATGAAGTTGGACAAGTAAATGAAGGTAATGGTGGTAAGGGAACACCACGTGTAAAATTCATGTTAGGCGGGGAAAATGCTAGTAGGGGAGAGCAATTGATGGCTGGTCATAGAAACAGCTTCAACAACAGTGCTATTTTGGCTGATGGTGGCGCACCTTCTTCTTCTGTTGCTATGGATTTTAATAGTAAGAACTTTCAAAAGATTATTCCTCCATCTTCATTGCCTATTCTTCCCCGCCCTGCTCAATTCGCAAATGCCCCACTTAATAATGTGCATCCTACGGATGTAGCACCCAGAAACTTGCCCAATTTCGACATTCCCAGTGCTGCACCCAGTACTCCTTCCATGGATATATCACAGCAGATGCTTGCCCTTTTGACAAGGTGCAACGATGTCGTGACCTCAGTAACGGGCCTGTTGGGCTATTTGCCCTACCATCCTCTTTGATGACAAAAATTTTGAACGGTACAAGATCATTAAAGACAAAGGACTCCCCGAAAAAGCGGGTGTATTTCGGTCACAAATTGATAGAGGATGCGTGACGATTGGAGTGCAAAGGAAGAGGCCTTTGCTAACTGAGTACAGCGCTAGCGTATGTGAGTTTGGGCACCTCCAAAATGTACCGACGGTGATGTAGGTTTTTTTTTTTTTTGACCTTTTTTTATTTGTCTCGCTTTCCTTTGTCTTCTCTTTTTCCCTCATGGACTTTTATGTATTTATATAGCCTGGGCCGCGATGTACCTCCTAAATCCAATTTGTATCTTGCTTTGAGCTTGAGACGCTGCATGTGGTGGATACTATGCTCTGCTTAAACCCCCGGCAGGTTATTCGAAAATCGAAAGCCAAGAAATGAGTGCCTAAGGTAAAGGTTCCATTGGTGGCTGCCAATTATCTCTCTCTCCTTTTTTTTTTTTAACGAGAAATGTGGAGGAGGTTAATTTACGCCAAAATTTTTGTTTCGGGATGCCCGATCAACTCTAGCCGAACTCAATTTTCAACTTGCCATCGCGGTTCATGCTGTATCTTGAATTATGTACCTGTTCTGGGGCCGGCTGATTAAAAGTAAAAGCCCTTCCTCTCCCCGCAAATTGGCGTCACTTGCATGGTGGCCCACACATAAAAAAAATTATGATATCATTATTTTTATTATAAGTCAGGGCTAGCGAGCCAAATCAGTCAGTTAAATCCGTGTGCCCGCGGTAGTTTCACGTGTCTAAAATTCCTTCGACTGTGAGGAACGCAACATAAGGAAGGGATTCGGACGCAACACAAGGAAGGGATTAGGGGAATGATACATTTAAATTTACTATTTAACGCAACTCTCTTCCGAACGTTTGGATATTCAGATCGAACGGTGTAGATTATTTAATTACCAAAAATCTCCTCGATTGTTGATAATTGTTATTTAACAAATTTAAGCAGAAAGAATGTGAGAGAAGTAACCTCTTTTTGTGGGGTCTTGCCTTCTCTCTCACATGCACGCCGATTGTCTCAACCCCGCAAACTCTTCTATATATGGCCACAGTGGCAACAGCCTTCCCTCAACGACGAAAAAGTAAAATCCAAGTCAAAATATCTGTACTGTTGTGTTCTGTTCTCTTGACTGACCCATCAAAGAACGCATCAGGCAATTCTCGATCTTTCTTTTGAAACCAATTCTTGAATCTTGAAAATATGGAGAGCAGGCTGTTAGAGATTTCGGTTGTTTCAGCCAATGACCTCAAAGATGTCAATCTCTTCACCACGATGGACGTTTACGCGGTGGTTTCCATCAAAGCCGATTCCTACACCACACAGAAGAAGAAGACCCACGTACACAAGGACTGTGGGCCCAACCCCACTTGGAATTTCATCATGGAATTCACTGTCGACGAGGCTGCCCTCCAGCAGAACCGCCTCAACCTTAAATTCGAAATCAAATCCCACCGGAGCTTGGGCGATAAAGAGATCGGAGAAGTGTATGTTCCGATCAAGGGTCTCCTCGACGCAGCAGCGGCCGGAGATGGGACCTACATCATCAGGAAGGGGAGTTGGAAGGTTAAAGGAACGTTGAATATTTCTTACAGGTTTGGTGATAAATACAACGCGCCGCCCCCCGCGGAGAAGGCTAAGAAAGTGCAGGAGCCGATTATGGCTTATCGGGTCGGCGCGGGATATGCGGGCTCTAGCTCTGCACCGTATCCTCCTTCTGGTGGGTACAGGGCGCCGCCTCTTCTTGGCGCGTATCCCTATCCCCCACCAGGGGGGTACCCACTACCGCCACAATACGCCTACCGTGGATACCCACCGCCACCGCCTCCTGGGTATGGATATCCGGGTTACCAGCCGCAGCCTGGGTACGGTGGATATCCGCCGGTGGTGCAGCCACAGAAGCCGAAGAAGAATATCATACGGAAAATGGCGCGGAGTGTAGGAGCTGGAGCTCCCGCTGGGTGGTTGATCGGAGGCATGAGCTCGGGTGCTATAGGCGGGAATGCCCATGGCCATCATGGTGGCTCAGGTTCTTGCGCCGGATCTAGCTGTGGTGGCTCAGGTTGTTAGGGCCTTTCGTTTTAATTTTGTCTTCCTTTTTGTAAAATAAATACATAAATAAGATTTGTTTAATCATATGTCTTTCTTGAGGAGGATGGAGATCAAGGATAGACTTTTCCTACTTTCTCAGTAAACGTATGTACACTTTTTTTATGTGGAATAGCTGGATTCTGGATTCAAACAGCAGAAACCAACGTCTAACAATGTTTTTGGAATTAATATCTAACGGTCTGTAATGTTCTACTTAGCGGTGGATCGAATCATTTCTAGGTTTCGATTCAAATTATTTAGATTATTACCAATTAATGATGTTCTGTTTCAGCGAAGTGAGTGGACTTGGGTTAATGACGTGTGATTTTTGACTCGAATCTGTATGAACTAGGAGTAGGATTCTTATAACGTTGGTTTTCTCTTTAATTTTTTCTTAACAGCACATATAGGCAACGACTTTTGTCGGTTAGCATGCATGGTGTTAAGACTAAGACAACGCCATTTTGATCCAACGAGACGCTTCTTACATTAAAGTGACATGCGTACTTGCGTTTCAAGCGTGAGCATTTTTGTCTGTTTTAGAATTTCTTGCCTTTTTTATTTAAAGGAAGGGAAGAAAGAAAGAAAGAAAGAAAGAAAGAAAGCTGTTGCAATTTGTCTTTCGGAGAAGGGAGGAAGAAGTATAAAATAAAGTTCCTTCATGCAATTTTGGAATTAGAGAAAAAAAAAATTAAAGAATAAATAATAAAAAATAGGGATTCTTCTCTAATTATGTGTCTAAATCAATGGTCTTCTGTCCACGTAAAAACTTGAGATTCACAGTAGAATAATAAGATTTTTTAATTCTTAGGAAATAAAAAAAAAAAAAAAAAAACATAGTTTGGGACGAGTAAGAATTATCTTCCGGCGAGAAGCACAATTTCTGATTCCTTTTTTCTTTTATTTTATTTTTGGTCAGTATCCAATTCCTTTTAAAATTAAATATCTCTCTGACTTTAATTATTTATATTGATTGATGCAAAGACAAAAAAAAAAAAAAAAAAAAAAAAAAAAAAAAAAACTGCTACTAAATCCCTAGAAAAGCCTCTTGTTATGATCTCCTTCTAATTGTCTCGTAAGGTTTTAATAAATAATTATAACAGTTTTAAAATAATAAATTAATAAAATTAATATTTACTATTAAATAAATAAATAATTATATATATTAACAAATATTAAAATTAATTTTTTAAAAATAAATAAAAAATATCTTTAAAAATTATATTATAATAAAAATAAATAAAATATAAATATTTCTTAAATTTTATATATATCAAAATTTAAAAATAATATTATAATTATAATTAAATTTTATCATTACTTATTATCTAATCCATAATGTTTTTGTCACTTTTAATACTATATGCAGCACTATTTCTTCTCTTGCTTCGCCCATTTCGGCTGGTGCAGATTCAAGCTGAGCATCCTGGCTCATGGAAACCAAAGAAAAGTGAACTTGCTCAAATTCCTTATCAAGCAAAAAGAAGAAACTTGTCGACAACTCCAGGCTTGCTAAATCACAAGAAAGCTAGCTTATTACTGACCTGTTCCGTTTGGCTTGAAGAAGGTGCTTTTGGATCAGTTTCCATGGTGGATCTGTCCTGCTTTGCGGCTACCTGTTCAAGCATAAATGCTTCTTGGTCACAGGATACATGAGAGTGGACCAAATTTTTGGAATATATTATTGACTGAATGTCTTTTTTATGAAGTGATGGAGGATTTCATTGGCATCAAAAGAACCAAAAAAAAAAAAAAAGAAAAACGAATATATAATCTTCTTAGATTAATTATTAGAGCTTAGTCAATTATTAAGACCTTAGGATTAATAAACCGCCTATTAATGACTGTTTGATAAGTAAATCTTTCTTAATACCCTCTTGTTATCTTACACAGAAAAAATAAAAAAAAAGAACACTTCTTGTTTCCAATCAGAAGTCATTTTCAACCAGTCATCTATTTCTGCTTGATGTTAATGTCTTAATAGCCATCATCTTTTTTGGTATGTCTTCTAGTTTCTTCTTCAAAGATCCAATAACTCATCCAGAAAAGGAGATTGATTCTTTAGTTGGAAACCCTCATCTCAGAACATGAGGTTAAAAAAAAAAAAATCTAATTTAATTATCTTGTTGGCTTCGGATCCAATTATTTAGAATTATATATATGCTATCTTCGGAGACTTGGGTTGTTTTTCTTGAAAGCTCCAGACAAGCAAACATAAGCACTTCAAACAAGATGATAGAAGAGCCTTTTGTACATTAAAACCAAAAGCTTTCTTAATTCAAACCTAAACAGAAAGAATGAACAAATTCTAACAAAAAAAAAAGAACAGAAAAAGAGAGAGATGCCCCCATTTTAGCAACAACCACTTCTTTGCAGGCACCTTCGTCGCCACTAGCAGAGTCAACGGAGCGCCTCTCCTCCCTTACCACATCTCCACGACCAGATCTTCTAATGACACCCTCCATTTCTCTTCTCGTCTATTTTCTTTGCCTTCTCCTTTCAAACCTGCATCTCAATATAATCAGAGCCCCCTCCTTTTATTATATACAAGCAGCGTGCAGTATTTTGACAGGATGGATCGGGCGATGAGGCTGTTTGGAGGAGTAAGAGGCTTGGGGCAGGGCAGCGAGAGGCTAGAAAATGGTGGGTGGGTCGAATTACCTATTTATATTTTGAGCGATTTTGAGAAGAAATCGGATCGAATATGTTCTAGTTCCCGATTTTATCCATCCGATCAACCGGCCCGGTTCTTCAACCTTGACATCGCCGTCCCTGCCTCCCTCCTCCTACGTACGCCCCTTTCCGCCGGGACCCGACTCACAGCCCGACGACTCCAAATCCGCCGCCGCAAACAACCTCCTCTCTCGCTCCCTCAACCTGCCCCCCATCCCCAAACCCTGCTATCAATAATCTAATGGGGTTCGAAATAAAAACTACTACTTACCATGAAAAAGTGAGAAAAACATTTTTAGAAAAAAATAAATAAAAAAAAAAGCATGAATTGTTGCAATTAATTGGTGTCTCATTAAATCGACTTTACCGAACTATGACGATAATTAACACCGATAGGATACATTAGAAAAACAATAGTGTTTTTTTATAAGGATTCTAATTGTTCCTTAGCCTGCTTGTGCTTGGACGCGGTCGGTCCAGTATGGAAATACTGGCTTCATTGGGAAATTTGATCAAGCTTTTTCAATCGAATATCATCTCTCAAAATAACAGCAAACTGCAGTGCTTCGTTCATGGCCGCCCTGGCGCCGGCCAACGCCTCCTGCAGATCTTGGTGAGTCAAATAGTGGGAGGATATTTGGCTCAGCATTTGATCAATGCCTTTCTTGGTGTCTAATTGCCCTTTCTTCAGCTTGCTCCAATGCCTCGCTTATCACCTTCAGTTTCTTTGTTGTGATTTGTTCCCTGTACCATCTCTTCAAGTTTGGCAAACACAGGAAGAAGGATGTAGAGAAGCCAAGCAGGGGGATATGATGCGGCCGTAATCCATGGAGCTGTTGCGTTGGTTACAACGAGTTCAGATAAAATGTAAATTATTCATTTTCTCTGGAGATCTCCTCCCGTCTTATAAGAACGAACAATTGCCTTGGGTGGTGACTGTTGGGCCCAATTCAGTGGAATAATGTTAAATATTATAATTTTTTTTTTATTTTTTCTCATAAAAATGTTATTTTTTTAAAAATAAATAATTTTTTATTAAATTAAATTAATTTTTAAAATATTAAAAAAAATTATTTATTTCAATAAAAATAATATTTTATAATAAATCAACGATAGGTCAGCCTACAAGACAAATCAATTAAGCAATGGCAGTCAATGGGTGTGCCCCTTTGGGGTATGCAGTGGGAAATGAGATCAGATCCGTGTGGCCTCGGTTCCATGGATCTAAATGCCTTCCACGTAAGGAAAGGGATTGGAGGAATGACGAAACGCGTCCACACATTAAGAAAATGACAGATATATTAAATTTAATGTTTAACGCAACTTTCTTCTTACCGTTTGGGTATTCTGATCGAACGGTGTAGATTACGCGTTGAAAGATTATTTAATTTGCAAAAATCTTCTCGATTTGTCGTCGGTCGTTAATGTAACAAATTTACGCGTGAAGGAGACTCTCTTTTATCCAGAAAGAATTTAACAAAATGTAAATCCCTATTTTGGGCCACACGCTGATTCGCAGCCGTCCGATCCTTCCACCCACCTTCCTCCTCAGCCGCAGTCTCTTCTATATATGGCCACAGTTCCAGCATCTCTCTCCCAACGACGAAAAAATAAAACCTAACTCAAAATCTCTGTACTGTTGTGTGTTCCGTTCTCTTGACCGACCCATCCAAAAACCCGTCAGGCAATTCTTGATCTTTCTTCTGAAACCATTTCCTGAATCTTGAAAATATGGAGAACAGGCCGTTAGAGATTAAGGTTGTTTCAGCCAATGACCTGAAAGATGTCAATCTCTTCACCAAGATGGACGTTTACGCGGTGGTTTCCATCAAAGGCGATCCGTACACCACACAGAAGCAGAAGACTTATGTCCACAAGGACTGTGGGCCCAACCCCACTTGGAATTTCACCATGAGATTCACCGTCGACGAGGCCGCCCTCCAGCAGAACCGCCTCACCCTTAAATTCGAAATCAAATCTGACCGGAGCTTCGGCAATAAAGAGATCGGAGAAGTTCATGTTCCGATCAAGGATCTCCTCGACTCAGCAGCGGCCGGAGATGGGAAAGAACACAAGAACGTCAGCTACAGCGTCAGGACGGCGAGTGGAAAGGCTAAAGGAACGTTGAATATTTCTTACAAGTTTGGTGATAAATACAACGCGCCGCCCCCTGCGGAGAAGGCTAAGAAGGTGCAGGAGCCGATTATGGCTTATCCGGCCGGCGCGGGATATCCGGGCTCTAGCTCTGCACCGTATCCTCCTCCTGGTGGGTACGCGGCGCCGCCTCCTCCTGCTCCTGGCGCGTATCCCTATCCCCCACCAGGTGGGTACCCACCACCGCCACAACACGCCTACGGTGGATACCCAGCGCCACCGCCTCCTGGGTATGGATATCCGGGTTACCAGCCGCAGCCTGGGTACGGTGGATATCCGCCTGTGGTGCAACCACAGAAGCCGAAGAAAAGTGGCAAAGGGAACATGGCCTTGGGAGTAGGAGCTGGATTGCTCGGTGGGTTGTTGATCGGAGACATGATCTCGGATGTTGGCGACACGGCTGCCTATGATGCTGGTTACGACGCCGGATTTGGTGATGGCTTTGATTTTTAGGGCCTTTCGTTTTAATTTTGTTTTTTTTTTTATAAATAATAATAAAATTTGTGAGCTGTTTAATAATGTCTATCTTCAGGATGGGGGTCAGGGTTTGACTTTTCCTTAGGTTTGACTTTTTGTACTTTCTAAATAAACATATGCACATATTTTTAACATTATTGTGAGTTACTGGAGGTGTTATCATTCGTTGGGAATAGCAGAAATCAACGTCTGACAATGCTTTGGAATTAATATCTAGCCGTCTTTAATAATCTAATTTAATTTGAGGTGGATCGGATTATTTCTAGGTTTCTGTTCAAATTATTTAGATTATTATCGATTAATGATTTATTTTTCAGCGAATTGAGTGGAGTTGGATTTTAGAGGGGGTTCAGGACAGGAACAAGATTTTCAATTTACAGCATACAGATACCGAAGCGCGAGAGAGCTGTGGGGATTGGGATTGGGATTGGGGGTATACTATTTTCCTGGATGTGAAGATATTCATACTTGAAAAATGTGGTTGAACCATGGGGATTAATGAATGTGTTACTGTCATGGGAAAAGCGTGTGATCGTCATCGTACAGTTGACATGAATAATACATCTCTGTCAAAGAATACAAGTGGGGCGTGGAAAGATTCCTCGCACAAGTACGCAAGTGGGATGTGGAATCTTCTTGAAGATTCCCCTGCCCCATGTGTTTATCTATGGCTCCGTCGTCCATCTCGTGCTCCTTGTTGCTTTAGCTCAATCTGCCCCCCACACACGAGCGCATAGAGCTGTAAACCTCCCTACCAAGGCTACTACTAGTGCGATTTTCGACTCAAATCCGTACGAACCGTGACTGGGATTCTTAAAATGTTGGTTTTCTTTTTAATTTTTTCTTAACCGAACGTATAGCTCATGGGCAGCGACGTTTTTGCCAGTTGAGTTGGCATGCATGGTGTTAAGAATAAGGCATCGCCCTTCTGACACAACTCGACGCTTCTTACATTAAAGTGACTGTACCAAGTGGGCAAAGTGCCATTACACACGCGACCGTGTGTTTCTGTGAAGTGTGAGCCTTTTTGTCTGTTTTAGAATTTCTTGCCTTTTTTTTATGTACCCCATTGAGAAAAGAAGGAAAGAAAGAGTTGCAATAGGGAGAAGCGTAGAATAAAGTTTCTCCATGCGAGATTGGAATTAGAGAAAAAAAAAAAAAAGAGGGTATTCTTCTCTAATTATGTGTGTAAATCAATGGTTTTCTGTCCACGTGTAAAAACTTGAGACTCACAATAGAATAATAAGATTTTTTAATTATTATGAAATTAAAAAAATAAAAATAGCCAAAACATGGGACGATTAAGAATTATATTCCTGCAAGAAATACAATTTCTATCGTTTCCTCAGTATCCAATTCCTTTTCTAATTTAATTTCTCTTTCTCTGTATTTAATCATTTACATTGATTGATGCAAAGACCAGCGAAAAAAATAAAAACTCCGAAACTAAAGCCCCAGAAAAGCCTCTTCTTCGACAACGTCGTTGATCTCCTCGTACCTCTCCATGACTTCGCCGTCCCTGCCTCCCTCCGCCTACGTCCGCCCCGTTCAGCCGGAACCCGACTCACAGCCCGATGACTCCAAGTCCACCTCCGCAAACAACCCTCTTTCTCGCTCCCTCAACCTCCCCCCATCCCCAAACCCTGCCATCCACCGCATCTCCTTCAACCAAGACTTCGGCTGCTTCTCCGTCGGCCTCGACACCGGCTTCCGCATCTATCTATGCAACCCATTCGTTCCTCGCTACCGCCAGGACTTCGACTCCAGCAGCTGCAGCGGCAGTGGCCTCGGGCTGGTCGCCATGCTCTTCCGCACCAATCTCTACTGCCTCGTCGGCGGTGGACGTAATCCTCTTTTCTCGCCGAACAAAGTCCTAATCTGGGACGACCAGGCTCGACAATGCCGCGGCGAGCTCTCCTTCCGGTCAGAGGTCAAAAACGTAAAACTACGGCGCGACCGAATTGTCGTTATAACCCTACAGAAAGTGTTCGTTTACAATTTCATGGACTTCAGGCTGCTGCACCAAATCGAGACGACGGTGAACGCTAAAGGGTTGTGCGAGGTGTCGCACGCGTCGGCGCCGATGTCGCTGGTATGCCCTGGACTCGTGAAGGGCCAGATAAGGGTGGAGGATTCCGGGTCCAATAGGACAAGGTTCGTGACTGCTCACGATTCAACCATTGCGTGTTTGGCGATGACTCTGGATGGGAGGTTGTTCGCCACTGCTAGCAGTAAAGGGACATTGATTCGGGTCTTTAATACTCTTGATGGGTCTTTGCTTCAGGAGGTATGCCATTGCTATGCTATTTGATTTGTTGATCATGTGGCGTTCCCATTCCACGAGTCTCCCACACCGTGCAGTCTGAAAAGGATATACATCCACAATTTGTTGACCATGTGATGTTGTATAATTATGTGTATGCATTTGGACAGCAAAGGGTGTTTGTGGCTGTTAATGTTTCTAAAGGGCTCTAAGTATTGTGATTTCTCTGTTTTTAAAGGTGCGATCTTGTTGGGTGGATAAGGGAATTGAGGGTGAATTTGTGCTATATTTTGATTTGATTGATTACTGAATTGTAGGGAAATGATATGTTTCTTAATCGATTGTTAGTTTGATGCATGATTCTGCACCCGATGTTTGTATGATACTGTAGTTCGAAGGATGTTTTAGTGTCAGTTTTTCTCTGTGTGGATTGTTGATGGTATTTGATAATGCTGGGCATTTTGTTGGGAACTCAATGTAAGGTAAGGAGAGGTGCAGACAGAGCAGACGTATTCAGTCTTGCATTCTCTTCCAACGCTCAGTGGTTAGCTGTTTCAAGCGACAAGGGTACTGTTCATGTCTTTAACCTCAAGGTTGATTCAGGTTTAGTAGCTAATGACAGACCACAAATCTCATCTGAGTCCAATCATTCTACCAGCTTAAGATCTCTTTCCATTTTGAAAGGTAATATCTGTTTGCCTTATCACTTGATGTTTTCTTCATTAACACTGTGTGGTAGTTTCATATACTGAGTGAGTTTCTGGACAAAGATTTAGGTTTACCCATCTCCTCGGCCTTCAATAATAGAGGTGCAGCTAATCTTGGATGATAATGCTTGGTGGGAGTCTAGGTTTCAATGTTTATTAAGAGCTAATCTCTGATCTAGTTCATTGACTGCGCAAATTTGTAGATATTTTGTTAGAGAACTTCTGCATTCATTGCCTAATGTACAGGCTAGGTGTTGGCAACTGGTCCTGTTTTGCCCATTTTGTGTCATGTGATTGTCATTCTAGAAGTCAAGCTCATGTGTAGATTCTTACTTTCTTATAGGTGTATTGCCCAAGTACTTCAAGTCAGAGTGGTCAGTGGCTCAGTTCCGACTACCTGAAGGTTTGCAATATTTCGTTGGCTTTGGACAGAAGAACACAATAGTGATTGTTGGCATGGATGGAAGGTAATGAAAATCGGTCCCATTTTGTTTTGCAATTTTTGTTAATATTTGGCGGGGTAGGCGTAGTTGAATTAGCAGGGCTTATTGCATGACTCGTGATAACTAGCTGTCTGGATGATCTACATCTTTGGTATACTTCCCCGTGTAATTTTGCTCACCATCATGGGAGAAGCTTGTAGATCATGATCTCTCTTCTACACACATTGAAGCCATCAATGTTGTTTATTTCATTATCAGTGATTATGTTGGATATTGTTCAGGAATTTGTCTTCCCATTCCATTGTAATGAAACATTTTCTGGATTTCCCTTGTCGATCTAGTATAAATGTAATTGTAATCTAATTTTCTTGTTGGTGGATACATTTATTTTAGTTTCTTGATTAGTTGAGATTTTAATATTCTATTGGTTTCTTGACGCAGCTTCTATCGATGTCAATTCGACCCAGTAAATGGTGGAGAGATGACTCAGCTCGAGCATCATAATTTCATGAACGCGATCAACTTCTTGAAGCGTTAAAACACAATGGTGTAAAAATAGCCGCTTCAATTTTACCGTGAATATTACATTATTTTTTTTCCCACTACACATGTGTAGGGAACAAATGACTTGTAAATAATTTATAACAGGAGTGATTAAAAGGCAGTTGGATTGTAGATAAGTGTGTGTTGAGCTTTTAGTAGTTGGTGACTAAGCTTACACAAATATTAACATTATTGAGTAATTATCGAAGTTTTGATGTTGGCATAGATTATGAACCCTGTAACGTCCAAGATAGCCCTTCTAAATCCCCTTTCCCATGGCGTTAGCCCTCCTAAATCCCTTCTCCCTGGTGCCTGGGGAGAGTGCTTAACTGAAGTGGAGAGATGTATAGTAAGGAGAAAATGAAAAAATTTAAAAAGAAAAGGAAATAGAAAAAGAAAACCTCCAAGCATCGACTGAGACTTTTCTGCAAACCCCATGTTCTTGTTATACAACAATATTCAACGGAAACAAAAATTTTAGGCTGTTAAAATGTAAGTCTATGTTCCTCATTCCCATGTCAAGTGTCAGTATAAATACAATCAACAACGAGTATCTTTAAAAAGGGAATAATGAATGTCACATTTCCGGATTTGCCTCCTCTGGAATAACGGTCAAAGTCGCTGAAGTATCGTTCCCTCTTTTAATAAGCACCTTCAATGGAATTCCAACTCTATCCCCCATAATTTCAATGATCTGCCAAAATTTTCATCAGTGAGAGGTATATATATAACCATTTACCACACGGTACAAACACTGAGAAGCCAAAATCGCATATTCAAGGTTTTTCACAGGCAAAAATTTTGACGGCAGTTCAGAAATTGTCCCAAAGACAAACTGCCAAAATGCGTACCACCCCTGAAGAGAAAGCGATGGATACCTCTTTGATACTGTCAACGGGCCTCCCATCAAATCGTATAACAACATCACCAGGGCAAAATCCAGCGCGATCAGCAGGGGACCCTGGTGTTACCTGGCACAACAATTATTGTCAAGTGTTAAAAAGTTCAAAAATTAACTAAAACGTCAGGCTAGCATTTGATATGCTCTGCATAGCCATTTTGTACCTTCACAGGCAAAAGTTCGTATAATTTTCACAATGTTACACCCTAGCATAATCTCAAAAGCCTGATAATCAAAAATTGTATCAAAGATGAACATGGCCAAATAAAATGTGGTTACATTTAAGCATAAGATAAGAAAAAACAATCAGAGAACATACCATAGGCACAAGCACACCTCTATCAACATTAGGAAATGTAGAATCTCTTTCCTTAAGTTGAGCAACGATCATCTCATTAAGATCGATCATTTTCAAGCCAAGCCAAGGCCGAATGACTCTCCTGCAAAAACCACCACTTTTTACATATACCATTGAAAACCATGATGCTTTTCAAAACATCTGGAGCAACAAAATTTCATGAATGATCCCCACAGATTTCTGCTAATTCCAATTTGTTGCATGTATTTTGAGAAGTCTATCAAAGATAATTCAGTATTTTTTAAATTGTTCTTCTTTTCCTCCATTAAGAGAAGAGAACCAGATTTTCCAATTTAGCCTTGAATAATTCTTCACAGAAATTTATTATGTCAACCTTGAACATTGATTACATAAAAAATAATAAGGGACAGTTACCTCTCTCAGTAGCTGGTCACAGAAAAGCTAATGATGCTAATCACTTACCCACTCTTATTAAAATGCTCTATAATCTTGGCAACTGAGTCAATTGGTACAGCAAAGCTCACTCCATCCACAGCCATTGCTTTCAAGATATTAACACCAACAACTTCTCCATCAACATTGACAAGTGGACCACCTGAATTTCCCTACAACATAAAGTTATACAGAACAAAACTAGACATATCCACAATAATTTGGAACAAAAGGAGTGAACAGATGGAATTACACAATCTTTTAAAGCCCT
>JBAPLJ010001066.1:0-21803 GCA_037832345.1 Rhizophora mangle | reverse complement strand
ATTGTTTATTCTCTTGAAAAAACCACTCACTATATACAAACTTCTCTATGAAAAAAACGTGTTGACCTATTCTCTAAAACAAAAATTAAACTAACCACCTGCCTATTTGCTTAAAAAAATTGGTTGCCTATTTCCTTAAAGAAATAAAGCATACGTGCTAGTTTCCTAAAAAATTATATGCCAATTCTATTTCAAAATTGCTACTTATATTAGAATTTACTAAGTAGCCACTGCAAATGTCACCAATATTCACTGAAAATAAAACTATTATCTATTCTATTAGAAAAACTATTACCTATCCACTTAAAAAACTGTTGTTTATTTCCCCTTAAGATAAAACCATTGTCTAATTCCCTTAAAATATTAAAAAGTACCTATTCCTTACCAAATTAATACTTATTCACTTAAAAAATATTGCTTTTCCTATGCTTAATAATACCATTGCTTTATTCCCTCTAAAAAACCATTGTTTTATTCTCTTAAAAAACGACTACATATTCTCTTAAAAAACTGTTTACCGTATTCTCTACAAAATAACTACCTATTATCTTAAAAAATTTTGCTACCCTATCTTAAGACCCGCCTTTAGTGCACTGGTTTTTCATATATACATTGCTATAGCAGAGAAAAAACTACTACATTAAGATTTATTGCAGTGCTGCAATTGTAGTGGCTTGAAAAGCCACTACATTAGGACTTTAGGTTGTTTACTTTTGTGTTCATTGGTGATCTAGTTTTACTTTTAAGTAGGCAATTGCTGACATGCTTTCTTGAACTAAACTGAAAATGGGAAACATATGGACAAACTATGTTTTTGCAACTATAGTCACAAGTTTACAATGTGCTTCTCTAGAAACTAGAAATCTATAAAAATATAAATGGATTTCAATACACATAAATCAAAAACAATATTCAAATTTGGATGTGTTTAAAACAAGTATGATAAAAAGTAGTAAAAAAAAACAACATATAATATATATATATATATATTATATGAATGACAAACACACCAAGGAACAATCAATCGACCCATTTTGAATTATTTGGAGACAAAACCATTTCATTTCATAGATCCGCACATAAACACAAAAGTTATGTCGTTTAACGTGTAGACAATGTGAAATCTATGGTCATCCTTAGTTTACATTTCTAATTTAATTTTGTTCGTTTGCTTTTTTCCTTCATCTTCTCTCTTTTGCAACTGCAGCAGCAATGACAAAAAATCTTAAGAACCTCATTGTCGTGAAGAGATAATTAGGAGCAAATTTTAAAATCCAAAATATGTTACCACTTTGTGATTAGTTTATGTGACAAGGATTTAAACGAGCTCAAAAAGTAATCTTACATTAGATCCCATGATTTCATGCTGGAGATATACCATCAAATTCAACTACATCCATAAAAAATAGTAATTTAAGATCGAAGAACAACCAACAGATAAGCAAGTCTCTTTTTTTATAGAAGACAAATGTTGGACACATTATAATTTTGTCTCATATATATTTTATTAATAGCAAAAAAATTTTTCAAATAAATTTCAAATTGTTACTACGACAATTATTGCTATGATTCCCACTTTAAAGATGGAATGCACCTAGAGAAAGGTGAACGTGGGACTTTGTGCCTAATCTACACTATTCTCCGTTTGCCTATGCCATTAGACAAATTATGGGTGTTTCTCATATTTTATGTTCATGCAGCTTACAATTCATTTAATTTTGTTTTCTGCACATATATCCTACACATTTTGTTCATGTAATACCCTCATAAAGGAGATAAGTCCAACGTTGTCTATAATTTTTTGATCGTCCAAAAGAAAAATGAAAAAAAAAAAGGTTAGTTAATGAGAATACCTGCTGCGGATGGTTCTTTACCACACCTCGCAACGCAATAAGGAGTACATGCCTCAGAAAATGCACCAGAACATCCAATGATACAATTTTTGCACACAACTTAAGGCTTGCACTTCAGTTGCAAATTGTACGAGCATGACTGCAAATGCCAACACCAAAAGTCTCTATTTGCCTAATGCCTACTTTAGTTTCTTCTCGCTATGTTAATTTGCATATTATTTAAAGTTATGAAGTAATTAAAGATAAAAGTAAAAATTAAATCCAAAGATAACTAATTTCATATTTTTTTAATCTATAAAAGATTCAAATCTAATTTAGTAAGATGGTGTGAAAGTCCATAACATATGAATTCATAAAATTAGGGGGAAAAGGACAAGCAAAAAATATATGTATTCTTAATATATGATCAAGATAAAAACACACACACACACACATATGTATAATACCATTGAAGTGTGTATATAGAATGTTATTGCACCTTTTAACATAAATTAGACTACTTGCAAAATCTATCTATCTAAATTTTGGACATTGTAAAGTCTACTTATATATTCTTTTTTCTTCAACTCTCTTTGCTTTATTATTCTTTATATTTTTTTTACTGATGGGGGGAAAGGAAGGCATGATCCCAAGATTTGTCAAATGATATGCACTTCATATAAGTATCATATCCTAAATCTTTAGACATGATATGTTTGTTCTCTCACCATTTTATACCTCATATGGCATCTTGTCAATAGATTTGGACAAAAGTCTATTAAGAAGGTAAGTAGCAGTCTCATGGCCATAAACTCAAGTCTCAAGATCCTTCTACCATCTTACATTAGAATAATTTTTTTTTAAGATCTCATATCTCTTAGTCCTAGTTTCAATATCAAACAACTTCTTGAGATGCAGAATTATGTGCAAGCATTCATAATATTCTTATGCCACCTTTGAAGGTTAAGAGACATACTAGCTAACATCACACATGTAGCATGATCATCCTCATCCTTATGCCAAATTTATGACTCCACTTCTTCCTCGTCACCAAGACTAGGAAGATCCTCATTAAGGAGGTAGAACTTTTTTTCTTACTTGAGAACAATTCTCAAGATTTTAAACTAGTCTAAAAAATTTAGTTTGATGAGGTTGTTCACTTCAACTATGCTTTGTATAAATGGACAAATTATTACTCATTTTGATCTAGCAACCTATATATAAAGAGAGTGAGTATTAATTTCTTGCATACATACCAAAATTAGATTGGATCTTTAATCCTTATTTTAGTTATTCCCACTTTCTTATTTAAATAAATAAATCACATATGTTGACTTATCAATTACATTGCATGTGACTCTCATATCAATTAAATGACAGCCCTTTGTCTAAACAAATCACATATGCTGCTCCTAACCATTGTCTCTAAATTTATGTGATCATGAGATAACTCATCCAAATCACACAAATATAGTTAATTAGGACCCATTAATTATAATATCAAACATATTCAGGTTAAGAAGGCTTTTAGCTAACCTAACAAACCTTCTTCACACAAAACTCTGGTTTTATTCTATTATTATAAAAGACAACTCACCATGTTATTATCGGGTACTTAATATTTGAGGTGAGTGATTTAGTTAATTATAGTTATCTCATGCATATTGTAATATATATATATCACATATATGGCATATAATCCTAGTATGATATGTAATATGCTTGATTATAGTATCTACTATGTTATTTTCCTCAAGCTATTGAGGATGTTAAATGGTCCAATCCTAGAGGATTGCAGATTAGTCTTCCAAAGGGCTTTTTGTAATTAAATTAAATGTAAGGAAAATTGAGGAAAATAGCAACAAGTAGAAAAGAATAAGGTCTTATGACACTTATATCTTTTTTTTTCTTCCTTTTAGGAAAGAAGGGACGATATGTGGAAAGTCTAAGTTAGTTCTTAGCTCTATCTTGGCCAACATCCTACTCTCGATGGAATGGTGGAGTGGCCACTTGTTGCAATATTGCCCCAACCCAAGGAAGGGCATTTTGTGAAGAGCATTATTTTGAAAGAGGGAAAGTAGGGTTAACAAGCCACTTCAAGGAGGTAACTAGACTGGATTGCCTGATGGATGTTTTACATGACATAAGAAATTTTCCTTGAGGTCCTTTGCTAATAAAGGTTGCTTATTCTCCCTAGTAGCAATGGAAAAGGGTAGGGGTTATGTAGTGATAGTTGGTGGGTCTCATGAGATCTATGTCAACCATTAGAACCATTGTTGGCTACATTGCTGGAAAATTTTGATTTACAAATTAAGATGTGCTAATGGTAGTGATATGCCAAACCCTCCTATCCTACTCCAACTTATATCTCAAGAAGGATATACTAAGATTAGATGGGATCCTTATGACTTGCATTATAGATTCTATGTAATAGAAATATCCTCTTGATTTGTCTCCCTTGACACCTTCATTTGGATCCCCATAGTTACAAATAGACATCCCATCTCAATCCTAAATTCCTTAATTATATAACTTTTACATAATTATGAGAGAAACATCAAATTACATTGAAGGAGAGTCTAGATAAGAAGAGAATTTATAGCTAGAAAATAAGAGAAAGGCACAAAAAGCAATCTCTATGCTCCAAAAAATTATATTCATTCGTATAAATAAAAACCATCACTTGGATCTACAAGCTTATAATCTTCTATCATGTTATTATATTCACATTATATGCACAAGAGTAAATATATGTTTAATTTTAATTATTGATATGAAAATTCAATGTTTATTTTAAGTTACCTATCCTAATAGGAGTCCTAAAGAAATTAAAAAATAGTTTTCTAATTCAACAAGTATTCTAATGAGATATAAGTCATCAATCCTAATCCAATTAGAACATCTTAAATTTAGGCAAATACTATTTATAATCTAGAATAATTTTTTAAAGTATATTCAAATTACATTTCCTTTGATTCAATAACTTAATTCAAGGTGTTTCACTTCTGATTAATTTAGAATCTTAAAAATTTAATCAAACTAAACTTATTGTTGTCCTAATTTAACATCTTTCTTACACACAAAAATGTTTCCTAATGCCACGGAAGCATGTTTACAACACGCATCAACGATGACTCCGGTGACCACTAACTTGTAGACACACACATGCTACTATCAAAAGCAATAGCCACCACGCAGCAGCAAAGCCATGCCTTGCTGTCACTGTGGGTATGATTACCAATGCATGCATGCCACGCAAGGCTTGGCCTTGCGACCCAGTATGGCTTTCTTTAAAGCCATCAACGCAGCCATGGTTAAATTACCTAACAATGCCCAATAACGCCAAGATTAATTTCAGCCCCATTACTTCTATGGATTTCTCAAAACGATGGCACACAAAAGGGAGAACTTTTCTCTTTTGCATGGTGAGACACAATGTCGATTCTTTTTTCCCTTTTTTTTATGTGTTTAACTAAAAACAAAATCAAGGAATTAATTGTAAACTTGTAATAATAATAAATAAACATATAAATCAATTGAATTGTTAATCAAGAACAATTAAACATAAAATTAAATTATATTTAACATGCAAATATTAAATGAATGTTTATCAAATAAATACTTAATGATATAGATATTTTAAAATTTTGAATCCACAAAGTATATCAGTAGGTTGCTAAATTTAATTACAACCTATACTAAAAGATGAGATAGTTACCAATGAATTAAGTCTTCTTTTCTCTTTCAATTGAAATAGATAAGTTATTGCAAACCATTACTATCCAAAAGTTCGGCCTTTAATAGTATGCACACAAGAAACCGTAGTGATAATTCTTAAGAACATAGACTCTTTTAGGGGAAGAGAGAAATAAAAGGACAAACCAAAAGAGAATGCTAGCTCACAACAATCAATTTGGTTGGCCATTTAGGGTTCTATTTATAGAGAACTTTGGCTATGTAAGGCCTACTATTAACTTCTAATAAATTATATATTAGTTCCTATGATTTTTAATATTATATATTGACTAAAAAATATTCTTAAACTTTTTAATCAATTTTACCTTAATCTCTTTTTACATTTCTCATCATTTTCTTTCTATATGTGATCCATTAAAATCTTAACATGTAGAAAATGAATATAAATTATAATTCCAAAAAACTTGATAAATTAAACCCTTTTAATTTATCACTAATATTCTAATTAATTAATTTATATCAATAAATCAAGATTAATGTCTAGACACATGTTATGATTACCTTAATATTAGAATTGTAAAAGTAGTTTGACTAATTTTTTTAGTACATAGTCTCTTATTGTAATTTAATTATTTTGTCATACTAATACTTTAATTAAATATTAAGTATGAAATTAGTATTTACTCTATATTGTTTAATTATATTTGTTCTCAAGTAATAATATAACAATTGATTATATTAAGGACATAACAACTCTTTATATAATTGTTATTCTATCTTGTGTAAGGATTTACTCTCAACTATCTATATGTAATTATTAAACGTTAGCAACTTGTTTCAAAGCCTGGGGGGATGTATTTTTATTATTAAGAGGATATTTTGTGTTTTGAATGAAATACAATTTTAATAATATTTAATAAATTATAAAATTTATTTTTAACATGGATATACTAATAATTTATAAAAATAATAACTTTTTTTTGATATATAAAAAATAATTATAAATTAATTATATAAATAAATTACACACTATTATGTTAATTTTTTTACTAATTTTTTTATTTTTTTTAAAATATAGTGAATTATAATCAAATACTCAATTAAATCTATTAAAAAAAAAGTTTTCTCACCATCATTTTTACAGCAACAATAAAAGCTCAACTATAATATCAAATAAAACCCTTAGAATAAAATTAATCAATATTAATGGTCTATTAATTTTTTTGATTGGTATATTATTTATTTTTTATATTTATCAAAAATATGCAGAATTTTATTTGTGAGAAAAAAAAATTAATTTTATTATTAATAACTCCTTTGGATTTCCTTGGAAACTATGGTCATCCCGTTCCCGCACGAGCAAAGAATCTTATGTATTACATTAAGGCTTTCCATACCTGTGATAATTCCATAAAGAATTTACCAAGCATATCTCACCCATGACAGTTTAGCAATTCAAGGTTTACTAAAAGAGATTTTTCAGCATAAAGAAAAAAAAAATCAAGCATATATATCATAATCTTAATAAATAAATAATCCATTGCAATCAATCTTGTAAAGTGTACCATAATTTTTGTAGCCACTTCTCATTTACTTTTATAATACAATGTGTATGAAATATTCAATTCACCTAAAAATTTAAATTAATAAGTAAAAAGGTTTATAAATATTATAATTTATATAAAATTTTTATATTTTATTAATATGAAAATTTTTTTATTTTTAATATTCACTTTTAACATATATTGAAACAAATTAAATGAGTTAAATTTAGTTATTATACCTATTAACATTGTACTCAATTAATTAGATTAAAAATAAAGAAAATGGTCAAATCACTAATTAAAGAGTATAAATAAAAAAGTTAATTAAAATTTGATATAATGTCAAATATTTTATAAAATTAAAATTATACCTAAAAATTTATTATAATAAATACAAAATTTTATAAATATTATAAACTATATAAAATTTGTATATTTTAACAATATAAAATTTCATATTTTTACTTGATTTACCGAATCAAAATTAAATGATCGAAACAAACATAAGTGCTATATTTTATTACTATTGCATTCAATTAATGAAATTGAAGATTATGAAAATAATCAAATTATAAATTAAATTTTAATATAATGTCAAATAATATTTTAAAATTTAATTATTTTAAAAAATACAAACTAATAAATATAAAAATTTGTAAAACGATATAAACCATTTAATTTTTTTTTATATTTTAACGTGTTAAGTCTAGTAAACACATGAGATAATAAAATTAAATTAAATGAATTAAACTCGAATACTATAACTTTCACTTAAATTAAATTTAAATAAATATATGTGGTAAGAGTCAAACCACTAAATTATGTGTATAAATATGAAAATAAACTAAATTTTGATTTTATGTAAAATAATAATTTGAAATATCAAATTCTCTTAAAAAATTTTAGTTAATGACAATATGAGAGGTTTTATATTTAAAACAATATGAGAATTTTATATTTTTAATAGCATGAACACTTTTCTTTGTTGTTTTCTTATATCTTACATCAATTGTACACTCTTTTACCTTTGACTTCCTTTTAAGATTGGAAGATATTCAAAATAGAAATGAAAATTTTCCTAAAATTAATTATTATAAATCAAACAATTATTGTCATTTTTTTTATGACAAAAAGAAAGCAAGGGAAAAAAAAATTAAGTATAGGACAATTAATCATTCTTAAGGATGACCAAATCAACTTAACTACTTGAAACTATGCTCCTAAGTTGGGAAGAGGAAGTCTTGAAAACTTCAACTCCACTTTTGAGGGTAAGGGCTTAGAAAGATTATAAAACTTTCATTTGTTCACTTAGACAACTTGGGTTTTCTCTCAATCTTCTTGTGAAATTATTAAAAGATGACATTGGGAAAAAAGAGAGAGAGAGAGAGAGAGAGAGAGAGAGAGAAAAAATGCTAGTTAATTATTTTCCAAGACTTGAACCATTAACAACTTGTGTTGGATAAAAAGACAATAGGGTGTTAAAACGGAGAGTTGGACAAATTGAAAATTGTAGAACTACTTTAAGTCATCTAACAAATACTATCATCATTAATGTAAAATTTATTTTCACTAATATGTAATAAGTATTATTCAAATATTTTAGTTAATAAATAATGCAAGCATTTCACGCAAATGATTTTATAACAATGAACATCTCATTAATTTGATTAACACATTTAAGGCCTTGCACTTATATCCTTTTCATAGATATTTTAAAGTGAAGTCTTTTAACTAATTCCAACAACTTACATTTTATATCCATGTAAGCACATTCTAGTTACCCTAGCCATAAAGAATGTTCCCAGGCCTATTTAGAGTTCAAAATTCATCATCCCTTCACAATTATAAGTAGTAAATATTGGATGAAAACAATTAATTATAATATTGCAATTACATTAATGATGCATTTTAATCATTATAAATAAGACTTGAAGTAGCATTAAGTATTGAATTGAGTTTTCATCATTAGTGATTAATCTGTATAGGCTCAAGACTTATTCTACTTAATGTCTTGTCTATCAAATCTCTTGTTAGTCCTTTTGTCAAAGGATCAATCATCTTTTTTTGCTCAATCTCACAATGGCAATCACAATCATTCCATTTGTGATCAAATCTCTAGCATAATTGTATTTATGTCTAATGATTCTTGACTAACCATTATACTTTTGACTGTAAGTTTTCACTAGAGTTGCAATACTTCATAGTATATAAAAAATAAGTGCTACTCACTTTGACTACAAAATAATCTCATAAAGCAAGTTCTTTTGTGATTTTACCTCTTTATTCATTGAAACTAGTACTAGAAACTTTGTAATCATGATGAAATCCATTATGTAAGTCTATTTCTTGAAACTTAATGAAATAGAACCCCTACCAAGCATCAAGATCTACATACTAATAAAAAGCATGATCCTCTTTATTAATAATCCAACTAATATCTATATCTTACTAAATTAGAAGGGTAAAATGTATAGCTTATGTCATAATCATTTATTTTCTTTAGGTATTTTAAAATTCTATTTACTCCATGTTAATTCATATTGCTTGGATTACTCATGTACTCACTTAGCTAATTGCATTGCCTATGTCTGGTCTTGTATATATCATTAAGGACATTAGACACCTATTACCTAAGTATATTCTAGCTATGATACTATTATTTAAACATTCTTAGTAAGCTTAATGTGGTTAAATGGGATAAATATTAGAATACAATTTGAATGATTGAATTTATTGAGAACTTTCTCAATGTAATGCAATTAAGCATTATTCTCAACATAGCATCTTCTGATTTCACTACTTCATCAAATGTCTTATGATTATCATTAGTAAGCAATATAGAATTCAATTACAGGCTAATTCCTTTGTCCCTTGAACTAGGAACACAAAGAAATCATAACCAAAAAGTCTTTACTTCCCTTATTCTTTTGCTCCTCGACATTTTTATTTTTATTTGCTAAAGCATCATTTTCATTATTTAGAACTTGTTTGTATTTTAGAACATTAGAAACTATGATGAATTTATTTTCATCAAAAATAGCATTTATCAATTTAATGATTATTTTAATAGATATTAAGTTGTTAAGCTCTTTGACTATTAATTGATAAGTCTTATTGTTATGAGCATATCCTAAAAAGATGGACTTAATTCCCCTTTCAGCTAACTTTTTCAATTTCGATTAAGGAAACTTAACAATTGTTGTACAAAATCAAATTCTTAAATAACAAGGTTAGGCTTCCATTTATTCAAGAACTTATATGGGGTTGTTTTGTTACTTTTTTTGGTTGGATCATTTCTATTGACATGCAATTTGATTACATGACATTGATCATTTCTATTGACATCCAATTTTTGTATTTACAACACCATAATGTTGTTAAGTGTAAGGAATAATAGTTTTGTAACTAATTCTCATATACTTAAGAAGTTAATATCATAATATATAGCTCCCTTATTAGATAGCAAGTATTTGAAGACAAATTCATTTAGCAATTTAATTTTAGTTTTATACAAATTAAATCTTTCATGAGCTTTATTTTTAGTATGTAGTAATTAAACATAGTAGCAGTTTGAGTATTTTTTCAATGAATATCACAAATATGTCTTTGCTTCTAGTATTAGTGTGTTTATGCAAATCACATATCTCAATATAAATTAATTTTAACATGTTTAAAGATCTTCAACAGCTTGGAAATAGAATTCTAATTATTTTTGTTAGCATACAATTTGTGTATTTGTTTTCAAATTTATCAAAGTATGGCAACAACTTCAATTTAACCATATCATGGAATCTTTTAATGGTTATATGTCTAAACCTATTATGCTATAGATAAGAATGTTTAGCAATATAAGCATAAACATTAACATTATTATCAACAACAACATCAAGTTCAAACATGCCATTACAAAAATAACCATTCCCATAAACATACTTCTTTTGGAAGGATAAAGTTGTTAGTCTTAAATACAAGTTTGAATCCAAGTTTTTTTGAAAGACTACCTAATATCATATTTATCTTAACTTTTAGAATATAAAATATATTAGTAAAATTGATAACTCTTTTAGAAGTGAACTACATTTTTAACCTTCCTAATTCTTATGACAAAACCTATAATGGAATTTTACATGTACATAACAATACCATTATTTACTGGTTTCATAGCTTTGAAGTAACTTTTGTTCTCACAAACATTTTACACAACATTAGAATTAATATGTTAAGTAATGTCATCCTTAAATGAATTGATCTTTATGATCAAAGGAATCATTTTTTGATTTGTTGCTCTAAAGGGGAACCATTTGTTTTCCCTTTTTTTTTTAATTTTTAATGACACACTTATATTTGTTGTGCCCTTTTTTGTGACAAAAATGACATTTATTTTTTTTTTTTTTTTTTTCCTTTCATTTTCTTTTGTTATCAGTAGGTTGATTCTTTCTCTTATTAGTGGACTCACTTGATTGCCTTTTCTCAATCACTTTCAACTTTAAAACATGAGAGTCATGCTTATTGTTTCTATCTTGTATGCAAAACTCTTTAACTACATAAAGATGGTTAGCAAGAATTTCAAGGGATATATTCCATTTCTTATATTTTAGGCATCTCTTAAAAGTGGTAGTTAATCAATACTAGAATTCACAATTACAATTTCATCCATAGATAATTTGTATTATGAAAAATAATTCAAAATCCTTTAAATTTCAACAAAAATTATTCTATTGCTGGCCTACCATCAATTATCTTCAAATTGTTAAATTTTGATACCAAAAATTTCTTATTAGTTACATCCTTTTGTATATACTTTGTGTCCAAATTTTCCCATAAAAACTTGTCACCAAATCTATCATTGATGACAACAAGCAGTTGTTACCATTAGCTACCACCTCCTCTTTCCTTCCTTTGCCTCCTCTTTCAAATCATCCTAGTACATGTAAAACATTCAAAAGTGAAAAAAGAAAGAAAGAAAAAAAAAGAAAATTAATAAAAAATAAAAAGTGTAAAAAATGTCAAAAAATTCACAAAAAAATAAAAAAGATTGACTTCATCAAACCTTATTAATTTAAACTAGTTAACCCCTTTCCACACCCTTTTATCCAAACTCATAACCCATGAACTTGAGTTGGAATTAATACTCTAAGCCTTCTCAAACATGAAAACATGACATGTTTTCTCTTAACCCCTTATCAAAGCTTGTAAGAACCTATTCTTTCAAATCTTTTCTTTCATTTTTTTGGGTCTAGACATTAAAACTCCAAAAAGAATGAAATCAAAATTTTCTTTAAGAAAACTAAAGTAACAAAATAGTAAAAGCTAAGATTTTTTTGAAATAAAAAAAAGGAGATTAATGCCTCCTTTATTTGTTAGAGTAGATCCAAACATTAGGCCCTTTTTCTTCTCTCTTTTCCTTCAAAGTTTAGAAGAAAAAAATAATATTTTTTTTAAAAAAAGCTACTTTCAAAAAAAAAAAAAAAAACCCATTCCTTTCCTTGTTTTTTTTTTTTTTTGTCAAAAATAATCATAAAAATAAAAATAAAAAATAAGAATATATAGGATTTCATGGCCTTCTTTACTTTTAAAGTCTTGTCCACCATGAGATCATGCCTTTAAGGCTTCAAATTAGACCATAAGCTCTTGAATTCAACACAAAAATGCCATTGCCCTCCTGGAACCTATAGAGAAAAATAAGTTAGGGTTGAGATTTTCTTTGGGCATTCTTAGAGTTAGATTGTCTTGATATTTTCTTATGCGAAATGAAAAGAGGTTAATATACAATTTTATTTGTAACTTTGCATGATATGTTAAATCTAATTTGACCTTTCAAAAGTAACAATTCAAAAAACTAAGATTTTTTTTATAACAATTCTAGCTAACCATTAAACCTAATTAACAAAAAATGTTTTTATGTTGCTAATATGGCACATTGATAAGAAAGGGAAGCTAAGGTGTATTAAATACAACAATAACAAAGTGCTACATCTCAATTAGGCCAAGACCAAACCCAAATTTGCTTGAAATCCAAGTAGTAATAACTCATTAACGTATTATATATAACAATTTGATGAAAACAAAATTAAGAAAACTTTTAAACATGTAATTCTAAAAGGGAAATTTAATTAATCATAAAAAAGATAAACCTTATTAAGTAAATATAAAATTATAACTATAATATAAATAAACAAAATATAAGACCATAGTCAAGTTCTCTCTATAAGAAAATATTTTGTGAAAATAAGAATAAAGAGTCATCCATGATGATAGAAGAGAGAAATGATTGTGAGAGAAAAAATTCTTGAGTAAGATAGTAAGTGATTGAAAGTTAAAAAAAAAAAAAAAGTGAGAGAGACAATTATTTTAAGGACCACCATATGGTCGATGAGAGTCAAAAATGAGCATAAAGCAATAGGAGTTGATTACTTTCTTAGGACCTATTTTAGAGATAGTGGTAACCCACACTTTTCTTGAGCCTTTTTATTTGAGTTTTGGAATTTAGGGACTATAAAATCCAATTTATGGGTTGATGGGATTAGGGTTAATGAGATTATTAATTTTTATTTTAAGTAATGGGTTAATGGGATTAAGGTTAATTGGCTTAGGATTTTTGTTTAAAAATTTCCAATTATTGGTTAATTTTGTTATGACCCAAAGCCATATTAATTGTTATTATAATTTTCTTTTTCTAAGTTTTTAAGTTTTTATTCTATTCCTATTTTTGATTTTCTTAGTTTGTAGCTTTCCTATTCTTTGCAATTCGAGATTTATTTCCTTACACAATCATTTTATCTACAATATTGTAGAAAAGGAAAACAAATCATTTAAGGTTGAAGGAAATTAAGTAATTAATTTTTATAGTGTAATAGGCTTGTGGAAATTGACTATAGCTTTGTTATGCCCCAATTATTTTTTAATCAAATGCAACTTGTTATCCATGTATGCAACTTCTTGTTATCCATGTATGCATTTTTTTGTTATTTGGAAATCATACATATTTATTAGCCCTTAATATAATTACACATGTGGGATCTTGATTGCTATAAAGTTTTATCTTGACGAGACCATGATGTTACAACCTAAGATTACATATGAATGGGAAGAAGTCAAGGTCATTGAAGCCAACATAATAGATACCTTATTGATGCTTAGCTTAGATGCAATAATAAAAAGACATGGATATAATAACATAGTTGACTATGTGCATAGGTTCCCTAACTAATAATATGAGTTTATGAAGTATCTTAGCAAGACAAGTGACAAGCAATGTTTGATATGTTGAATCAGATGGTTGAGATAAAAGAGCATGTTGCATATATCAATGCTCTACATGAGGTTGATGAACCTATATTCACCATTATTAAGGATATTCTGCATTTGGGTGGTGTTGAGCTAAAAGAGCATAATGGTGGAACTAAGAATGTGGGGAAAAGTGTTGAGTATGTACAAAATGAAGTTGAGGGTCCAAATGGTCTTGTTGATGGAATCATGACACAATGTTCTATTCATAATATAATTGGTGAATAGTAGGGTCGTAAGTTAAGTCAAATTACTTCTCATGCTTTCAACATTTGAATAAAATTCTTTCTATGTATGCTTTTGACAACACATATGCAAAAGTATCACAGAAATTAAAGCACTTCCAAAACTTTCAAATCAAAAGAAAACTTTAAGCAAGTTTGAATGAACTTCTTTGAATTTTCATTATCCATGCATGTATTATATTTTATTTTCTCTTGTCTAGAAAAAAAACATTAATATTTGTGCGAATCAGAAGAACTTTATTTCTTTGTACATGCATGATATGGAATGGTCATCTTATTTGACAACATTTCAATAGAAAAATAATCACGCATCCTATAATTATACTATTTTTTATTACAAAAATTGAAAAAATAGATACATTAATTTAATATATATATATATATAATTGTCACTTCACTTTAACTCTTTTATGACAAAATTTATTTTTACATTAATATTTTTCTATTTAAATATCACTAATTTTGAAACCAAAAGAATAATTTAAATGTATTTTGTTATTGGCAAAAATCAACTTGATATAAATGGTAGTATTAAAGAGTATCCCTTAACTCCTCCCAAAAATTGATGGTAATTGTACTCCTTTTCATACATTTTTCTCCTATTTTTTTACGTTAGTTGACATGTTTGAATTTACCAACACCAAGTAATTATATTTTAAAATTTTTATACTTATTTTTTAACACAAAATGAATTTTTAAAAATTAAAAATATGATCAATTACTAATTAATATTTATAAAATAGTACTATTTTTAAAAAAAATTACAGAAAATATTATAATTATCATATAATCAAAAATTACTTAATAATATCATTCAATACTTTAATAATTATTATATCAATAATATATTAAATTCAAATTTTATACCATATCAAATTACTTTTTTTAAAAAAATTAATGTTATAAAAAAATTTTAAATTCTAATTAAACTTAGAATCTAATAAATATTTATCATCAAACTTTTATTTTCATAATATAAACATTTTCTAAAAAAATAAATAATAATAAATAAAAGTCACGTAAATTTTTTATATATAAAAAATATATATACAATTTACTTATTTTCAATAAAAAAAATTTTAAAGTATTAAAATATTTTATTAAATATATTAAATTAATTTTTTTATATTATTATTATTATTATTTATAAATTAATATTATTATATATATATATATATATATAATAATATTAATTAAATTAAATTATTTTAAAAAATAAATTAAATTATAAAATTTTATTAATTATTAATAAATAACTTAATATATATATTATAAAAAATTTAAAAAATAATAATAATAATAATAAAAACTTGACAATTACTAATAAAATATTTTCATAAAATATCAAAATTTATAATTTATCTTATTTTTAATATTTTTTTTATAAATTATATTCACTCAGCATTTGTATTTAACTAACTAAATATTTCGTTACTCTGGATTGGGGGAGATGGGAGAACTTGACGATCAAGTCAGGTTAGAGGTGATGGTCGGTTTGGATGGACTTTGGTGGATGATTCCCACTTGCCACCTCCTATGGTTTCACTTTCACACCTATTTTATATATTTTTTTGTATGCCCACTTTCTGCAAGTTTTTTTTTTATTCTAGGGTACAGTAAGTATCTCTTATTTGTTAATTGTTCTTCGAAGAGTGGCGGTGGGCCACGTACTTGTTTCTTGAAGCTTCTCAACGACTATCTATGCAAAAAAAATATGGCCACGGTGACAGATATGTATGTATGTATGCGCGTTGTTGTGTAAACATTTGGATGGTGCTTAGTGGATTTGGATGTGATTTTAAAGACCATGCTATGTGTACATGTCTTCATCGATGAACCCTAAGCCTCCTTTGTCCCAAAAATTCCCAGTGTACATCTTAATGCACCTAAGCCTATGAGATCGCCGACTATTATCACTTCAAACACAAATAATGTTCCTTGCTTTTCAACTTGCACCCAATAGGGACATGGCAGAAGGATTACTGTTGAGCGTTGCAGAACGAATTCTTGGAAAATTAGGCTCCTTTGCTCTTCAAGAGATTGGCCTGCGGCGGGGTGTCGAAGATGAGATTGAATTGCCGCGCACCACTGTTGACTGTGTCAAGGTCGGGCTTCTTGATGCAGAAGACCGGCAAGCACGAGGTGATGAACCAGTCAAAGATTGGCTAGGTGATCTGAAAGAAGTCGTGTACGATGCAGAGGACTTGCTGGATGACTTTTCCACAGAAGTTCTGTGGCGACAAGTCATGACGCAGAATAAAGTGACAAATGAGGTAAGCCTTTTCTTTTCAAGTTCGAACCGCAAAATCAAGGCAATTCGGGAGAGGCTAGATGCTATTATGCGTGTCGGAACGCAGTTTAACTATCAGCAACGTCCTGTTGACTCGTCAATGTTTGTGATGGCAAAGAAAAGAGAGCAAACACTTTCTTTTGTCCTTGAAATAGTTGTTGGTAGAGAAGTTGATAAAGATGCAATTAGACAACTTTTGTTAGAGAACTCTAAGATTGATATGACTGTGATTTCCATAATCGGAATGGGAGGAATAGGAAAGACGGCATTGGCTGAAGAGAATGAAAAGATGTTCTAAAAAAATTTGTTAATGAATATATTTTAATAAAAAAATTAAATATAAATAATCATATAACACTAAGCCACGAAACAAATGGAAAAGAAATTGTTGCAAAGTGTAAGGGAAGTTCCCCTGACAATAAGAGTGATTAACATCTAATGTATTTCAATGAAAGTATACTTGAATGGGATCATTCAGAAGTAAGGAACTAGAGATGAAGGATAAAAGAGAAACCAGTATCATGGCTCTTAAATTGAGTTATGGTCTTCTTCCTTCACATTTGAAATACTGCTTTTTGCTTATTGCAAATTATCTCCAAATGATTATGAAATTGATGTTGAGATATTGGTAGATCTTTGTATGGCACAAAGGTATATTAAGTTATTAGACCCAAGTCACTGTATTAGTTGGGAGTGTTTCATGGATCTCCTATGGTGGTCTTTCTTCCAAGATGTAGTTAAAGATGAGTTGGGGAACATAATGAGTTGCAATATGCATGACTTAATGCATGATCATGATCTCTCAGTAGCTGGAGCTGAAAGTGTTTGTGTTAATCTCAACTTAAGAGAATTTGGTAAGAAAACTCGGCATATCTCATTTGACCAGAAACAGGGACAATTGGCAAGTTCCGGTATCTGTGCTTGACGCAAAACGTTGGCGGACTTTTTTGGCATCAGAGCCAAAATACTATAATCCCTATAAAATAGGCCAAAGGCAATGCCACTGCAATTTTTTGTAATCTGTAGCGTTTAAGGCAGTTGGATATACAAGCATCAGGTACAAAGTGCCCAATTCCACTGGTAAATTAAACAGTTAAGGTATCTTGATTCTTCTTGGAATACTGAGATCAAATTGCTGCCCGTTCAATTACCAGATTACCAAAATTGTAAGTTCTCAAACTACATGGATGTTACGAACTTAGACAATTATTTGAGGATATCAAAAATCTGGTTGGTCTCAAGAAACTTGACATCAGTTATTGTTATAATTTGACTCATATGCCAAGTTGGATTGGACAGTTGACATGGCCAGAGAGATTATTGTGATTCATACTACCTACTAGTAAAAAACTCGAAATGGAAGAGCAAAGGACTGGGTGAATTAAATGACTTGAGCAAAGTTGGGAGGAGAACTAATTAATGTGAATTTGGCGCATGATGGGAATGGAAAAGGCAACCAGAAGGGTACTACTGCTACCACTAGTGTAGCTGAAACCAGATATCTGTTGCAGTAGCAAAAACAACAATAGCATGGTCTCCTTCTTCCCTCAAACATCTCTACATTGAAAGTTGCTAAGATCCAGATCTGTCCAATTATGATAATGACAGCAACAGCAGCAACAATGATGATATTCAATGGCAAGGACAATGCCTTAAAAGCCTTGTCTCACTTGATGTTGCTAATATTCCAAAGTTGGTGCATCTGCCAAGGAGGGCTTCTTCTGCATTGAATTGTCCTGCACAGACTCAATATATTGGATTGCTATAATTTGGCACCTGGCAGGAGCGGATGCCCAACCTCACCTCATTACAATATTTATACATTGCTGCTTGTTCCCAACTGTCAGAAAGATGCAAAAACAACATGGGCGAGGATTGGCCCAAGATTGCCCACATCCTAACATCACAGTCGATGGGAAAGACATCCAGTGGGATGGCTGCAATAAGCTTTGATTTTATCAGAGAAGAATCTGTCCATCTTTCCATTCCTGTTTCAGCACGTTCCTCCTCCTACTGCTCTCTTCTTTTTATCTCCATCTCCATCCAATTTGTTTCTATTAAAAAAGATAGCCTGTAGTGCTGTTTTCTACCTTCAAATTAACAGATTTTTTTTTTTTTAATTCAAAAAAGGGAAAAAAAAATTGTAGGCATCTTCAATTGACATTGCATCTTTCCTTACCAAATTTATCAAAACTAGTATCATCATCTTCTTGCAGAACACTTATATGTATTTCGTCCCACGATAGTTTCTCATATATCTGAGAGTGTGTTGGGTTTGTGAGATTCACACGTTGGGATATTTCAATTTTTTGTTTCCTCAGTATAGCATAAATCATTTTATGTGCAAATCAATGCTGAAGTATTTTTGATCTCTCAAGTAGTGAAAGGAAATGGCTTCCAAAATGGTGAGTCCTCTGGTTTCCAACAGAAGCCAGAAAAAAGTAACTGACGTCTAAGGACTGGCCTAAGATTGCTCACATCCCTAGCCATATTTTCAGTTTTGTAGGATTTACCATATTTACAACGACCCCTTGCACTTTGAGTGGGTCCGTAGTTGTCTTTTTCAATCTACAATATTTTTTAGTAGAGAATCCTATGCTTGCTCTTTGGTGAATATTGATGAACCTTTAATTTCAGTTTTCATGAATATTTTGCAGGTCTTTTGGCAAATTTGGCTATCAAATTACTGCAAGCACTATTTATACTCTACTGGATTTGTTCTAGGCACAGGGGTTTAAAGCCCTGAATGTTGTTGTTGTCTTATTGTGAAAAGTAGAGAAAGTAGAATAACAACCGTAGCCATGATCAGTTGGGAGGGTTCTGAGAAAGGGTGGAGGAAGGGTCTTTGGACTCCTGAAGAGGATAAGTTGCTTAGTGAATATGTGAAGTTGTATTGAGAAGGAAGGTGGAGTTCCATGGCCAGGTGCACTGGTAAGACATTTTATTATCAGCATATACAATCTAAAAAGAACAATTCTGCAAATTTTTTTTTCTCTGATTTTGATTTAAGAACTTGTGTTACTGCTGTGTTGCTGCCAGGCTAAAACAGGAGTGGCAAAAGCTGCAGGCTGAGCTGGGTAAATTACCTTGAGCCTGTGCTGCCTGGCCTTAAAAGAGGTCTAATTACACAACTGGAGGAGTGAATTATTAATGAGCTGCATGCTTTCTGGGTTAACAAGTAATGCATCTCTCTCAAATTGCACCTTTAAGTTCAAGTTGTAGTTAGATACTATATTGTTATTCATAGTTCCCCTAAAGTGCCAGTGAAGAGACACTTTTTGGTTACAGAGACTAGCTGCTGCGGCAAAACTGTAGTTGTTTTCGATAATTTTTATGCAGGTAGACAACTATTGCCAGACAATTGCCTGGCCAGACAGACAATGAGATAAAGAACTACTGGACACCCCATTTCAAACAAAGAGAGATGCTTTTAAATATAAGAGAAAGCAAAAAGCTTGAGTTTTAAATCAACAACAATAGAATCAGGATCAACAACAGCAAGAGCAACAAAAAGCAGAAGATGACATAAAAAGTTTCAATAGTGCAAGTGATGTATCTGTAGGTTGCACCTTGGGCAGATTCTGTAACAGAGGATGGGCTATGGGGTGGCCTGTGGAATCTAGATGAACCATGCACAAGTAATTAATACAGCAAGATGGCCATTTTTTTGCTTTGGAGGGATCCAAAAATGTGGATACAATGGAGCGTACAAGTGCCACAACTTTATTTGTATCAGCTACTTGTAAATGACAAAAATTTTCCTCAAGATTTTTACTTGTTCTGTATCCTTAACCTGACTTTATAGTTGAAATTTCCTACTGGTACCATTTACTCTATCATTCTCACCACCCTGACTAGTCTTCTTTCAAGCAAATTGTGTTGGAGAATGAGAACATCTTTCCTCTTGCACCCTTATTTCCTTGCTATAGTTAATTTAATCATTTCAAATGAAGAATATAGAACTTTCAAGAAAAATAACGGAGATCACATTAATTGAAAAATTAGTGTATTGTCTAATAGAGAGAAAAACTCCGTGGATGTTCATAGCATTTTGTAATGGAGAAAAAATGCAGAAAAAAATGATCAATGTCTATTGTCATCCAACACTTAAATTTTGTATTGAGTAAAATTCAAGTTCTTGGTATAATTTTTTAAAATTGATATGTAAAGGAAAGATTATTATCTTCACAAATTTTTCTCACATATAATTGTAAGATTGAATATTTTTTTATTCTCTATGACGTACTAGTAATCAATTTAATGGAAATTTTAGTGGTCTCTTTTTATTGGGCAAAACTTAATTTCTTGTAGCTTTCTTTTTTATGCCAGTTTCTATACTAGCATAATATTCTTTTGCCCATCATTTTGGCTTGTTCAAAGTTGCCAAAAAGGGCTTAGGTTTGTTAAAACAACACATTGTTCTTTTAAATCATAAATAGAAATTATTGAGCATGTTAGTTAATAAATCTCATAATATCATTCCTAATGATAATTGAACCCCACCCTACATCCAAGTCTCCCTTGTTGTACAAGGTATGTTCCCATTTGCCTTCTTATGGATCCTTCTAGTGGGAAAAAAAAAAAAAAAAAGAAAAAAACAACAACAAGAAGAAGCTAGACAATAAGAGTTTATGAAAATTTACAATGTTAATTAACTATCCTAGCAAAGGATCACTAGCATTGTAGCTTTGGCCAAAAAAGTTAAAAACTAATAACCAATGCAAAACTTAAGCTAAGCTTAATGAATTTGCATTCACTTGACAAAAACCCCTTTTAGGCAAAAATGTCCCACTTGTGTCTAACTCAATTAGGAAATTGTTGATCTTGACTTTCTTTTGGGTCCTTGCAGGCAACTCTTCCATGGATATGATTTAGCATCATGGCACACAAAAGCTAGTGGGAGCTTAAA
>JBAPLJ010001065.1:0-20306 GCA_037832345.1 Rhizophora mangle | reverse complement strand
AAATTCAACTACATCCATAAAAAATAGTAATTTAAGATCGAAGAACAACCAACAGATAAGCAAGTCTCTTTTTTTATAGAAGACAAATGTTGGACACATTATAATTTTGTCTCATATATATTTTATTAATAGCAAAAAAAATTTTTTCCCACTTTAAAGATGGAATGCACCTAGAGAAAAGGTGGAACGTGGGACTTTGTGCCTAATCTACACTATTCTCCGTTTGCCTATGCCCATTAGACAAATTATGGGTGTTTTTCTTCATATTTTATGTTCATGCAGCTTACAATTCATTTAATTTTGTTTTCTGCATCATATATATCCTACACATTTTGTCCATGTAATACCCTCATAAAGGAGATAAGTCCAACGTTGTCTATAATTTTTTTGATCGTCCAAAAGAAAAATGAAAAAAAAAGGTTAAGTTAATGAGAATACCTGCTGCGGATGGTTCTTTTTACCACACCTCGCAACGCTTCGCCACTAAGGAGTACATGCCTCAGAAAATGCACCCAGAACATCCAATGATACAATTTTTTGCACAGAACTTAAGGCTTTGCACTTCATTTGCAAATTGTACGAGCATGACTGCAAAATGCCAACACCAAAAGTCTCTATTTGCCTAATGCCTACTTTAGTTTCTTCTCGCTATGTTAATTTGCATATTATTTAAAGTTATGAAGTAATCAAAGATAAAAGTAAAAATTAAGTACAAAGATAACTAACTTCATATTTTTTTAATCTATAAAAGATCCAAATCTATTTTAGTAAGATGGTGTGAAAGTCCATAACATATGAATTCATAAAATTAGGGGGAAAAGGACAAGCAAAAAATATATGTATTCTTAATGTATGATCAAGATAAACACACACACACACACACATATGTATAATACCATTGAAGTGTGTATATAGAATGTTATTGAACCTTTTAACATAAATTAGACTACTTGCAAAATCTATCTATCTAAATTTTGGACATTGTAAGGTCTACTTTTATATTCTTTTTTCTTCAACTCTCTTTGCTTTATTATTCTTTATTATCTTTTTTACTGATGGGGGGAAAGGAATGCATGATCCCAAGATTTGTCAAATGATATGCACTTCATATAAGTATCATATCCTAAATCTTTAGACATGAGATGTTTGTTCTCTTACCATTTTATACCTCATATGGCATCTTGTCGATAAATTTGGACAAAAGTCTATTAAGAAGGTTGAAGTAGCAGTCTCATGGCCATAAACTCAAGTCTCAAGATCCTTCTTACCATCTTACATTAGAATAATTTTTTTTTAAGATCTCATATCTCTTAGTCCTAGTTTCAATATCAAACAACTTCTTGAGATGCAGAATTATGTGCAAGCATTCATAATATTCTTATGACACCTTTGAAGGTTAAGAGACATACTAGCTAACATCACACATGTAGCATGATCATCCTCATCCTTATGCCAAATTTATGCCTCCACTTCTTCCTTGTCACCAAGACTAGGAAGATCCTCGTTTAGGAAGATCCTCGTTAAGGACGTAGGACTTTTTTTCTTACTTGAGAACAATTCTCAAGATTCTAAACTAGCCTAAAAAATTTAGTTTGATGAGGTTGTTCACTTCAACTATGCTTTGTATAAATGGACAAATTATTACTCATTTTAATCTAGCAACCTATATATATAAAGAGAGTGAGTATTAATTTCATGCATACATACCAAAATTAGATTGGATCTTTAATTCTTATTTTAGTTATTCCCACTTTCTTATTTAAATAAATAAATCACATATGTTGACTTATCAATTACATTGCATGTGACTCTCATATCAATTAAATGACAGCCCTTTGTCTAAACAAATCACATATGCTGCTCCTAACCATTGTCTCTAAATTTATGTGATCATGAGATAACTCATCCAAATCACACAAATATAGTTAATTAGGACCCATTAATTATAATATCAAACATATTCAAGTTGAGGAGGCTTTTAGCTAACCTAACAAACCTTCTTCACACAAAACTTTGGTTTTTTTCTATTATTGTAAAAGACAACTCACCATGTTATTATCGGGTACTTAATATTTGAGGTGAGTGATTTAGTTAGTTAATTTTATAGTTATCTCATGCATATTGTAATATATATATATATATCACAATATATGGCATATAATCCTAGTATGATATGTAATATGCTTGATTATAGTAATCTACTATGTTATTTTTGCGTCCTCAAGCTATTGAGGATGTTAAATGGTCCAATCCTAGAGGATTGCAGATTAGTCTTCCAAAGGGCTTTTTGTAATTAAATTAAATGTAAAGGAAAATTGAGGAAAATAGCAACAAGTAGAAAAGAATAAGGTCTTATGACACTTATATCTTTTTTTTTCTTCCTTTTAGGAAAGAAGGGACAATATATGGAAAGTCTAAGTTAGTTCTTAGCTCTATCTTAGCCAACATCCTACTCTCGATGGAGTGGTGGAGTGGCCACTTGTTGCAATATTGCCCCAACCCAAGGAAGGGCATTTTGTGAAGAGCATTATTTTGAAAGAGGGAAAGTAGGGTTAACAAGCCACTTCAAGGAGGTAACTAGACTGGATTGCCTAATGGATGTTTTACATGACATAAGAAATTTTACTTGAGGTCCTTTGCTAATAAAGGTTGCTTATTCTCCCTAGTAGCAATGGAAAAAGGGTAGGGGTTATGTAGTGGATAGTTGGTGGGTCTCATGAGATCTATGTTTAGAAACCATTGTTGGCTCATGAAGATCTATGTAGGAACCATTAGAACAACATTGTTGGCTACATTTTAGCTAACTGGAAAATTTTGATTTACAAATTAAAGATGTGCTAATGGAGAAGTGATATGCCCAAACCCAAATCCTATCCTACCCTCCAACTTATATCTCAAGAAGGATATACTAAGATTAGATGGGATCCTTATGACTTGCATTATAGATTCTATGTAATAGAAATATCCTCTTGATTTGTCTCCCTTGACACCTTCATTTGGATCCCCATAGTTACAAATAGACATCCCATCTCAATCCTAAATTCCTTAATTATATAACTTTTACATAATTATGAGAGAAACATCAAATTACATTGAAGGAGAGTCTAGATAAGAAGAGAATTTATAGCTAGAAAATAAGAGAAAGGCACAAAAAAGCAATCTCTATGCTCCAAAAAATTATATTCATTCGTATAAATAAAAACCATCACTTGGATCTACAAGCTTATAATCTTCTATCATGTTATTATATTCACATTATATGCACAAGAGTAAATATATGTTTAATTTTAATTATTGATATGAAAATTCAATGTTTATTTTAAAGTACCTATCCTAATAGGAGTCCTAAAAAAAATTAAAAAATAGTTTTCTAATTCAACAAGTATTCTAATGAGATATAAGTCATCAATCCTAATCCAATTAGAACATCTTAAATTTAGGCAAATACTATTTATAATCTAGAATAATTTTTTAAAGTATATTCAAATTACATTTCCTTTGATTCAATAACTTAATTCAAGGTGTTTCACTTCTGATTAATTTAGAATCTTAAAAATTTAATCAAACTAAACTTATTGTTGTCCTAATTTAACATCTTTCTTACACACAAAAATGTTTCCTAATGCCACGGAAGCATGTTTACAACACGCATCAACGATGACTCCGGTGACCACTAACTTGTAGACACAC
The DNA here is from genome assembly GCA_037832345.1 of Rhizophora mangle. NCBI lineage: Eukaryota > Viridiplantae > Streptophyta > Magnoliopsida > Malpighiales > Rhizophoraceae > Rhizophora > Rhizophora mangle. The sequence goes on along the minus strand of JBAPLJ010001065.1, from coordinate 16,616 downwards.
ATGCTACTATCAAAAGCAATAGCCACCACGCAGCAGCAAAGCCATGCCTTGCTGTCACTGTGGGTATGATTACCAATGCATGCATGCCACGCAAGGCTTGGCCTTGCGACCCAGTATGGCTTTCTTTAAAGCCATCAACGCAGCCATGGTTAAATTACCTAACAATGCCCAATAACGCCAAGATTAATTTCAGCCCCATTACTTCTATGGATTTCTCAAAACGATGGCACACAAAAAAGGGAGAACTTTTCTCTTTTTGCATGGTGAGACACAATGTCGATTCTTTTTTTCCCTTTTTTTTATGTGTTTAACTAAAAACAAAATCAAGGAATTAATTGTAAACTTGTAATAATAATAAATAAACATATAAATCAATTGAATTGTTAATCAAGAACAATTAAACATAAAATTAAATTATATTTTATTTAACATGCAAATATTAAATGAATGTTTATCAAATAAATACTTAATGATATAGATATTTTAAAATTTTGAATCCACAAAGTATATCAGTAGGTTGCTAAATTTAATTACAACCTATACTAAAAGATGAGATAGTTACCAATGAATTAAGTCTTCTTTTCTCTTTCAATTGAAATAGATAAGTTATTGCAAACCATTACTATCCAAAAGTTCGGCCTTTAATAGTATGCACACAAGAAACCGTAGTGATAATTCTTAAGAACATAGACTCTTTTAGGGGAAGAGAGAAATAAAAGGACAAACCAAAAGAGAGAATGCTAGCTCACAACAATCAATTTGGTTGGCCATTTAGGGTTCTATATTTATAGAGAACTTTGGCTATGTAAGGCCTACTATTAACTTCTAATAAATTATATATTAGTTCCTATGATTTTTAATATTATATATTGACTAAAAAAATATTCTTAAACTTTTTAATCAATTTTACCTTAATCTCTTTTTACATTTCTCATCATTTTCTTTTCTTTACTATATGTGATCCATTAAAATCTTAACATGTAGAAAATGAATATAAATTATAATTCCAAAAAACTTGATAAATTAAACCCTTTTAATTTATCACTAATATTTCTAATTAATTAATTTATATCAATAAATCAAGATTAATGTCTAGACACATGTTATGATTACCTTAATATTAGAATTGTAAAAGTAGTTTGACTAATTTTTTTAGTACATAGTCTCTTATTGTAATTTAATTATTTTGTCATACTAATACTTTAATTAAATATTAAGTATGAAATTAGTATTTACTCTATATTGTTTAATTATATTTGTTCTCAAGTAATAATATAACAATTGATTATATTAAGGACATAACAACTCTTTATAATTGTTATTCTATCTTGTGTAAGGATTTACTCAACTATCTATATGTAATTATTAAACGTTAGCAACTTGTTTCAAAGCCTGGGGGGATGTATGTATTTTTATTATTAAGAGGATATTTTGTGTTTTGAATGAAATACAATTTTAATAATATTTAATAAATTATAAAATTTATTTTTAACATGGATATACTAATAATTTATAAAATAATAACTTTTTTTGATATATAAAATAATTATAAATTAATTATATAAATAAATTACACACTATTATGTTAATTTTTTTACTAATTTTTTATTTTTTTAAAATATAGTGAATTATAATCAAATACTCAATTAAATCTATTAAAAAAAAGTTTTCTCACCATCATTTTTACAGCAACAATAAAAGCTCAACTATAATATCAAATAAACCCTTAGAATAAAATTAATCAATATTAATGGTCTATTAATTTTTTGATTGGTATATTATTTATTTTTTATATTATCAAAAATATGCAGAATTTTATTTGTGAGAAAAAAAATTAATTTTATTATTAATAACTCCTTTGGATTTCCTTGGAAACTATGGTCATCCCGTTCCCGCACGAGCAAAGAATCTTATGTATTACATTAAGGCTTTCCATACCTGTGATAATTCCATAAAGAATTTACCAAGCATATCTCACCCATGACAGTTTAGCAATTCAAGGTTTACTAAAAGAGATTTTTTTCAGCATAAAGAAAAAAAAAAATCAAGCATATATATCATAATCTTAATAAATAAATAATCCATTGCAATCAATCTTGTAAAGTGTACCATAATTTTTGTAGCCACTTCTCATTTACTTTTATAATACAATGTGTATGAAATATTCAATTCACCTAAAAATTTAAATTAATAAGTAAAAAGGTTTATAAATATTATAATTTATATAAAATTTTTATATTTTATTAATATGAAAATTTTTTTATTTTTAATATTCACTTTTAACATATATTGAAACAAATTAAATGAGTTAAATTTAGTTATTATACCTATTAACATTGTACTCAATTAATTAGATTAAAAATAAAGAAATGGTCAAATCACTAATTAAAGAGTATAAATAAAAAAGTTAATTAAAATTTGATATAATGTCAAATATTTTATAAAATTAAAATTATACCTAAAAATTTATTATAATAAATACAAAATTTTATAAATATTATAAACTATATATAAAATTTGTATATTTTAACAATATAAAATTTTCATATTTTTACTTGATTTACCGAATCAAAATTAAATGATCGAAACATAAGTGCTATATTTTATTACTATTGCATTCAATTAATGAAATTGAAGATTATGAAAATAATCAAATTATAAATTAAATTTTAATATAATGTCAAATAATATTTTTTTAAATTTAATTATTTTAAAAAATACAAACTAATAAATATAAAAATTTGTAAACGATATAAAACCATTTAATTTTTTTTTATATTTTAACGTGTTAAGTCTAGTAAACACATGAGATAATAAAATTAAATTAAATGAATTAAAACTCGAATACTATAACTTTCACTTAATTAATTTAAATAAATATATGTGGTAAGAGTCAAACCACTAAATTATGTGTATAAATATGAAAATAAACTAAATTTTGATTTTATATGTAAAATAATAATTTGAAATATCAAATTCTCTCTTAAAATTTTAGTTAATGACAATATGAGAGGTTTTATATTTAAACAATATGAGAAATTTTATATTTTTAATAGCATGAACACTTTTTCTTTGTTGTTTTCTTATATCTTACATCAATTGTACACTCTTTTACCTTTGACTTCCTTTTAAGATTGGAAGATATTCAAAATAGAAATGAAAATTTTCCTAAAATTAATTATTATAAATCAAACAATTATTGTCATTTTTTTTATGACAAAAAGAAAGCAAGGGAAAAAAAAATTAAGTATAGGACAATTAATCATTCTTAAGGATGACCAAATCAACTTAACTACTTGAAACTATGCTCCTAAGTTGGGAAGAGGAAGTCTTGAAAACTTCAACTCCACTTTTGAGGTAAGGGCTTAGAAAGATTTATAAAACTTTCATTTGTTCACTTAGACAACTTGGGTTTTCTCTCAATCTTCTTGTGAAATTATTAAAAGATGACATTGGGAAAAAAGAGAGAGAGAGAGAGAGAGAGAGAGAGAGAGAGAAAAATGCTAGTTAATTATTTTTTCCAAGACTTGAACCATTAACAACTTGTGTTGGATAAAAAGACAATAGGGTGTTAAAACGGAGAGTTGGACAAATTGAAAATTGTAGAACTACTTTAAGTCATCTAACAAATACTATCATCATTAATGTAAAATTTATTTTCACTAATATGTAATAAGTATTATTCAAATATTTTAGTTAATAAATAATGCAAGCATTTCACGCAAATGATTTTATAACAATGAACATCTCATTAATTTGATTAACACATTTAAGGCCTTGCACTTATATCCTTTTCATAGATATTTTAAAGTGAAGTCTTTTAACTAATTCCAACAACTTACATTTTATATCCATGTAAGCACATTCTAGTTACCCTAGCCATAAAGAATGTTCCCAGGCCTATTTAGAGTTCAAAATTCATCATCCCTTCACAATTATAAGTAGTAAATATTGGATGAAAACAATTAATTATAATATTGCAATTACATTAATGATGCATTTTAATCATTATAAATAAGACTTGAAGTAGCATTAAGTATTGAATTGAGTTTTCATCATTAGTGATTAATCTGTATAGGCTCAAGACTTATTCTACTTAATGTCTTGTCTATCAAATCTCTTGTTAGTCCTTTTGTCAAAGGATCAATCATCTTTTTTGCTCAATCTCACAATGGCAATCACAATCATTCCATTTGTGATCAAATCTCTAGCATAATTGTATTTATGTCTAATGATTCTTGACTAACCATTATACTTTTGACTGTAAGTTTTCACTAGAGTTGCAATACTTCATAGTATATAAAAATAAGTGCTACTCACTTTGACTACAAAATAATCTCATAAAGCAAGTTCTTTTGTGATTTTACCTCTTTATTCATTGAAACTAGTACTAGAAACTTTGTAATCATGATGAAATCCATTATGTAAGTCTATTTCTTGAAACTTAATGAAATAGAACCCCTACCAAGCATCAAGATCTACATACTAATAAAAGCATGATCCTCTTTATTAATAATCCAACTAATATCTATATCTTACTAAATTAGAAGGGTAAAATGTATAGCTTATGTCATAATCATTTATTTTCTTTAGGTATTTTAAAATTCTATTTACTCCATGTTAATTCATATTGCTTGGATTACTCATGTACTCACTTAGCTAATTGCATTGCCTATGTCTGGTCTTGTATATATCATTAAGGACATTAGACACCTATTACCTAAGTATATTCTAGCTATGATACTATTATTTAAACATTCTTAGTAAGCTTAATGTGGTTAAATGGGATAAATATTAGAATACAATTTGAATGATTGAATTTATTGAGAACTTTCTCAATGTAATGCAATTAAGCATTATTCTCAACATAGCATCTTCTGATTTCACTACTTCATCAAATGTCTTATGATTATCATTAGTAAGCAATATAGAATTCAATTACAGGCTAATTCCTTTGTCCCTTGAACTAGGAACACAAAGAAATCATAACCAAAAAGTCTTTACTTCCCTTATTCTTTTGCTCCTCGACATTTTTATTTTTATTTGCTAAAGCATCATTTTCATTATTTAGAACTTGTTTGTATTTTAGAACATTAGAAACTATGATGAATTTATTTTCATCAAAAATAGCATTTATCAATTTAATGATTATTTTAATAGATATTAAGTTGTTAAGCTCTTTGACTATTAATTGATAAGTCTTATTGTTATGAGCATATCCTAAAAAGATGGACTTAATTCCCCTTTCAGCTAACTTTTTCAATTTCGATTAAGGAAACTTAACAATTGTTGTACAAAAACAAAATTCTTAAATAACAAGGTTAGGCTTCCATTTATTCAAGAACTTATATGGGGTTGTTTTGTTACTTTTGGTTGGATCATTTCTATTGACATGCAATTTGATTACATGACATTGATCATTTCTATTGACATCCAATTTTTGTATTTACAACACCATAATGTTGTTAAGTGTAAGGAATAATAGTTTTGTAACTAATTCTCATATACTTAAGAAGTTAATATCATAATATATAGCTCCCTTATTAGATAGCAAGTATTTGAAGACAAATTCATTTAGCAATTTAATTTTAGTTTTATACAAATTAAATCTTTCATGAGCTTTTATTTTTAGTATGTAGTAATTAAACATAGTAGCAGTTTGAGTATTTTTCAATGAATATCACAAATATGTCTTTGCTTCTAGTATTAGTGTGTTATGCAAATCACATATCTCAATATAAATTAATTTTTAACATGTTTAAAGATCTTCAACAGCTTGGAAATAGAATTCTAATTATTTTTGTTAGCATACAATTTGTGTATTTGTTTTCAAATTTATCAAAGTATGGCAACAACTTCAATTTAACCATATCATGGAATCTTTTAATGGTTATATGTCTAAACCTATTATGCTATAGATAAGAATGTTTAGCAATATAAGCATAAACATTAACATTATTATCAACAACAACATCAAGTTCAAACATGCCATTACAAAAATAACCATTCCCATAAACATACTTCTTTTGGAAGGATAAAGTTGTTAGTCTTAAATACAAGTTTGAATCCAAGTTTTTTTGAAAGACTACCTAATATCATATTTATCTTAACTTTTAGAATATAAAATATATTAGTAAAATTGATAACTCTTTTAGAAGTGAACTACATTTTTAACTTCCTAATTCTTATGACAAAACCTATAATGGAATTTTACATGTACATAACAATACCATTATTTACTGGTTTCATAGCTTTGAAGTAACTTTTGTTCTCACAAACATTTTACACAACATTAGAATTAATATGTTAAGTAATGTCATCCTTAAATGAATTGATCTTTATGATCAAAGGAATCATTTTTTGATTTGTTGCTCTAAAGGGGAACCATTTGTTTTCCCTTTTTTTTTAATTTTTAAGATGACACTTATATTTGTTGTGCCCTTTTTTGTGACAAAAATGACATTTATTTTTTTTTTTTATTTTCCTTTCATTTTCTTTTGTTATCAGTAGGTTGATTCTTTCTCTTATTAGTGGACTCACTTGATTGCCTTTTCTCAATCACTTTCAACTTTAAAACATGAGAGTCATGCTTATTGTTTCTATCTTGTATGCAAAACTCTTTAACTACATAAAGATGGTTAGCAAGAATTTCAAGGGATATATTCCATTTCTTATATTTTAGGCATCTCTTAAAAGTGGTAGTTAATCAATACTAGAATTCACAATTACAATTTCATCCATAGATAATTTGTATTATGAAAAATAATTCAAAATCCTTTAAATTTCAACAAATTATTCTATTGCTGGCCTACCATCAATTATCTTCAAATTGTTAAATTTTGATACCAAAAATTTCTTATTAGTTACATCCTTTTGTATATACTTTGTGTCCAAATTTTCCCATAAACTTGTCACCAAATCTATCATTGATGACAACAAGCAGTTGTTACCATTAGCTACCACCTCCTCTTTTCCTTCCTTTGCCTCCTCTTTCAAATCATCCTAGTACATGTAAAACATTCAAAAGTGAAAAAAGAAAGAAAGAAAGAAAGAAAATTAATAAAAAAATAAAAAGTGTAAAAAAAATGTCAAAAAATTCACAAAAAAAATAAAAAAGATTGACTTCATCAAACCTTATTAATTTAAACTAGTTAACCCCTTTCCACACCCCATTTTTATCCAAACTCATAACCCATGAACTTGAGTTGGAATTAATACTCTAAGCCTTCTCAAACATGAAAACATGACATGTTTTCTTTAACCCTTATCAAAGCTTGTAAGAACCTATTCTTTCAAATCTTTTCTTTCATTTTTTTGGGTCTAGACATTAAAACTCCAAAAAGAATGAAATCAAAATTTTCTTTAAGAAAACTAAAGTAACAAAATAGTAAAAGCTAAGATTTTTTTGAAATAAAAAAAGGGAGATTAATGCCTCCTTTATTTGTTAGAGTAGATCCAAACATTAGGCCCTTTTTCTTCTCTCTTTTCCTTCAAAGTTTAGAAGAAAAAAATAATATTTTTTTTAAAAAAAGCTACTTTCAAAAAAAAAAAAAAACCCATTCCTTTCCTTGTTTTTTTTTTTTTTGTCAAAAATAATCATAAAAATAAAAAAAAAAAAAATAAAATAAAAATAAAAAATAAGAATATATAGGATTTCATGGCCTTCTTTACTTTTAAAGTCTTGTCCACCATGAGATCATGCCTTTAAGGCTTCAAATTAGACCATAAGCTCTTGAATTCAACACAAAAATGCCATTGCCCTCCTGGAACCTATAGAGAAAAATAAGTTAGGGTTGAGATTTTCTTTGGGCATTCTTAGAGTTAGATTGTCTTGATATTTTCTTATGCGAAATGAAAAGAGGTTAATATACAATTTTATTTGTAACTTTGCATGATATGTTAAATCTAATTTGACCTTTCAAAAGTAACAATTCAAAAAACTAAGATTTTTTTTATAACAATTCTAGCTAACCATTAAACCTAATTAACAAAAAATGTTTATGTTGCTAATATGGCACATTGATAAGAAAGGGAAGCTAAGGTGTATTAAATACAACAATAACAAAGTGCTACATCTCAATTAGGCCAAGACCAAACCCAAATTTGCTTGAAATCCAAGTAGTAATAACTCATTAACGTATTATATATAACAATTTGATGAAAACAAAATTAAGAAAAACTTTTAAACATGTAATTCTAAAAAGGGAAATTTAATTAATCATAAAAAAGATAAACCTTATTAAGTAAATATAAAATTATAACTATAATATAAATAAAACAAAATATAAGACCATAGTCAAGTTCTCTCTATAAGAAAATATTTTGTGAAAATAAGAATAAAGAGTCATCCATGATGATAGAAGAGAGAAATGATTGTGAGAGAAAATTCTTGAGTAAGATAGTAAGTGATTGAAAGTTAAAAAAAAAAAAAAAAAGTGAGAGAGACAATTATTTTTAAGGACCATATGGTCGATGAGAGTCAAAAATGAGCATAAAGCAATAGGAGTTGATTACTTTCTTAGGACCTATTTTAGAGATAGTGGTAACCCACACTTTTCTTGAGCCTTTTTATTTGAGTTTTGGAATTTAGGGACTATAAAATCCAATTTATGGGTTGATGGGATTAGGGTTAATGAGATTATTAATTTTTATTTTAAGTAATGGGTTAATGGGATTAAGGTTAATTGGCTTAGGATTTTTGTTTAAAAATTCCAATTATTGGTTAATTTGTTATGACCCAAACCATATTAATTGTTATTATAATTTTCTTTTTCTAAGTTTTTAAGTTTTTATTCTATTCCTATTTTTGATTTTCTTAGTTTGTAGCTTTCCTATTCTTTGCAATTCGAGATTTATTTCCTTACACAATCATTTTATCTACAATATTGTAGAAAAGGAAAACAAATCATTTAAGGTTGAAGGAAATTAAGTAATTAATTTTTATAGTGTAATAGGCTTGTGGAAATTGACTATAGCTTTGTTATGCCCCAATTATTTTTTAATCAAATGCAACTTGTTATCCATGTATGCAACTTCTTGTTATCCATGTATGCATTTTTTTGTTTATTTGGAAATCATACATATTTATTAGCCCTTAATATAATTACACATGTGGGATCTTGATTGCTATAAAGTTTTATCTTGACGAGACCATGATGTTACAACCTAAGATTACATATGAATGGGAAGAAGTCAAGGTCATTGAAGCCAACATAATAGATACCTTATTGATGCTTAGCTTAGATGCAATAATAAAAAGACATGGATATAATAACATAGTTGACTATGTGCATAGGTTCCCTAACTAATAATATGAGTTTATGAAGTATCTTAGCAAGACAAGTGACAAGCAATGTTTGATATGTTGAATCAGATGGTTGAGATAAAAGAGCATGTTGCATATATCAATGCTCTACATGAGGTTGATGAACCTATATTCACCATTATTAAGGATATTCTGCATTTGGGTGGTGTTGAGCTAAAAGAGCATAATGGTGGAACTAAGAATGTGGGGAAAAGTGTTGAGTATGTACAAAATGAAGTTGAGGGTCCAAATGGTCTTGTTGATGGAATCATGACACAATGTTCTATTCATAATATAATTGGTGAATAGTAGGGTCGTAAGTTAAGTCAAATTACTTCTCATGCTTTCAACATTTGAATAAAATTCTTTCTATGTATGCTTTGACAACACATATGCAAAAGTATCACAGAAATTAAAGCACTTCCAAAACTTTCAAATCAAAAGAAAACTTTAAGCAAGTTTGAATGAACTTCTTTGAATTTTCATTATCCATGCATGTATTATATTTTATTTTCTCTTGTCTAGAAAAAAAAAACATTAATATTTGTGCGAATCAGAAGAACTTTATTTCTTTGTACATGCATGATATGGAATGGTCATCTTATTTGACAACATTTCAATAGAAAAATAATCACGCATCCTATAATTATACTATTTTTTATTACAAAAATTGAAAAAATAGATACATTAATTTAATATATATATATATATATATAATTGTCACTTCACTTTAACTCTTTTATGACAAAATTTATTTTTACATTAATATTTTTCTATTTAAATATCACTAATTTTGAAACCAAAAGAATAATTTAAATGTATTTTGTTATTGGCAAAAATCAACTTGATATAAATGGTAGTATTAAAGAGTATCCCTTAACTCCTCCCAAAAATTGATGGTAATTGTACTCCTTTTCATACATTTTTTCTCCTATTTTTTTTTACGTTAGTTGACATGTTTGAATTTACCAACACCAAGTAATTATATTTTAAAATTTTTATACTTATTTTTTTAACACAAAATGAATTTTTAAAAAATTAAAAATATGATCAATTACTAATTAATATTTATAAAATAGTACTATTTTTTTAAAAAAAAATTACAGAAAATATTATAATTATCATATAATCAAAAAATTACTTAATAATATCATTCAATACTTTAATAATTATTATATCAATAATATATTAAATTCAAATTTTATACCATATCAAATTACTTTTTTTAAAAAAATTAATGTTATAAAAAAATTTTAAATTCTAATTAAACTTAGAATCTAATAAATATTTTTATCATCAAACTTTTATTTTCATAATATAAACATTTTCTAAAAAAATAATAATAATAAATATAAAAGTCACGTAAATTTTTATATATAAATAATATATATACAATTTACTTATTTTCAATAAAAAAATTTTAAGTATTAAAATATTTTATTAAATATATTAAATTAATTTTTTTATATTATTATTATTATTTATATAAATTAATATTATATATATATATATATATATAATATTAATTAAATTAAATTATTTTAAAAAATAAATTAAATTATAAAATTTTATTAATTATTAATAAATAACTTAATATATATATTATAAAAAATTTAAAAAATAATAATAATAATAATAAAAACTTGACAATTACTAATAAAATATTTTCATAAAATATCAAAATTTATAATTTATCTTATTTTTAATATTTTTTAATAAATTATATTCACTCAGCATTTGTATTTAACTAACTAAATATTTCGTTACTCTGGATTGGGGGAGATGGGAGAACTTGACGATCAAGTCAGGTTAGAGGTGATGGTCGGTTTGGATGGACTTTGGTGGATGATTCCCACTTGCCACCTCCTATGGTTTCACTTTCACACCTATTTTATATATTTTTTGTATGCCCACTTTCTGCAAGTTTTTTTTTATTCTAGGGTACAGTAAGTATCTCTTATTTGTTAATTGTTCTTCGAAGAGTGGCGGTGGGCCACGTACTTGTTTCTTGAAGCTTCTCAACGACTATCTATGCAAAAATATGGCCACGGTGACAGATATGTATGTATGTATGCGCGTTGTTGTGTAAACATTTGGATGGTGCTTAGTGGATTTGGATGTGATTTTAAAGACCATGCTATGTGTACATGTCTTCATCGATGAACCCTAAGCCTCCTTTGTCCCAAAAATTCCCAGTGTACATCTTAATGCACCTAAGCCTATGAGATCGCCGACTATTATCACTTCAAACACAAATAATGTTCCTTGCTTTTCAACTTGCACCCAATAGGGACATGGCAGAAGGATTACTGTTGAGCGTTGCAGAACGAATTCTTGGAAAAATTAGGCTCCTTTGCTCTTCAAGAGATTGGCCTGCGGCGGGGTGTCGAAGATGAGATTGAATTGCCGCGCACCACTGTTGACTGTGTCAAGGTCGGGCTTCTTGATGCAGAAGACCGGCAAGCACGAGGTGATGAACCAGTCAAAGATTGGCTAGGTGATCTGAAAGAAGTCGTGTACGATGCAGAGGACTTGCTGGATGACTTTTCCACAGAAGTTCTGTGGCGACAAGTCATGACGCAGAATAAAGTGACAAATGAGGTAAGCCTTTTCTTTTCAAGTTCGAACCGCAAAATCAAGGCAATTCGGGAGAGGCTAGATGCTATTATGCGTGTCGGAACGCAGTTTAACTATCAGCAACGTCCTGTTGACTCGTCAATGTTTGTGATGGCAAAGAAAAGAGAGCAAACACTTTCTTTTGTCCTTGAAATAGTTGTTGGTAGAGAAGTTGATAAAGATGCAATTAGACAACTTTTGTTAGAGAACTCTAAGATTGATATGACTGTGATTTCCATAATCGGAATGGGAGGAATAGGAAAGACGGCATTGGCTGAAGAGAATGAAAAGATGTTCTAAAAAAATTTGTTAATGAATATTTTAATAAAAAAATTAAATATAAATAATCATATAACACTAAGCCACGAAACAAATGGAAAAGAAATTGTTGCAAAGTGTAAGGAAGTTCCCCCTGACAATAAGAGTGATTAACATCTAATGTATTTCAATGAAAGTATACTTGAATGGGATCATTCAGAAGTAAGGAACTAGAGATGAAGGATAAAAAGAGAAACCAGTATCATGGCTCTTAAATTGAGTTATGGTCTTCTTCCTTCACATTTGAAATACTGCTTTGCTTATTGCAAATTATCTCCAAATGATTATGAAATTGATGTTGAGATATTGGTAGATCTTTGTATGGCACAAAGGTATATTAAGTTATTAGACCCAAGTCACTGTATTAGTTGGGAGTGTTTCATGGATCTCCTATGGTGGTCTTTCTTTCCAAGATGTAGTTAAAGATGAGTTGTGGGAACATAATGAGTTGCAAATATGCATGACTTAAATGCATGATCTCTCAGTAGCTGGAGCTGAAAGTGTTTGTGTTAATCTCAACTTAAGAGAATTTGGTAAGAAAACTCGGCATATCTCATTTGACCAGAAACAGGGGACAATTGGCAAGTTCCGGTATCTGTGCTTGACGCAAAACGTTGGCGGGACTTTTTTGGCATCAGAGCCAAAATACTATAATCCCCTATAAAATAGGCCAAAGGCAATGCCACTGCAATTTTTTGTAATCTGTAGCGTTTAAGGCAGTTGGATATACAAGCATCAGGTACAAAGTGCCCAATTCCACTGGTAAATTAAAGCAGTTAAGGTATCTTGATTCTTCTTGGAATATTGAGATCAAATTGCTGCCCGTTCAATTACCAGATTACCAAAATTGTAAGTTCTCAAACTACATGGATGTTACGAACTTAGACAATTATTTGAGGATATCAAAAATCTGGTTGGTCTCAAGAAACTTGACATCAGTTATTGTTATAATTTGACTCATATGCCAAGTTGGATTGGACAGTTGACATGGCCAGAGAGATTATTGTGATTCATACTACCTACTAGTAAAAACTCGAAATGGAAGAGCAAAGGACTGGGTGAATTAAATGACTTGAGCAAAGTTGGGAGGAGAAACTAATTAATGTGAATTTGGCGCATGATGGGAATGGGAAAAGGCAACCAGAAGGGTACTACTGCTACCACTAGTGTAGCTGAAACCAGATATCTGTTGCAGTAGCAAAAACAACAATAGCATGGTCTCCTTCTTCCCTCAAACATCTCTACATTGAAAGTTGCTAAGATCCAGATCTGTCCAATTATGATAATGACAGCAACAGCAACAGCAGCAACAATGATGATATTCAATGGCAAGGGACAATGCCTTAAAAGCCTTGTCTCACTTGATGTTGCTAATATTCCAAAGTTGGTGCATCTGCCAAGGAGGGCTTCTTCTGCATTGAATTTGTCCTGCACAGACTCAATATATTGGATTGCTATAATTTGGCACCTGGCAGGAGCGGATGCCCAACCTCACCTCATTACAATATTTATACATTGCTGCTTGTTCCCAACTGTCAGAAAGATGCAAAAAACAACATGGGGCGAGGATTGGCCCAAGATTGCCCCACATCCTAACATCACAGTCGATGGGAAAGACATCCAGTGGGATGGCTGCAATAAGCTTTGATTTTATCAGAGAAGAATCTGTCCATCTTTCCATTCCTGTTTCAGCACGGTTCCTCCTCCTACTGCTCTCTTCTTTTTATCTCCATCTCCATCCAATTTTGTTTCTATTAAAAAAGATAGCCTGTAGTGCTGTTTTCTACCTTCAAATTAACAGATTTTTTTTTTTTTTTTAATTCAAAAAAGGAGGAAAAAAAAATTGTAGGGCATCTTCAATTGACATTGCATCTTTCCTTACCAAATTTATCAAAACTAGTATCATCATCTTCTTGCAGAACACTTATATGTATTTCGTCCCACGATAGTTTCTCATATATCTGAGAGTGTGTTGGGTTTGTGAGATTCACACGCTGGGATATTTCAATTTTTTGTTTTCCTCAGTATAGCATAAATCATTTTATGTGCAAATCAATGCTGAAGTATTTTTGATCTCTCAAAGTAGTGAAAGGAAATGGCTTCCAAAATGGTGAGTCCTCTGGGTTTCCAACAGAAGCCAGAAAAGAGTAACTGACGTCTAAGGACTGGCCTAAGATTGCTCACATCCCTAGCCATATTTTTCAGTTTTGTAGGATTTACCATATTTACAACGACCCCTTGCACTTTGAGTGGGTCCGTAGTTGTCTTTTTCAATCTACAATATTTTTTTAGTAGAGAATCCTATGCTTGCTCTTTGGTGAATATTGATGAACCTTTAATTTCAGTTTTCATGAATATTTTGCAGGTCTTTTGGCAAATTTGGCTATCAAATTACTGCAAGCACTATTTATACTCTACTGGATTTGTTTCTAGGCACAGGGGTTAAAAGCCCTGAATGTTGTTGGTTGTCTTATTGTGAAAAGTAGAGAAAGTAGAATAACAACCGTAGCCATGATCAGTTGGGGAGGGTTCTGAGAAAGGGTGGAGGAAGGGTCTTTGGACTCATGAAGAGGATAAGTTGCTTAGTGAATATGTGAAAGTTGTATTGAGAAGGAAGGTGGAGTTCCATGAGGCCAGGTGCACTGTGTATAAGGACATTTATTATCAGCATATACAATCTAAAAAGAACAATTCTGCAATTTTTTTTTCTCTGATTTTGATTTTAGAACTTGTGTTACTGCTGTGTTGCTGCCAGGCTTAAAACAGGAGTGGCAAAAGCTGCAGGCTGAGCTGGGTAAATTACCTTGACTTGAGCCTGTGCTGCCTGGCCTTTAAATAAGAGGTCTAATTACACAACTGGAGGAGTGAATTATTAATGAGCTGCACGCTTTTCTGGGGTTAACAAGTTAATGCATCTCTCTCAAATTGCACCTTTAAGTTCAAGTTGTAGTTAGATACTATATTGTTATTCTCATAGTTCCCCCTAAAGTGCCAGTGAAGAGACACTTTTTGGTTATACAGAGACTAGCTGCTGCGGCAAAACTGTAGTTCTTATTTTCGATAATTTTTTTTATGCAGGTAGACAAACTATTGCCAGACAATTGCCTGGCCAGACAGACAATGAGATAAAGAACTACTGGACACCCCATTTCAAGAACAAAGAGAGATGCTTTTTTTAAATATAAAGAGAAGCAAAAAAAGCTTGAGTTTTAAATCAACAACAAATAGAATCAGGATCAACAACAGCAAGAGCAACAAAAAGCAGAAGATGACATAAAAAGTTTTCAATAGTGCAAGTGATGTATATCTGTAGGTTGCACCTTGGGCAGATTCTGTAACAGAGGATGGGCTATGGGGTGGCCTGTGGAATCTAGATGAACCATGCACAAGTAATTAATACAGCAAGATGGCCATTTTTGCTTTGGAGGGATCCAAAATGTGGATATGGACAATGGAGCGTACAAGTGCCACAACTTTATTTGTATCAGCTACTTGTAAATGACAACATTTTCCCTCAAAGATTTTTACTTGTTCTGTATCCTTAACCTGACTTTATAGTTGAAATTTCCTTACTGGTACCATTTACTCTATCATTCTCACCACCCTGACTAGTCTTCTTTCAAGCAAAATTGTGTTGGAGAAATGAGAACATCTTTCCTCTTGCACCCTTTCTTGCTATAGTTTAATTTATCATTTCAAATGAAGAATATATAGAACTTTCAAGAAGGAAATAATAACTGGAGATCCACATTAATTGAAAAATTATGTGTATTGTCTAATATGAGAGAAAACTCGGTGGATGTTATGTTCATAGCATTTTGTAATGGAGAAAAAAATACAGAAAAAAAATGATCATTGATAATACCATCCAACACTTAAATTTTGTATTGCGTAAAATTCTAGTTCCTTGGTATATTTTTTAAAATTGATCTGTAAGGGAAGATTGTTTATCTTCACAATTTTTCTCACAGATAATTTGTGAGAGAGTGACTATTTTTTCTTCTCTATGACGTACTAGTAATCAATTAAATGGGAACTTTAGTGGTCTCCTTTATTGGGTCACAACTTAATTTCTTGTAGCTTTCTCTTTATCTGCCATTTTCTATACTAGCATAATATTCTTTTGCCCTCAATTTGGGGGGCTTGTTACACAGTTGACCAAAAGGGCCTAGGTAATCGTTACAACAACACAAAGTTTCATAACATCATAACACTAACTATCTTTCGCATTTAATTTAAATAAATTCATCATCATATCCAAACTTTATTAATTGAACCCCACCCTACATCCAAGTCTCCCTTGTTGTACAAGGTATGTTCCCATTTGCCCTTCTTATGGATCCTTCTAGTGGGAAAAAAAAAAAAAAAAGAAAAGAAA
>JBAPLJ010001064.1:0-17769 GCA_037832345.1 Rhizophora mangle | reverse complement strand
AAGATTCCGCAATCACTACTTTTGAGTTTGCGTAAAATAGAAGGTGTCACTTAAGTATAATACAACATTACATAACATAATATAGAGGTAAGCACATGTTGCTTTCACGTAAGAACACTACGTAGGAGACCAATGATTGATAGGTAAATAAAATTTGGGAATTGAAGGCAATTGTTGTTGTTTTTGAAAGCCATATTTGATGCTAACCTCGACAATTTGTCTGCTATGGCATTTTTGCAACTATAGACAAAAGTTTAACTGTGTATAATCTAGAAATCTATAAAGTATGACGAATTACATACACATAAATCAAAAACAATATTTATCTAGAGTGCCTTATGTGCCAAAACAAATCCGATTAAGAACAATAAAAAACATATATATATATATATATATATGAACGACAAACACACCAATGGATAGTCAATCAGCCCATTTCATATTATTTTGAGACAGAACCATTTCATTCCAAAGATCCACATGTAAACACAAAAGAGACGTCGTTTAACATGAAGACAATGTGAAATCTTTTGTCATCCTCAGTTTACATTTCTAATTTACTTTTGCCATTTGCTTTATGCCTTTAACTTCCTTTTCTTCTACAATTGCAACAATGACAAAATTCTTAAGAACCTCTTTGTCAAGAAGACATAATCAGGAGCAAATTTAAAATTCAAAATATGTTACCATTCATGATAAGTTTATGTGACAAGCATTTAAATGAGCTCAAAAAGTAATCTTACGTTTAGTCCCATGGTTTCATGCTGGAGATATGCCTTCAAATTCAGCTGCATCCATAAAAGATATTATTATAAGATCGAAGAACAACCAAAAGATAAGCAAGTCTCTTTCATCAAAATTAACTATTTATATGTAAGCAATACAATAATATTAGGAATTATACTTTGATATAATAAGTATTTAATTTTTATAATTTCATCAAAATTATGTTTATAATGTATATTTATTTTACAAACTTTATTTTTAAAACCATATCATTTGTATAAATATTTTAAAAATAAATAATGTCTTTTACTAATAATTGCATGCATGAAATATTAAGTATGTTCATAATAAGTAAACAAACCTATTCATTGCTAAGGCATATATCAACAAAAGCAATATCAAATTGTTATAAAGTTGAAACATCCAAGATCAATTACATGCAATAGTAAAAACATAATATGTTAATATATCTTAGCAATTTTGAAAAATATGATTTAGCTATCTCTTAATTGGTTAAGCTCATAACTATTAAATTATGCATAATAAAGTTCATTACTATTGAATTACAAATGATGATCAGAAGAGAAAAATTTTTTTAAAAAAAATATCCTCTTCTCCAAGGGCTTGAATTATACACATTTTATTTGATAGGGTAGCATGTTCTTGGTCAATTAATGACCACCTGCAAGTCAATTTGATCCATAGAAAAGTAGTACGAAGTTAGCAATGTATATTGAAATGCTCAAAACAAGAAATAATGAAGATGACATGTTAATTTATTAGATCATAACTAAAAAATTCAAATGTGTCTAAAGGATAAAAAAAATTGTTAGCCATGTAAATCCACTCCTTTTCTATCAATTTTTTTTTTTTTTTGGTCTTTTTCATTGTAGAAGTTGAAATTTTGAACATTTAAATTTTAAATGTTATTTACGCATGTGAATTAACTAGATAATATGTATTAACTAATAAAACCACAACATGTAGGTCTATATAGTAATATTATGAAATAAAGAATTATGATCAAAAGTGTTGAGAGTAAAATTATTATTACTAAAAATTACATGTTACATGATGATAGTAATAAAAATATTGTGAAAGAAATTTAATAAAATTATAAATATTTGGTAAAAATATTATTAAAATAACTATTAGTATATAACTTAATCATAAAAAATATGATGAAAAAATTTATTTTATTTTTTTAAAATACAACAAGTATTTTAATATTTTAAAATTGTATATTTAATATTAAATATATATTATTGATGATTTATAATATTTATTTTATTTTATTATTTTAAATAAGTAATAAAAATATTATTTAAATTAATAATAATTAAAGTAATTTTTTTAAAAAATAATAACTGTTTTTAAAATAAAATAAAAAATAATAAATATTATAATTATCAAATATTAAAAAATATACCAATATGACATTAAAAAAAACTTAATTAAAGAATTTATATTCATAATTGTTATAGAAAGTATGAATTGCAAAGTGAGATGATTATGATTTTTAAAACATTTCATTGTCACTTTTCCAAAACTTGGGTTTTTAAAGGAGTTTTGATGTAAGAAAACTCAATTTTGAAAGATGTAATCAAATAATCTTCTAATTATGTTTTTTAATTTAAAAGTACTCTTACCCATTACAACACAATTTAAAATGCACTACCAAATAAGGCATACATGTTGCATAATGATCATAAAAACATTAAATATAAACATGTAACATTATTTAATAACATATAGATAAGTAAACAAATGAAAAAATTAAATAAAAGAAATCCCCAATGGTAAGTTACATGAAGAGGAAACAAACTTATGTATGCTCACTAAAGTATTGGAAAATCACTTGAGCTTAGATTGAATTTTATCCTATTGCTAGTTGGTTTTAGTGAAATAAAATGATTTTGAGTTGAAAGCTCTAAACATGTTTACAACTACAAAGAACTAGTTTGTTTGTGCTTATGCTTGTGCTTGAGATATCTCGCTATTTTGCTCCCTTTCTTTCGAAAGAAATTATCCCATTCATCTTTCTTTTCCCACCCCTAAAAGTTTAAGCTTCCTACTATTCTCTTTTATGAAACCAAAACTAGGATCTTTTCCCTCCTGAATCTCCCTTCTTACTTTCTCAACTCTTCTAAGTATGCCCTTCATTGTAATATCAAATGCATCTTCAAAGCTCTCTAACCTAGATTCAGGATTTGCATATATTACCTTTGGTATTAGCTTTATCATCTCTTTTCTCATAGCAAATACTTGACTTTTTGAAACTTTACGCAATGCTTCATATATCCTTAAATGTCCATTTTTTATCAAGTTCATGGGTAAGGAAATTGAATATTTTGTGTAAATTTTAGGGAAATGCCATATGTATTATGTGTAAGCAGAGCCAAGATGAAATGAACCTAGAATACAACCTGCCAAAATGGAATTGAAAGTAACTCGTCGAGTGTAGGAATCCCCCAGAGGTTGTAAGCAAAAAACTAAGTTTTGAAATACCTTAATCACCTAAACTAGATTGTCACATTTCTTTTTATTGGAACTACAGCTTAGCAGCTGGCAATGTCTCCCTGAAGATTCCATCTTCTTTCTACCATTAGTCATCTTAAAATTATTGGCTTACTATTAGTCGGCTTAAAATTTTTAAATTGTGATACCAAAAATTTATTACCAGTTACATCCTCTTGTATATACTTTGTCTCTAAATTTTCACATAGACTAGTCACCAAAGCCATCAATGCCATCCTTGATAAGTGATTGCTACCATTGACTGCCACCTCCTCTTTCCTTCCTTTCCCTCCTCTTCAAATCATCTTAATACATGTGCAACATTCAAATAAAAAAAAAACCAATGAAAATTAATAAAACTTAAAAAATGTCAAAAAATGTCAAAAAATTCACAAAAAAATAAAAAAAGATTGACTTAATCAAACATTGTTAATTTAAACTAGTTAACTCCCTTCCATGCCCTCTTATCTAAACTTCTAACCCATGAACTTGAGTTGGAATTAATACTACAAGCCATCTCAAACATGCAATCATGACTCAAACTAAACAAACTCCCCACAAAAGTCAAGCATGAGATTTCTCACCACGCACTGCATTACTAGTACTAGTCTTTAGTATAGGTCAAGCCTATATACGAATTGACAAAAATCGCTAGTAGCAATGACATGTTTTTTCAAACCCTTATTAAAGCCAACAAGAACCTATTCTTTCAAATCTTGTCTTTCATTTTTTAGGTCCAAACATTAAAGCTCCAAAAAAGAGGGAAATTAAAAATTTCTTTCAAAAAATTAAAAGTAATAAAATAATAAAAGCCAAGATTTTTTCAAAACAAGAAAAATGAAGATTAATGCCTCCTATATTTGTTAGAGTAAATCCAAACCCTAAGCCTTCTTTTATTCTCTCTTTTCTTTCAAAGACTAGAAGAAAAAGGATAATAAATTTTTTGAAAAAAAAACTTTAAAAAAAATATAACCCACTCCTTCCCTTGTTTATTTTTTTCAAAAATAATCAAGAAAAATAAAATTAACATAATACAAATCAATAAAAAATAGGAATAAATAGGAGTCTATAGCCTTCATTGCTTTTAAAAACTTTTCCATGATTAGATCTTGCCTTTAAGGCTTCAAATCAGACCATAAGCACTTGAATTCAACACAAAAATGCCCTTGTCCCCTTGGAACCTGTAGAGAAAAATAAGTTAAGGTTGAGATTTTCTTTGGGCGTTCTTAGAGTTAGATTGTCTTGATGTTTTCTTGTGTGAAATGAAAAAGGGTTAATATATAATTTTATTTGAAATTTGCATGATATGTTAAATCTAATTTGACTTTTCAAAAGTAATAATTCAATGAACTAAGAATTTCTTTTTATAACAATTATAGCTAGCCATTAAACTAGATTAACAAAAAATGTTTATATTGGTAATATGGTGCATTAATAAGAAAGGGAAGCTCAGGTGTATTAAAGACAACAATAACAAAGCACCACATCTCAATTAGGCCAAGCCCAAACCAAATGTATTTGAAATTCAAATAATAATAACCCATTAACCTAATATATATAATAAATAGATGAAAAAAAATTTAATTAAACATAAAGATAAATTTAATTAAGTAAATATAAAATTGTAATTATAATATAAAAAAAACAAAATACAAGACCCTAGTCAATTTCTTTATGTAGGAAAATATTTTGTGAAAATAAGAATAAAGAGTCATACATGAAATTACAAGAGACAAACGTTTGTGAGAGATAATTCTTTAGTAAGATACCAAAAATTTTTGGTATCAAAATTTAAAAATTTTAAGACAATTGAAATAAATACATGAGATAACAAAATTAAATTAAAAGGACTAAACTCAAGTACTATAACTCTCAATCATTTAATTAATTTAAATAAAAATATGGTAAGAGTCAAACCACTAAATTATGTGTATAAATAATAAGAAAAACTAAATTTTGATTCTATGCAAAATAGTAATTTGAAATATCAAATCCACCTAAAAATTTCAATTAGTTACAATATAAGAGGTATTTAAATTTAGACAATATGAGAATTTTATATTTTTTTAATAGCATGAACACTTTTCTTTGTTGTTTTCTTATGTCTTATATTAATTTGTACTCTCTTTTACCTTTGAATTTCTTTTAAGATAGGAAGATATTCAAATAGATATGAAAATTTTTCTTGAATTAATTAGTGTAAATCAAGCAATTATTGTCCTTTTCTTTTCATGAGAAAAAGAAAGCAAAGGAAAAAAATTAAGTACATGACAATTAATCATTCTTAAGAATGACTGAATCAAACTCTATCACTTGAAACCACACCCCTAAGCTTGGAAGAGGAAGTCTTCAAAACTTCAACTCCATTTCAAAGGCAAGGGCTTAGGAAGATTTATAAAAGTTTCATTTGTTCACTTAGACAACTTGGGTTTTCTCTCAATCTTCTTGTGAAATTATTAAAGGATGACAGTGAAAAGGAATAAAAAAAAAAAAAGAGAAAATGCTACTTAATTATTTTCCTCAACTCTATGAAAAATAAAATGCTCGAGTAAAAATGAATAATTGCTTTTTTATAACATTAGCAAATGATCCATAAAAATAATTCCACACAAAAAGAATGATAAGATGCAATCATGAGCATTGCTCAAGGTTTCCTCTTGCGAAAATTTTCTAAACTTTAAGGTTCCAATGCAATACATGAACCACTCACAACTTGTGTTGGATAAAAAGATAATGGGGTGTTAAAACTGAGAGTTGGACAAATTGAAAATTGTAGAACTGCTCTAATTCATCTAGCAAATGTTGTTATCATTAATTTGTAATAAGTATTATTCAAATTTTTTATAAAATAAAATAAAATAAATTTAATTACAAATGATATTATTTAAATAAAGCCTCATTTAAAGTTTATAGTTTCTCAAAATTACTCTTTAAGTCATCTAATAGTTTTTTTTTTATAATAAATCAAAGACAATATATTTTTCTTTCATAATGATAAGAGAGAACTGCTAATCCTACATTACATGCAATAGTCCCTAGAATTACTATGGGAAAAATATATAAAAGATCGTTGGAGAGACACCAATATTTTATGTAAAAATTGTTTCAATATACTTAGTGTCATAGGGCCAAACTTTTCAACTACAAATTTGGCCAAGTGATGGCATTAAGATGTCCTCTTAGTCTCAGCCTAACCCATAAATGAGAACACAAGAAACATTGCGCATGATTCAAATGCAAAGAAAGCAAGAAAGCACATGGCACTTATGGGTACTATCCCAATTTTTATTACTTTTCACTCAAAATTATACAAAAGAATACAATGTCAAGTCACTCACACTTGCCTCTCACTCTAAGTGTTTCTCCCAATTAAATTTCTCAAGTGTTGTGTGAATGTGTGTGTATATGTGCAAGTATGTGTGACCGTTGGCTGCCACACTCCATCTATTTATAGTGGTAGTAGTCAACACCCCACACTACTTAGGGTCATGTATAACTTGGCTGCCAAGCTAATCAAACTTAGTGGGTCCCCTTCCTTTAGGGCCCTTTTCAAGGAGAGAATGCCACCTCACCTCTTACTTGGTCAATTCATCTCCCTGGCAACCCATGTTGCTCTACATGAAAGGAGATTGCAACACCTCATCAGCATGGATATCCATCCCCAACTTGTCACTTATGCCACCAGACCATACCCCCACGAATTAGGAGGATTTTCCTCTCATGTTCTCCTATCTTTCTGGTGCATGAGGCTCCCTTGCTTGGTCCACACTCCAAGCTTGTGCCAAGCCACAACTGACCATGCCGCACATTGACCTAAGTCTGCAATTACAACCTTTGCATCTGCTAGCCCTTTGTTGGCAGCATGTAAACCATTGATGCATGCCCAACGCATGCATGTTGAAGGGACTAAACATTGTTGGCTCAGACCCCTGGCCATTTGTCAACTTCATGGGATGCCGTAGCTGCTTCCACACCCACTTGTTAGCTGTCTTGCTGTTTACCTGTTTGCTGCTGGTCTGGACCCTTGTCCATGTCCCAACATTGGCTAACTCTCAAGTGAGTCATTCATACCCCCTAAAGGGCATTAGAGAATCTAACCCTTTGGCAAGGGAAGACATTCGAGTGCTTGACCCATCACACCCCTCCAACAGCTTGCGCCAGCATCGTTGCTGCAGCTGCTGCTGCACCAAACCAACGCCCCACATGCCTTCTCAACTTGCTACCAATGTCACCACATGCTGTCCCAAGGCTTCCACAATGCCCCAATAGTGTCACCCACACCCTTGGGTTCATGTCTTAACCAATGCCATAACTCACATGTAG
Source organism: Rhizophora mangle (assembly GCA_037832345.1). NCBI lineage: Eukaryota > Viridiplantae > Streptophyta > Magnoliopsida > Malpighiales > Rhizophoraceae > Rhizophora > Rhizophora mangle. The sequence goes on along the minus strand of JBAPLJ010001064.1, from coordinate 10,203 downwards.
CCTTCCTCTAACATTGCTACTATGCACATTGTCTCGCACCTCTACCTTGCTTCCTTTGACGCCACTCTTGCACACCAAAGCCATGCAAAGCATTGGCACAAGGTGCAACCAATGCTTGCATTTTACCATCAAGGGACTTAGGGGGTTAACAAACCACCCCCACTTATTGAAGCCAACATCCTCGTTGGTAGGGTTGCCCAGCCTTCCTACTTTAGCATCTCTCAATCCTCACTAGCCTTGCCTTTTGGAGCAAAATCTTTCAAGGCTACTTGCTACCACTTATAAGCAATATAACCCACATCATCAGCATTTCAAAGGTTGTAATCGTATCTTGAACAAGATCCATGAAACATCTTGCCCTCAACCAATATTCTTCATGCCTTGTTGTCATTGTTTTGGGCCTGATCAAATAGTGTTTTTATTAAACTTACATGGACTCTTGGCACCCAATGTGTCTTTCTCCACAATTCCTGATTGTGCAAAATCAGCTTATGGTTAGTGGTGTGTTTCTTTTTGAAGGAAGGTTTGGGCAGTACCTTAAGACTTAGGCTCCCCATCACAGCATGCTTGTTACCAACCATCTTTGCTAACTTCAGCTTCTTTACTCTCAAAGCCGCCAAGTATTGTACCTCTCCTTCTCCTGACCGCCCTTGTTACACTTGTAAGGTAGACAATACAACACAAGTTTTCCCACCCTTGCTGGTGGGAAACCGCTTTTCACCAGCCACATAACATGGACACTGCTCATCCATAATAACCAAGCCACCCAAATAAAGCATAAGTGCAATTTTTGCTTGCACAAAGGATTCAATCCCTAGAATCACATCAAAATTGTCCAATGACATTATTGAGAAATCAAGTTTTCCATTCCATGGACCAAGAGTTACCTCAACTCCTTTTGCCATTCCTACTACATTAAGTGCCTTGAAGTTGACAGCCTTCACCCAACTGCCACTTTTGCCCACTTGACGACCAAGTGATCCAGCCACCCATTTGACTATGAAGCTATGTGTTGCACCCAAATCCACCATCACCAGCACCTCTTGCCCTCTTATACCAATTTTGACATAAATCAGGCTAGGTTTTGAGATATGTTCAGCACATACAACATTGATTAATTATATGGGATTGACCCATGAGGGGATGCCATCATCCAAACTAGCATCACTTCCATCCTCTTCTGCCACCAAGGTGCTTAATTTCTCCCACTTTGGCCAGTCCCTTGCCCTATGTAGACTATTGCAAATAAAACAACTAGCTTGTGTTTTACTCTTACCTTGGTCTAGAGCAACAGCTTTTCCTTTCCCCCTACTATCCTCCCCTTGCTTGCATTCTTGAGAGTCCTTTTTCTTCTTCCTGCCCTTGTCCTTAGGCTGCATGCTACTCGAAGAATCAGAGGTGTTGATTCTAAAATGAACCAAGCCATTAGCCGCAGCAAATGCGAAAGGCAAATCCTTCACATCTTACCTTTCTAAGCTCAATTTGTGCCCAAGTTTGGGGCCTTGACATGAAATTGAAGAGCTTATCTTCATCGGACATGTTGTGTATGTCCAGCATCAAGGAGTCCTTGACATCATTGTGCACTGTGCCACTATACTTCAATCTCTTTAGCAACTCCCTTGCAACCCATAAGGCATTGCAAGGCAAGAATTGATCCTTCAATTCCTTTTTTAGCACGACCATGTCTCAATATGACGCATACCTGCATTAGCATCATCATCCAGCCTTGTTCACCACCATTGCTTGGTGTCCCTTGGTGAGATACATGCTAGTCAGCGTCACCTTCTTTGCATCCGACACATGAGCAGCTTTAAAATATTGCTCCATATCCCATAAGAAGTTCTCGACCGCCTTTGCATCACAATCACCATTAAAGGCCTTGGATTCAGGAACTCTTATCTTCCTTGAACCCTCTACTCCTCTGCTAGGTAGATTGCCTATCACCTTCTTGAGGACAACAATGACATGTTCCACCTCACTAAAACAAGAAATCCAAGAAGAATCAAGACTATCATAATTGGATTGTAAGAGACATACCAATTTTTTCAACTCATCGAGCCTTGCCAAAATTGAAAAAGCCTGCTCCTCTTGGACCTCTTCAACAGCCTTCTTGATCTTGGACACTTATTTCCACACTGCATCAAGACCCGAACCACCAGCCATTGGTCAAACCGCACTCTAATACCAGTTGTCACGGGGGCAAACTTTTCAACCACGGATTTGGCCAAGTGATGGCACCAAGATGCCCTCTTGGTATTAGCATAACTCGTAAATGAGAACACAAGAAATGTTGCACACGATTCACACACAAAGAAAGCAAGAAAAAATACAGCACTTACAGGAACCATCCCAACCTTTATTACTTTACACCCAAAATTATACAAAGGAATATAATGCCAAGTCCCTCACACTTGCCTCTCAGTCAAGTGTTTCTCCCAATTGAATCACTCAAGTGCTGTGTGAATGTGAGTATGTGTGCAAGTATGTGTGGCCCTTGGCTGTCACACTCCATCTATTTATAGTGGTGGTAGTTGACACTCCCAACTACCTAGGGTCATGCATGACTTGGCTGCCAAGTCAATCATGCTTAGTAGGTTCCCCTTCCTTTGGGGCCACTTCCCACTTCTTAGCAACTCCTTGCTGCCCCTTTCAAAGAGAGAATGCCACCTTACCTCTTACTTGATCAGATCATCTCCCTAGCAGCCAATGTTGCTCTACATGAAAGGAGATTGCAACACCTCATCAGCTTGGATAGCCATCCCCAATTGTCACTTCTGCCACCAGACCATGCCCCTACGAATTAGGAGGATTTTTTCCTCATGTCCTCCTATCTTTGTGCTGCATGAAGCTCCCTTGCTGGGTCCAAACTCCAAGCTTGTGCCAAGCCACAACTGTCCATGCCACACATCAATCCGAGTCTGTGCTCATGTGCTGACAACCTTTGCATCTACTAGCCCTTTGTTGGCAGCATGTAAATCATTGATGTACACCCAATACATGCATGTTAAAGCGACTAAATGTTGTTGGCTTGAACCCCTGGCTGTTTGCCAACTTCATGTGATATCATAGCTGCTTCTGCACCCATTTGTTAGCCAACTTGCTATTTAACTGTTCGCTGCTAGTCTGTACCCTTGCCCATGCCCCAACATTGGCTAACTCTCAAGTGAGTCATTCATACCCCCTAAAGAGCATTAGGGAATCCAACCCTCTGGCAGGGGAAGACATTGGAGTGCTTGACCCATCACACACCCCTCCAACAGCTTGCGCCAGCATTGTTGCTGCATGCTGCCGCACCAAACCAATGCCCCACATGCCTTCTCAACTTGCTGCTGTCCCAAGGCTTCCACAATGCCCCAACAGTGTAAACCACACCCCCTTGGGTTCACGTCTTAGCCAATGCCACAGCCTACACCTAGCCTTCCTCTAGTGTTTCTACCATGCACATTATCTCACACCTCCACTTTGTTTTCTTTGATGCCACTCTTGCATGCCAAAGTCATGCAAAGTATTGGCACAAGGTGCTACCAATGCTTGCATTTTTCCATCAAGGGACTTATGGGGCTAACACTTAGCCTATAAATTAGTAGTTCACCCTTCCATTTGGAAGGTTGTGAGTTAAAATGTATTAGATACAACTCATTTCCTTGACTTAAATCAAAAGATGTATATGATAGTTAATTATATTAACTACCACCCATTGCAAAAGTACACATATTCCAATGGTTATGACACCTCTTAATGTCCTCTTTAACATGGATTTGGATGAGACACAACTTTGGATTGTTTTTCCTGAGAGCTAGTTATATAAAAAATTGTCTATAATATAATTGTTAAAAGTAGTTAGCTTAGCTATTAGGTGGCATTTTTAAGAAAAAGACCTCCTAGGTTTGAAACTTAGAATGAGCAACCCTTCTCTTCTTTTCTTTTTCTTTTTTTTCTTTTTAAGACATCAACAATCTCCTTGTCATTTTTAAAGAATTGAAGACATAATAATTTTTCAATAATTTTGAAAGTCAAAATGTAAACAATAGTATTTTAAAATTAATTCAATACATGGTGAATTATTCATAATCATAAATTTAAATATTATAGTAAATAAGTTTTGAACCATACATTTTAGTTAATAAATAATACAAGCATTTCATGCAAATGATTTTATAACAATGAACATCTCATTAATTTGATTAACATAATAAACACCTTGTATTTATATCCTTTTCATAGATATTTTAATGTCAAGTCTTTTAACTAATTGTAACAACCTATGTTTTATATCCATGTAAGCACATTCCAAGTGCCCTAACCATAAAGAACTTTCCTTGGTCTATTTAGAGTTCAAAATCCATCATCCTTTTACAAATTATGAGTAGTAAATATGGGATGAAAACAATTAATTATAGTATTACAATTACATCAATGGTGTACTCTAATTCATAAAAAACAAGACTTGACATAGTATTAAGTATTGAAGTGAGTTTTCATCATTGGTGAATAATCTATATAGGCTAAAGATTCATTCTACTAAATGTCTTATTCATCAAATCTCTTGCCAAACCTTTTGTAAAAGGATCAATCATATTTTGGCTTGATCTCACAAAGGCAATCATGATCACTCCATTTGTGATCAAATCTCTAGCATAATTATATTTTTGTCCAATGATTCTTGACTGACCATTATACTCTTGACTATAAGTTTTTGCTAGAGTAGCAACACTTCATAGGATATAAAAATAAAACGCTAGTCGCTTTGACTACAAAGTAATCTCATAAAGCAAGTTCTTTAATGATTTTACCTCTTTATTCATTAAAACTAGTACTACTACAAACTTTGTAGCCATGATGAAATTTGTTATGCAATTATGTTTCTTGGAATCCCAAGAAATACAACCCCTGCCAAGCATCAAGATCTACTCATTTAGTAAAGGCATGATCTTCTACATTAGTAATCCTAACTAACATCTATATCCTATTAAAATAAAAGGGTAAAATGTATAGTTTATGCCATAGTTAAATATTTTTCTTTAGGTATTTTAAAATTTTTATTTACTCCATGTTAATGCATATTGCTTGGATTACTCATTTATCCAATTACATAGCCTATGTTTGGTCTTATATATATATCATTAAGGACATGAGACATCCTATTACTTAAGTATATTTCTAGTTGTGATGATATTCTTCAAACATTCTTAATAATCCTAATGTTAGGGTTAAATGGGATAGATATTATAATACAATTTGAATGCTTGAACTTATTGAGAACTTTCTTAATGTAATGCAATTAAGTAAGCATTATTCTCTTTTGATAATACAAGATTATGATTCCAAGGATTACATCTGCCTCACCTATGCTTTTCACAACAAATTTTAGTTAACATAAACATTTTGTTAACTTTTACTTGTTCAAAGTTAGTTCAAAAGATTAACATGTCATCAAGTACAATCGATTATGAAACCATTTCCTTCATTGAATTTATTGTAAACAAATTTGTTTGATTTATTAATCTTGAACCCTTTAGCTAGTACCACTTCATCAAATATGTGGTGCCATGTCTTGGGTGCTTATTTTAGTCCATACAAGTAATTAACAAATTTGCGCACATTTTTTTTTCTTGACTAAGTATAATAAATCCTTCAAGTTGACCTATATACACTTGTTTCTTCTAATACATCATTTAGAAATGCTATTTTAGTTTCCAACCAATGAATTATTAGGTTATGAATCAAAGAAAGTGCAATGAGTACCCTCTTTGTGGCATTTTTTGCCACTATGACTATGCAATGAAAAAAAATCAAGCCTTGCTTTTGTGTCATTTTATTAACATCCTAACTTTAAACTTGTAAATGGTTCCATTAACCTTCATTTTTCCTTTTGCAAATCCATTTACATCCAATTGGCTTTGAGCTGGGGGAAGTCTATTGATTTCTAGGTTTGATTACCCATAATTAAGTCAATTTCATCATTCATAGCTTTCTTCTAAAAACATAGCATTTTGCAATTTCATTGTTTTTTCAAATGTCTTAAGATTATCTTTAATACCCAATATGTAATTGGTTTACATGTTAATTCCTTTTTCCCTTCAACTAGGAACACAAAGAAATCTTAACCAAAAGTCTTTACTTTCCTTACTCTTTTGCTCCTCATCTTTTTTTTATTTTATTTGCTAAAACATCATTTTCATTGTCAAGAACTTGTTTTTGTATTGGAATATTAAAAATTGAGATGAAATTACTTCCATCAAAAATAGCATTTATCAATTTAATGATTATTTTATTAAATATTAAGTTGTTAAGCTTGATGACTATTAATTGATAGGTCTTATTGTTGTAAGCATATCATAAAAAGATGGACTCAACTCCCCTTTTTGCTAACATTTTCAATTTTGATTAAGGAAACCTAACAATAGCTCTACAAAACCAAATTCTCAAATAACAAGGTTAGGCTTTCTTTTATTCAAGAACTTATATGGGGTTGTTTTGTTACTTTTGGTTGGATCTATATTTAAAATATGGCACATTATAAGTTATGCCTCACCCCAAAATCCCTAACTCAAGCTGAAATTTGATTTCATGACATTGATCCTTTCTATTGACAAGCAATTTTTGTATTTACAACACCACTTTGTTGTAGAGTGTAAGAAATAGTAGTTTCATGAATAATTCTCACATACTTAAAAAATATGTATAATAATATTCTGCTTCCTTGTTAGATAGCAAGTATTTAATGACAAATTCATTTTGCAATTTAATTTTAGTTTAATACAAACTAAATCTCTCATGAGCTTTATTTTTAGGATGCAATAATTAAACATACTAGCAATTTGAGTATTTAACAATGAATATCACAAATATGTCTTTCCTTCTCATATTAGTGTGTTATGCAATTCATATACATCACTATAAATTAATTTTAACATGTTTGAGGGTATAATTTTAATTAGTTTTGTTAGCATACAAGTTATGCATTTATTTTTAGATTTATCAAAGTATGACAACAAGTTCAATTTAACCATATTATGCAATCTTCTAAAGTTTATATGTCTTAACCTATTATGTCGTAGAAAAGAATGCTTAGCAATATAAGCATAAATATTAACATTATCATTAGCAACAACATCAAGTTTGAATATGTCATTACAAAAATAACCATTTCCCATAAACACAGTTCATTTGGAAGGATAAAGTTTTTAGTCTTAAATACAAGTTTGAATCTAAGTTTATTTTAAAGACTACCTCATATCATATTTTTCTTACCTTCTAGAACATAAAATATATTAATAAAATTGATAACTCTCATTTAGAGGTGAACTGCATTTCTACCTCCCTAATTCTTGTGACAAAAACTATAGTGGAATTTCACATGTATATAGCAGTACCACCATTTACTAGTTTCATAGCTTTGGAGTAACTTTTGTTCTCATAAACATGTTAGGCAACATCAAAACTAATCTATAAAGTAATGTCATCCTTAAATGAATTGATCTTTGTGATCATTGGAATCATACTTTTATTTGTTGCTCTAGAGGGGAACTATTTCTTTTCCCTTTTTTTTAACTTGTTAAGATGACACTCATATTTGTTGTGTTCTTTTTTGTTGCCCTCTTTTTATTTGCCTCTTGATTTTTTTTTTGTTATCATTAGATTGATTCTTTCTCTAGTTAGTGAACTTTCTTGATTGTCTTTTCTCAACAAATTAATCTACTATTGGCCTATCATCAGTCGTCTTAAAATTGTTAAATTTTAATACCAAAAATTCTTACTAGTTACATCCTTTTGTATATACTTTATCTCTAATTTTTCCCATAGACTAGTGACCAAAGCCATCATTGAGGACAAGTGGCTGCTGCCATTAGCTGCCACCTCCTCTTTCCTTCCTTTCCCTCCTCTTTCAAATCATCCTAGTACATGTAAAACATTAAAAAAAAAATTAATAAAACATAAAAAAGAGTAAAAAAGGTTAAAAAAATTATATAAAAAAAAAGATTGACTTAATCAAACCTTGTTAATTTAAACTAGTTAACTTCATTCCGGGCCCTCTATTCGAACTCGTAACCCATGAACTTCAATTGGAATTAATACTCAAAGCCTTCTCAAACATGGAAACATGACTCAAACTAAACACACTCCCCACAAAAATCAAACATGAAATTTCTCACCAAGCACCACATTACTAGTGCCATGAATCAACAATCTCTAGTAACAATGAGATGTTTTTTCAAATCCTTATCAAAGCTAGCAAGAGCCTATTCTTTCAAATTTTTTCTTTCATTTTTTGGGTCTACATATTAAAACTCCAAAAAAGAGTGAAATCAAAAATTTATTTAAGCAAACTAAAAGTAATAAAACAATAGAAGCTAAGATTTTTTAAAACAAAAAAAAAAAAGAGATTAATGCCTCCTCTATTTGTTAGAGTAGATTCAAACCCTAGGCCCTTTTTTTCTTGTCTCTTTTCCTTCAAAGACTAAAAGAAGAAAGATAATGATTTTTTTTTTAAAAAAAGAAAAAGCTACTTGTGAAAAAATGAAACCCACTCCTTCCCTTGTTAATTTTTTCAAAAATAATCAAGAAAAATAAAAATAAAAATTAGTGAAGAAAGGGAATAAATAGGACTTCATGTCCATTTTTGCTTTTAAAGCCTTGTCCAAGATTAGATCTTGCCTTGAAGGCTTTAAATCAAACCATAAGCTCTTGAATCCAACAAAAAAATGCCCTTGTCTCCCCTAGAACACGTGGAGAAAAATGACTTAGGGCTAAGATTTTCTTTGGACGTTTTTAGGTTTTGATTGTCTTGATTTTTTCTTATGTGAAATGAAAAGGGGTTAATATATAATTTTATTTGTAATTATGCATGATATGTTAAATCTAACCTAACCTTTCAAAAGTAACAATTCAATAAACTAAGAATTTTTTTTATAACAATTCTAGCTAATAGTTCAACCAAATTAGCGAAAAAAACATTTATGTTGCTAATATGGCATACTGATAAGAAAAGAAAGTTAAGGTGTATATAAAGACAGCAATAACAAAGTGCCACCTCTCAATTGGTCCAAAGCGTAAACCCAAATCTACTTGAAATCCAAATGGTAATAACTCATTAACTATTATATATAATAATTTGATGTAAAGAATTAAGAAAACATTAAAACATGTAATTCTAAAAAAGAAAATTTAATTAAACATAGAAAAAACATATTAAGTAAATAAAAATTAAATTAAAATGTATAGATTAACAAGATAAACCCTAGTTAATTCTCTCTTAAAAATATTTTGTGAAAAATAAAAATAAAAGTCTCTCTTAGCGATAAAAAAGAGAGAAACATTTGTGAGAGAAAATTACTTGAGTAATTAAAACGTCATTCAAAATATAAAAAGAGATTTGTGAAGAAAATTCTTGTAGTAAATAATGAGTGAGAAAGATTAAAAATATAGTTTTAGAAGAAACGATAATTCGTTTTAAGGACCATTTGTGTCAGCAAAAAAGCAAATAGGAGTTAATTACTTTCATAAGACTTATATCAAAGATTGTGGTAACCCACACTTTTCTTCAGCTTTTTTTATTTGAGTTTTTCAAGAATTTAGGGACTATAAAATCCAATTTTAGTGTTGTTGGGATTTAGGGCATTTGTTTAAAAATGCCAAAATTTGGTTTAATTTGTTATAACCCAAAGGCATATTAATTGTTATTATAATTTTCTTTTTCTAAGTTTCTACTTTTTTATTCTATTCCCTTTCTTGATTTTTCACTTATTTTGTAGATTTCCTATGCTTTACAATACTAGATTTGTCTCCTTACAGAATCATTTAATCTATGATTTTGTAAAATAGGAAAAAGAAAAACATTTATGGTTGAAGGAAATCAACTAATTAATTTTTATAGTAGAATAGGCTAGTGGAATAAATAATTTCTATTTATAATAAACTAGGCTATAGCTTTGTCAATTCCTAATTTGTTTATTAATTAAAATGCAACTTGTTATCCTTGTAATGTAACTTTTTTTATTTGGAAATCATACAATGTTTATTATCCCCTTAATATAATTACTCATTTAGGATAATTGATTACTATAAAAGTTTCAACTTATTGGGACCACGATGTTGCAACCTAAGTTACATATGAATGGGGAAGAAGTCAAGGGTCATGGAAGCTAACATAATAGATACCTTATTGATGCTTAGCTTAGATGTAATAATAAAAAGACATGG